>CAWUFW010015729.1:0-346236 GCA_963921515.1 Calotriton arnoldi
CACTGCAGGGCTCCTGCTGTCCATCGACCATTCCCAGACCTGGCAACGATGGTGGAACGTGACAGCATCCGGCGGTACCGCTTCACCAGGCAGCTGATTGAGGATTTGGCAGTGCGGTTGGACCCACATTTGCAGCCTGGCTGTCCGTATCCTACAGCGCTGACCCCCAAGGTGAAGGTGATGGCAGCCCTACACTTCTTTGCCACCGGTACCTTTCAACACACTGTGGCGACTGCCGGTGGGATGTCACAGACTATGTTCAGCCGTGTGCTACGCGATGTTTTGGGGGCAATGTTGAGATACCTGAACCAGTACATCTATTTCCCAACACGTCAACGACTCACTGATGTCAAGAGTGACTTCTATGCCCTGGGGAGGATGCCACATGTAATTGGCTCCATTGATGGGACACATGTGGCTTTGATACCACCATAGGCACATGAGCAGGCATACCGGGACCGTAAACATTACCATTCGATCAATGCTCTGGTGGTATGTCTTGCAGATGTGACCATCACACATGTATGTGCCCGTTTCCCAGGTTTGGCACACAATGCCTACGTGATGAGGAGTAGTCGCATCCCGAGGATGATGTTACAGATGCCGAACCAGCGTGCCTGGCTTGTTGGTGTGTACTGACTTTGTACCATTGTGTGTGTTCTGCTATGTTGTTTTCCGCACACATTTTCAAATCGGCTAATGTGCAATTGTCTGTCTGTAGGTGACTCGGGATACCCCAACATGCCGTGGTTGCTGACACCCCTCAGGAACCCTGTGACACCAGCCCAGATGCGCTACAAGTGAGGCACATGGTCGGACGAGGAGGGTGATTGAGCGGACCTTTGGTCTCCTGAAGAGCCGCTCCGCTGCATGGACAAGACAGGAGGGCCCCTCCCATATGGCCCAGAAAAGGTGTGCAAGATTGTCATCGTCTGCTGCATGCTACACAACCTGGCAGTGCAGAAGGAGTTGCCTCTCATCCTGGATGACGATGACCAACGTCCGCCACCTGTGGAAGATCCTGGCCTGGGTCACGATGCCAGTGACGAAGATGATGATGATGATGGTGATGTCCGCACACACCTCATCACCAACTTCTTCAGCTGAATGTGAGTCTCCAGAGGGTTGTAATGTCAATGATTTGAGTTTGCATGATATGTGTGTGTGGTGCTCTGGTGCTGTTTGAGTGTGGCCATGTGCTACTTGACTGGATGCGTGCAGCGATGTGTCCTTGCAGGTGGTCTGTACTGCCCAACAGTGTTGACATGCTAACTTGGTTTTGTGTAGTTATCTCGTGACATTTATTAGACATGAGTATTGCCGTTCTGTGCTGTTCTTCAGTGGTTTTGACTGTGTGTCATGTCTGTCCTTCACAGGGTGCTGCCGGAGTTGTTTGATCAACTTGGATCCCACGAATCCATGATTCAACTTCCAAGGTGGAAGCATTCGTTTCCCTACAGGTGATGTGCCACACACCCCTGGACTTTCTAACTTCTGCACTTTTTGACTTTGTGGCCACAGCCAGGTTGGATTAGCTAGCATTTGTAGTGGAAACAACATGTTGCAAATGTGTAATAAACCTGTGCTTCACTTTGGGATGTGCGTTGTCTGTGGTCACACATCTGACTGACATTTGCTTACTGCACCTGTAGTCTAGTTGACAGACTGTGAATAGGTGGCGTGTCTGTGCATTCCACTGTATTTAGTTGCAACATCAGTATAGGTGATGAGTCTGATGGCCCTGGTGTGTATGTGTTGTGTGGCCCTAGTGGTGTGTCTCCCTCATATGTGTCACGTCGCCATGACTGACATGACGGTGTTGGACTTGCTGTAGCAGTTAGCATGCACAGTGTCATTTTTCTGATCACCATCTCCATGACAGAGAGCACGTTGGAATCACAACAGAGGCAGATATGGTGTATTGGTGAGTTTATTTACATACAGGTGTGAGAATGGTGCACAGGATGGTGGGTGCTGTACATAGAAATTGGAATCCAAAGTTCCCATTTGATTCGGAAGTCTTGGTAGCTGAAATGTCCAGAGTAAAGTCCACAGTCATCTGATGAATTTGGCCAACTAGAGCTCCCCATGTCATGTGGGAGAGTTGGGTTGGCTTCGACAGGGCGTGCAGTTTGCACACAGAGGAAAAGTTCCAGAACAGGTGTTGGCTTCCTGGGGGATGTAGATGGCCATCGGCCTCTCAGTTTGGCCTCCTCGGACGGCCCCTCTTCTTGGGGGGACCCTCAGGTGCAGGCTGCGGCGGTGCAGGGGACTCTCTGCCAGAGTCCTCCTCCCTCCCTGTGGCATTTGCAGTTGTTTCAGCAGCAGATGTTGTGGGCACACAGGGAGGTGAGGCCATGTTGGTGCTGATCTGGCGGAGGCATGTCAGTATGTCCCTATGCACCGCTGTCAGTTGTTCCAATGTGTCCCACTTGGACTCCATGCCAGACATGTGTGTCTCGACACGTGACATGTATGTCTCAATACGGGACATGTGGGAGTCCAAGCGGGCATGATGGGCAGCCTGCTGCTATTGTATGTCCTTGAGGATCCCCACTACCTGGCTGACCTCTCCGGTGCTAGTCTGGTACGCATCCGTGATGCGTGCCAGTTGTGGGTCATCATGCAGTCCAGACCCCTCTGCAAAGAGCGACCTATGTCTACCACCCCTCCCACCACCCCTGGCGACACGTGCAGGACCTGCGGTGGCACGCACAGGTGACCGTGGGCCCACTTGGGTGTTGTTCCTGGGCTCGTTGTCACCAGCTCCAGTTTGGGTCTGGGTCCCTGCGCTGTTGTCATCTGTGGTCCTTGGTCTGTCCGTGTTGGCAGGGGTGGCCTGTGTGTTGGCAGTTGTTGGAGGGGTGGGTGCAGGGGGTGCAGATGTTGGTCCTGCTGGTGCTGCATGATGACTCACACCGGAGGGTCCAGCTGGTTCTTCGCCATCCGAGGAGTGCAGAGGCTGATCCACACCAGTGAGCTCAGTGTTCCCCGGAGCCTGGGGCAGGGACTCCTCCTCGTCTGCTGCTGTGTCCCCATCATCACCTGTTTTGGGGAGAGACATAGATTGTATGTTATATTTCTACTGCCATCAATTGTTCAAACACCTGACAGTTGTGACTGTACCTCTGGATGTGGGCCTGGACATTGCATTCTCCTAAATTGTGACAGTCAGAGAGTGATATTGGTGTAGCACATTGTCCTGCCAACCTGTGGCATGTCAATGTGAATGTTGAGGTGTGTGCATGACCAGCATTGGTGGTATTTGCTTGCCATCCGGGCCTCCTTCTCCCCCCAGCCCAGTTATCCCACCATGAAGCGTGCTTCCATTGCAGGGAGTGCAAGTTGTCTTTCAGGATGTCAGTCAGTGGTGTCCTGCTGTTGGTTGTTGCACAGTTCCCAGCAGGGCCTTGTACTCCTCCCAGCAGTACCCAGTGTCAGCCATCTTGTGAGTCCTTTTCCACTCCCTGTGATGTGAGGATGGTTCAGGGTGGTGTTGATGGGCCAATTGTGAGGCTGACCAACATCTGTGACTACCACTCCCATCATGCTGTTGCCTCCACTCCCCTTCCCAGCATGCCCATCCTTCCTTCCTTTTGACTCTGCTTCCCTGTGGGGTGGGGTGCCTGTGCTGACAGGATGGCTGGGAGTGTTGTCCTGGCAGTTGTTTGGCTACAAGTCCCAGGAGTGTCCCTGTGCTTCACACAGCATAACCCAGGGTGGTGGTTCTTTGTGGGATCTTCAGTTAGGATGTGAGGCATTGCATTCTCCCAGGTGGGTTATGTGGAGTTAGTGTTGAGGGGTGTGTGAGTGGAGGTGCTTGTAACTATGGTCAGTGCTGTGAGTCCTCCTTCCCACCCAGCCAGATATCCCACCATGGAACGTGCTTCCATTGCAGGGAGTGCAAGTTGTCTTTCAGGATGTCAGTCAGTGGTGTCCTGCTGTTGGTTGTTGCACAGTTCCCAGCAGGGCCTTGTGCTCCCCCCAGCAGTACCCAGTGTCAGCCATCTTGTGAGTCCTTTTCCACTCCTTGTGATGTGAGCATGGTTTAGAGTGGTGTTGATGGGCCAATTGTGAGGGTGACCAATATCTGTGCCTACAACTCCCATCCTGCTATTGCCTACACCCCCCTTCCCAGCATGCCCATACTTCCTTCCTTTTGAGTGGACTTCAGTGTGTGTGAGTGTGACAGCAATGGCAAGATGGCAGGCAGTGTGGTCCTGTTGTTTGTTGGTGCCCAGTTCCCAGCAGGGCCTTGTGTTCCCCCCAGCAGTACCCAGTGTGATCCATCTTGTGAGTCCTTTTCCACTCCCTGTGATGTGAGCATGGTTCAGGGTGGTGTTGATGGGCCAATTGTGAGGCTGACCAATATCTGTGACTACCACTCCCATCATGCTATTCCCTACACCCCCTTCCCAGCATGCCCATACTTCCTTCCTTTTGAGTGGACTTCACTGTGTGTGAGTGTGACAACAATGGTAAGATGGCTGGCAGTGTGGTCTTGTTGTTTGTTGGTGCCCAGTTCCCAGCAGGGCCTTGTGCTCCCCCCAGCAGTACCCAGTGTCAGCCATCTTGTGAGTCCTTTTCCACTCCCTGTGATGTGAGCATGGTTCAGGGTGGTGTTGATGGGCCAATTGTGAGGCTGACCAATATCTGTGACTATCACTCCCATCATGCTATTGCCTACACCCCCCTTCCCAGCATGCCCATACTTCCTTCCTTTTGAGTGGACTTCAGTGTGTGTGAGTGTGACAGCAATGGCAAGATGGCTGGCAGTGTGGTCCTGTTGTTTGTTGGTGCCCAGTTCCCATCAGGGCCTTGTGCTCCCCACAGCAGTACCGAGTGTCAGGCATCTTGTCAGTTGTTTTCCACTCCCTGTGATGTGAGCATGGTTCAGGGTGGTGTTGATGGGCCAATTGTGGGTGTGACCAATATCTGTGACTACCACTCCCATCATGCTATTGGCTACACTGACTTCACCAGCATACACAGAATTCCTTCCTTTCAGTGAGCTTCCCTGTGAGGTGGTGTTCTAGTGGTGGTTAAATATCTGGGAGTGTTTGTTGGTTCTATTTGTGCCACTGCCTTGCTGTATTTGTTAGGTTTGTACATGTCATGACACAGTTACATATCACTATGAGATGGGAGGTTTGTGTTTGTCTGACTAGCATTCACATCTTGGGATGAATATCTTTTGGTTGTTGTGTATTTGCTAAGGGTGCATGGTTTGCCTATCCCCTTGACTGTGATGTGTGTGTGTTGTCACACCATATTGTGTATATTAGTTGTGTACTCACCAGGCTCTGGGATGTCTGTTAGTCCGTATACGCTCACTGGTGGTAGGATGGCCCGCACCTTCTCCTCCCAGGGCCTGAGGTATACTGGTTTTGCAGGAGGGCCACTGCCGGTGTGCTGGCTGAGGAGGTAGTCCTTTTTGAGTAGGTCCCGGACCCTCCAGCGCACATCATACCACCTGTTCTGGATGTCTTCCTTTGTGCGCAAACATGGTGATTGTGCATTCACCCTGTCGACAATCCTCGCCCACATCTTGGTTTTCTGCGACATGGGGGTCTGTTGTACCAATGTACCAAACAACTGTGGCTCTACCCTCAGGATGTCGTCTACCAGGACTTCCAATTCACTATCTAGGAACTTATGGTTCTTCTTTGGGGGCATGGTGATGGGTGGTGGTGGTGATTGATGTGTGTGTGTGTGCAAGTGGGGGGGTGTGAGTGTAGGTTTAGCTGGGTGTGTGTGAGGGTGCTATATGTAGGTGTGGTAATGGTGTGTGGCTTGTGTGATGTATGAGCTGTGAGTGTGTCTGTGGTTGCTGTGTGATGGTGTTCTGTGCTGGCAGGTCAGTGGAATTTGCAAAGGATCATGGTTGGGATTTGTGGCATTTATGTAGGTGGAGTTGGAGGTGTGTCCTTGTTCCATTTTTTTTCCCTCCCTGTATTTATTGGCTTTGTGGTTGCTTGTTTGGCCCTTTTTTTATTTTTTATTTTTCCTTGGTGTTTTTGGTGCATGTAGGAGTCGTTCTTGTGTCCGAGTAGGACGCTGCAGTTGTCTGGTGCGATCTTGTCTGACTCGTTCCCGCTGTGTGTCAGCTAGGTTTCATATGCGGCGTACGAGTCGGTCGCGGAGTATTGGGTTGCTTCGGCTGGGTTTTGTATGCGTGTCGGTCGTACGGCTTGTGCTCCGGGCGAGTCGGTCGTGTTTTGCATGCACAGCATCGTACTACGTGGGTCGGAGTTCGCGGGTACGTTTCGTTCGGGTTCAATCCGGGTGCGTGTCGGTCGGTTCGTTTCACGTGATTTCCCGGCCGGATGGCTTGTTTCCGTCCGGCTCGGTCGGTCGTTTTGTATTCCGTCCGAGTCTGTCGGATTTCACATGCATTTCATCGTACTACCCGGGTCGTACGGCGCCGGTCCGAGTCGGTCGGACTAAATTCCCATACCAAGTCGGTCGGTATGTTTTCCGGCCCGAATCGGAATCGGCCCCTTAGTGTAGTTAGATGTTTATTAGTTATATTCGGAAATGTTATATGTTATAGTTACGTGTGGTGTATTTACGTATTGTTAATGTTGTGTAGGCCTGTTTAGAGAGTTAGGGGCCGATTCCGATCTCGGCCGGTAGGGCTCCGAATCGGATTCGGCATAACCGGATCCGATTCGCAGCCCTATTTCCCGACCAATTCGTACGCGCGTCTGGGCGAGCGAGTACGATGCGAAATCGCCGACCGACTCGTTCGGGCGTCCCAACCGCTCCGACCGACTCGTTCCCGGATCTAACCTCACCGACCGACTCGCCCGGACACGACTCGCACCGCGCAATGAAGACGTTCCCCGGCCGGGTAAGTACGATGCGCGCCGCGAGCAGTCCGACCGACCCGTGCCGTCCGGCTCGAAAGAGCAGTCGGAGCCGTACTTCGGGGGTCCGTGTCAGACCCCCCTGTACGCGTAGCCATGCGAGTCGCACACAGGGAGGACCCATGGGTCCCCCCTACCTGTGCGTGTACGTCGCGAGTCGCTTCGCCGCGTACCCGCTGTAGGGGGCGCCCTTGTTCACCTCGCACCCATTGAGGCAATGGGAGCCCGCGTACGCGTTGTACGACCGGCTCCCATTGACTTCAATGGGAGTCCGACCGACTCGAGTACGATAGCATACGGACGCATCGTACTCGTTCGGTCGGGCTGCACGGGTCCGATTCGGTTGGAAATCTCTCCGGGTCCGGCTCGGTCGGAGAGATTTCCGGCCCGAATCGGAATCGGCCCCTATGTATTACGGTGTTTAATGTATATTTTTATCAAATGTAAAGCTAGTACTATTGTTAGTGTTTATGTGTTGTTTTATGTGGGTGGGAATGTATGTGCTTTTGTTTTGACACTTTTTATTTTCAGAAATTCTTCGTATCGGAAAGAGTCGATTTTTTTTTTAAAGAATTGTTTGTTAGTTTTATTGACTAATATATTTGTTACACTTCTTTAAATTTTTCGGTTTTCCTGGAGCGTTTTTACTATTTTTTACATTTTCGGGTTTTTATGGTTTTCCTATGGACCTTTGCTACATGGATTATTAATTTTTGCTACAGTTGTATTTTTCCATTTTTTGGGGGGAAACTGTTTTTTTTATCTTTGGATTGTGTTAGGAGAAAATGGATTTTACAGCATTTGGAATAAATCTGGTAAGTTTATTTATTATTATTTATTGTGGGTGGGTAATGTTTTTTAGTATACTTGTTGTATTTTATTTTATTACAAATATTATTAATGTGTGTTAATATATTTAATTAAAAAAATAAAAATATGTTACACAGTAATTATTTTTGTGATAAAATAAATACATTTTACTTTTATGGTCTGTTTGAAAGATGAGTAATTTGTCATTTATTTGTATTAATGCTTTAAAGAAGAGTTTTGGATATTATTTTTAGGTATTCTAGTCCTTTGTATTAGGGTACAATTTTACTTGTTGTTCTAGATATTTATGCATTTGTTTAGTTTGTTTTGATGTTTTTGGAGTTAATTGAGTTATGGAATGTTCCATTCGGAACTCCTGATAACTCTGTTCTTTTTGTAGGCATGATATAAATTTTTCTAGTGTTGGTTTTGTTCTGCCTGTTGATTGAAGGAAGGCATTATGCCATCCTTCGACTGCATTATTAGTTTTGGATTCACCGTTTAATGTGCTTCTGTATACGTTCCACCAGGGTATTAAGAATTTAGGGTTTCTTCTGTGGCCAGATCTGTGTAGTCTGCCGACCCATGTATCCTCAAAATAGTCTAATAGTGGACTTAGTTTTGCTTCATTTTGTTTGTAGAAGGTGCTGTCTATTAAGATGTTGTAATGTTCTGTGACGTCTGTCTCAGGTACATAAGCTAGGGCTGTTAATTTTTTATTTGATATGCAAAAGAAGAATTAGTTGCATATTCAATGCTTAGTGCTGATTTGTGCATGTGTCTCCATAAGCACTGATTAAAATGATAGTAACAGCCTTGTATGCAGGTATGGGGGTGTGTTTTTAATATAGTATTAATCATTGATTGTTCAAAATCTAAGATTATTTTTTGTGGAGAAAAGTCATTAGTTTTTTGTTTTATTGTATTTAATAGTTCCATGTATGTGGAGTTCTGTTTGTTTGGTAATAATGCGTAGATTAATGGTATAATGCAATTCTGATGTAGCCCATGTATTGTGTACAGTTGGAAAAGGGCTTGGGACATATAGTAAAAGTCCCATCCATCATCCAGTATTGACATTCTTGTAGTTTTAATAGATTAGTTGCAGTTGCAAAAATTATTAATCTTTTGTCATTGCTTTTATTATCAAAAATGACAAATGGTTCTTTGTTTAAAGTGATACTTTGTTCAGGACTTATAATGACTTCACTATATGTTCTAGGAATTGGGGTGGAAGTAGTAGTCATTTTTTTAGTACGTGCTATAGTTCTCTTTAGTGAAGCTACAGATGGCATTTGTGTAGTAGCAGTTTTAGGAATTTTGGGAAGCTGTTCTTTTAAAATTACACTTGTAGGTTTTTGAGAACTTGTACTAGCTTCTTTTATTGTTTCTAATGCAGATCTGACTTCTATTTCTGTTACGTTTGGTGGGTGGTTATGTTCTCTAGTATACAGTACTGTTGTTTCCCTAGTTGTAGCACGCCCGTAACATTTATCAGAGTAGTATTTACAGCATTTCCAGTTAACTTTTAATCCAAATTGTTTTTCTTGTGTGTAAGTGTATCCCATAGAGCATAGTAACATTTTCCCTTTCTGGCTTGTTATAAATTCGGCTCCTTCAGTCATTTTGATGTAGGTTAATCTATGAAAAATATATATTATTGTTATTAACTATGTTGTTCTATGTATTTTAATTTAAGCAATTAAACAGTTATTTACAATATACTTACAAAGTTTGTCTTTATGTATTTCTGTTTGACGATGTTTATTCTTTAGTTGTGGAATGGTCTTTCTGTCTTTTGTTTGTCTGGAAAAAAAAAAAATGTTTTATTATTTGGTTACATATTTTTTATAGGGGGTGGGTAGGGTATTGGGGATTGGTTTTGACTTTGCGTTGTTGTTTAATCTATTTTTTTAAGATTTGTTGGTAGATACTTACTTTGTTAGTTGTATCTTTTTTTGAGGCTTTTCTTTAGTTTGTTAGTTTCCTCTAGAGTTTCCTGTAGTGGTAAAATAAAATAGAAAGAAGACATTTATTACTTTATAGGTTATGTATATTATTTATAAAAGTTTTTTACTTTTAGTATTATTTATTTTAATTTAGTTTATTTACTTTTGATAGAGTTAATTTTTTGGTATATGTTGATCTTCTTATATCTGAAGTTGAAATCTTGTAGAGTTTTTCCTTCTTTCGTTTTCTTTCTTTTGGGTGTGGAATAGGAATGAAGTTTAACTGTTTATATAGTGTGTTGGATGTTGTAATTTAGATTTTATTGGTTAGTTTGAATTTGCAGTTTTTCTATTGGTTTATTTGTATTTTTTTAAAACTGTTTTGGTAGTTAGTTTCCAAATAAGGAAAAAGCTAATTAGTAGTAAGTTATGTATAATTTTGTATATATTTTTAAATAGCTTTTGTTATGTATTATATTATAAAATTGAATTGTAATAGTAATATTTAATATTTTTAATGTTTAATGTAGTAATGTTGTTAATAATATTTTAGTAATTGTATTGCTGTGTTAATTAATTTTTTAGTTTAGTAAAATAGTTATTGTCATTTATTAATTGAGGGGCCGATTCCGATCTCGGCCGGTAGGGCACCTAACAGTATTCGTCCGGAAAAAAACTAAGCCTGGGCGTAGTTCGCGAAGTAGCGCTACGCGAAGCTACGCAAAGTGCAGTTCGCACTACGCGAGCTACGCGTAGCACTACGCGAACTGCGTAGTGCACTGTTCGCAATGATTGCACAGTGCCGGATGCTTGTCCGCACTGTGCAATCATTGAAAACGGCATCTTGCACAGTGCGAGCTGTCTTTTACTGCCGCTCGAGTAGATTTTTACTCGAGCGGCAGCTTTCTCAACGCGGACTGGTAGTTTCTCATCGCGAGCGGTCGCGAGCATACGCGACCACTCGCAATGAGAAACCTGACCTCCCAGCGTTGAGAATCTCGCCGGGAGGTTTATTTTCCACGCTCGCGATCGGCAACTTGATGTTGCTGATCGCGAACGAGGAAAAAGTCTCGCCAGGATGTCATTTTGCTTGCTCGTCGTCGCCAACTTGACGTTGAGGACCGCGAGCAAGCAAAAATGACCGCTGCACTACGCTACGCTTACGCTACGCGTGTTTGCACTGTGCTACGTGCAATTCGCGTTGTGCGAAGTAGCGCAAACTTCGCAAACTACGCGAGCGTAGCGTAGTGCTTTGCCCAGGGTTGAAAAAAACCCAGCCGAATGCGTGTTTCCCGACCGATTCGTACACCCGTCCGGACGAACAAGTACGATGCGTATAACAACCCATTTCCCGAGCGAGCCGTACTCACCCAATCCAGCTCCTGTTCCCCGCCCGAGCCGGATCCGTAAACGCTGAATCGAGTCTCACGGAACCAAATACACAGCACCTTCCGGCCGGACTAGTACGATGCGTGCTCCGTACGCGCCGAACCAGTCGCTACGTCCGGCACGTTTCAGCATCCGGGAGAGCCGCACATAAGCTCCGTTTCACGCCACAAGACGATCCACGGCTACGAGACGAACAAGACAGCGACGAGTACGAGTCGAAGACACGAGAAACCCGAACGAGACGACCCAACCATGAATCCCATCGTGCAGGTCCTACCTATACTCTACATCTATTACTGGGACCGGTACGGACGCGTACGGCGCAGACGGTAAGTCAAACACCAACAATACAAACAAACTACACGTACCCAAAATATGTCACACACACATAGGGATGCACAAATTACGTACACTAGCAACAGCACAACCATAGGGGTGGGATGGGCATCACCAATGCCATACACACCCATAGGGGGATGGATGCCTACCACTACCACCACCCCTACTCAGGGGGGCCTGGATGCCTACCACTACCACCACCCCTACTCAGGGGGACCTGGATGCCTGTCACTACTACCATCCCCACCCATAGGGGGATGGATGCCTACCACTAACACCACCCCTACTCAGGGGGGCCTGGATGCCTGTCACTACTACCATCCCCACCCATAGGGGGATGGATGTCTACCACTACCACCACCCCTAACCAGGGGGGGCTGGATGCCTACCACTACCACCACCCCTACTCATGGGGGCCTGGATGCCTGTCACTACTACCATCCCCACCCATAGGGGGATGGATGCCTGTCACTACTACCATCACCTACCCATAGGGGGCTGGATGCCTACCACTACCACCACCCCTACTCATGGGGACCTGGATGCCTGTCACTACTACCATCCCCACCCATAGGGGGATGGATGCCTACCACTACCACCACCCCTACTCAGGGGTGGCTGGATGCCTACCACTACCACCACCCCTACTCAGGGGGGGCTGGATGCCTGTCACTACCACCACCCCTACTCATGGGGGCCTGGATGCCTGTCACTACTACCATCCCCACCCATAGGGGGCTGGATGCCTACCACTACCACCACCCCTACTCATGGGGGCCTGGATGCCTATCACTACAACCATCCCCACCCATAGGGGGATGGATGCCTACCACTACCACCACCCCTACTCATGGGGGCCTGGATGCCTATCACTACTACCATACCCACCCATAGGGGATGGATGCCTACCACTACCACCACCCCTACTCAGTGGGGGCTGGATGCCTGCCACTACCACCACCCCTACTGAGGGGGATGGATGCCTACCACTACCACCACCCCTACTCAGGGGGCTGGATGCCTGCCACTACCACCACCCCTACTCAGGGGGGGCTGGATGCCTACCACTACCACCACCCCTACTCAGGTGGGGCTGGATGCCTGCCACTACCACCACCCCTACTCAGGGGGGGCTGGATGCCTACCACTACTACCACCCCTACTCATGGGGGCCTGGATGCCTGTCACTACCACCACCCCTACTCATGGGGGCCTGGATGCCTGTCACTACTACCATCCCCACCCATAGGGGGCTGGATGCCTACCACTACCACCACCCCTACTCATGGCGGCCTGGATGCCTATCACTCTACCATCCCCACCCATAGGGGGATGGATGCCTACCACTACCACCACCCCTACTCATGGGGGCCTGGATGCCTGTCACTACTACCATCCCCACCCATTGGGGGCTGGTTGCCTACCACTACCACCACCCCTACTCATGGGGGCCTGGATGCCTGTCACTACTACCATCCCCACCAATAGGGGGCTGGATGCCTACCACTACCACCACCCCTACTCAGGGGGGGCTGGATGCCTGCCACTACCACCACCCCTACTCATAGGACGGGTAATGCATGACACAACCAGCATACTCCAACATAAGGAATGACAGAAAATTACATCCCCCCCAACACCATGACAAGCGTGTGTAGTCTGTGTCAAATGCCTACAACACTGAACATGACATTGAACATACAATGTGACCCACTATCACATGTGTCACACATAAATGTGTGTGGCCTCCACAATGCAAGCAGACCATGACCACTGTGGCCATGGGGTCGAACACCCCATCACCACAGTGACCAAAAGGTAAGTGTGGGGTCCATAGCTGATGCACCTTTTGAACAGTGTGGCAATGGGGCCAAAAGCACCATCACCATGGTGATCATAAGGTAAGTGTAGTCATGGTAAAAGCTGCGAAAGCCAAACTGTATGGATGAATCCTGGTCACACAGCAACAAACACATCAGTGGCATAGTAGTGCTTGTGTCCCATAGCAACATAGATTGGGCGGGGCAAACAGTGCAGTGTCACAGAAACATCGTTTTGGCCATGTGCATACAAACATCACCCATGGGGGACCACATTGTCAATATTCACAAATAACACAATGACAGAAGTGACCATCATAATGCTGAGCCACATATCTGCACCAATGGAAACACAAATGTAGATATCCTGTGGAGACTGTCGATGTCAGGTGAACAAATACCATACCATGGCATCAATGGGACATACAAACCATGATCACTGCGCTGACTGATGACCTAGGAGTCCCAGGGACAGCTGGGGAAACCAACCAAACAACATACAGACAATGGCACACTACAGAAATGCCAATGCAGTGGTGCAAATGCACAAACACAAACAGGCAGACTCACACTGCATTTCAAACACAACAGGTGATGGGGGGGTGTGCAGGCCAATATGGAGATAGGGGTCTAGCCGTGCAACAACTCACATTTGCACACTCAACACCACACACCCTGATCTCCACCAATGTGCAGCAGTGAAGCTTACATGGACTGGTGACAGTGCACATGCACCCATGACAATTCCAGGGGTGGTGGGGGGAACTAAGGTGTAGATACCCATCACACATGGCCAGTCAATAAGACTCGTCAATGTCTGACACACAGCACAGTACGCCGTACATGGGCATGATGTGAAATCCACCACAATCAATGGGATCCTGGCCATAGTCACACACCTACGAAGAAGCCAAGGTGACACACAAAGAACACACGTACACAACTTTCAACATTGCAGCTCTGACCCTGAGGAGTGGCAGCAGTCACACACACACCGTGTCACAATCAATGAAAGCTACCACAAACTGAAATTCACATGACTTGTGTAAACAACAAGTGACATGGGGAATCCTGAATGTGTCCCATCACCGTTTGCCCACATCCCCAGCCCTGACAACAAAGACAACCTGGGATGACAACCTCATGAACATTAGTTTGCCATGCAACCACATCACAGAGAAACCAGGTCCAAGATGCTGGATGAACACAGACCAACTCTGCAAGCAACACAAACAGGAACATCCCTAGGGACACAGCCTGTGTAGGAAAAGGGAAGGGAACACGCACAGACATGCTTACACAACACACAACATGGGCACACGCAATGTCACGGGATTACACACTGCCATGAGGGCACTCCACTTCTGTGGAAGGTCCGCTGTGCCAAACCTTGTCTGTGCACGACTCAAACATGTCAGCAGGACACTCCGTCAGTGAGTCAACAACTACAACACACAGAAGGCTCTGCTCACATCAGCCTGGGTACGGGAGTGTCACGTCAGTCATCTGCATACACCCAAAACACGTGTCAAGCCAGTTGCACTGTATACACAGATGAGTCCTTCAACATTGATGTGCAAAACTGCATGTCCAGTGGAGATGGGCACACAGTCAGGGAAATCGGAACATTGAACAGTGGTAAGCCCACCAGATGTGCATCAGTGTAAGACAAAGATGTTCCTTTACAAATGCAAAACGTACATCCCTGTGTCAAATGCTGAACATTACACCCTCAGACTGCAGCAAAGGATGCCATAGATCCAGAGTAGAACAGGACACATATCCCATGGACCACATGGAGTCCATCACAGCAACACTTCATTTTCCTGAACTGAACACTATAACAACTGCAAATGCAGGATGCTACTCATCTACATCATGTACATCAAAAGAAACACCTCAATTAAACAAAAAGAGGCTTTATTCAGCTAATGTAAAATTAAAAGTTGACGTCCAAAAGAAACTAAGGCCAATGGCCAGTCCAAAATCCATGTCCCAACAGGGTGACAAGTGACAACTGGTCACCCATTGCTTGCCTGCACTGGTACGGACAGGGGACATCCCCCTTGGAGGGGCATACAAGGGGCAGGCCAGGCACCGCAGGGACAGGATCAGGGTATGGCAGAGTGAGGCAGTGAAGGGGTGGTGGGTGCAGGAGTGTCACCGGCAACTGCAGTGGAGGTGTCTGACTCAGGGGGGGCCAGCACCACCGTGCTACACAAGTCAGTTGGTGTGGGTGCTACATCCACTGCAGTGGGCTGGTCTGATGTAGTGGACTGGGTCCCCACTGTAGTGCCCAAGTCAGACGGGGTGGTTGTGGACTCCACTGCAGTGCATAACTCCAAGGGAGTGGAAGGGTGGGCAGATGAGGTGGGCAGGACAGAGGGGGGGGACCCGGTCCCCACACCAGTGGCCCTAACAGGCAGAGCGTCTGGGTTGGTTGTGGAAGAGCAAGTGGCAGGGGGGAGGGCCTAAGCAGTCTGGGGATGCGGTATCGGTGTGTGGGGAACCTGGGGCAGGGTGTGGCGGGGGAACCTGTGGAGTGGTGGCCTGGGGGATGGAGGAGAGAGACTGGGTGGTGGAGCTGCGTGGTGGTGGTGGTGGGGTCTTGCTCTTCCTGGTCCGGGGGACTTCCTAATGGGGTCCTGTGTCTGCCTGGGGGAGGGTGTCCGGGGCGAGGGCACTCCCCTCTGTGTGGGTGGACTTCCTCTTCCCCGGTATGCTGGATCAGCAGGATTGAAGGGGAAGAGGCCGAGGTCACACAGGAAGAGCTGCTGTGTATGTGGGGTAGTAGGTGAGGCAAGGGAAGGGGTCTTGGAGGGAGAGGATTTGGAGGACTGCGGAGTGACTGTGGATGCCTGTGTGTGTGTGTGTTCCCCATCCCCTGCGTCTGTGGTATCAGTCCCCTGAGGATGCTTGTGTGCACGTCTTGCCTTTCTCTTGGGTGAGTCTGTGCTGCTCGTGTCTGTGTGTTTGGGTGATTGTACAGGTGTGCATGTGCTTTGGACAGGTAGGGTGGCAGGAAGTGTGGATGGGGCATAGGTGGGAGGGGAGAGGGACTGTTGGAGGAGGGACACTGCTGCCGTCAGGGAGGAGTCCATGGACCTATTGCTCCTCTGTAGGGCAGACATACCCGTCGAGATGCCCTCCATGAACGACACCAGCTGTGTCAACAGAGTGGTGTGTGCATGGAGGACAGTCAGCATTGCTGTCTGCCCTACATGGAGCTGCCGAAGGAGGTACACAGACTCCTCACTCAGGGCAGCAGGGGACACAGGGGCAGGGGGTGCGGTGCCTGGCATGAAGGAGACACGCTCCCGAGCATGGGAGCCTCCACGGACCTCAGGAATGGCAGCCAATGGGAGGGCGGTGGTGGTGGCGGGGCCAGACAGACTAGCTTGACTTTGGTGGCTGCTGACACCCGCCTCCACAAGGGAGTCATCCTCCAAGCTGCTGTGGTCCTCAGCTGAGGTGGATGGTGCTGAGCACTCCTCGGTGTGGCTCCCTCGCCCTCCGTGCCACTGGGTCCCTCTGACCACTCGTCGGACGCTGACCCAGTCTGGCTCCGCTGCTCCTCCTGGTCCGTGGAGCTGTCCCCTCCTGTGGCCGTGGATGTATCTGCAAACAATTAGGGAAACAGACAAACATCAGTCACCTGCACTGAACGCACACACCACAGTAAGTACAGCACATCACAGAGCCAGCCCAGGCATCCTTAGTTGAACATTGCCTAAAGTCCTCACACAGATTTGTGGAAGTCAATTGTCAGTCTGATGGTCAACCATGGGACTCACACCCCTCCTGCCCTTGCACCCATCTGTCTGGTGCCTGTCTGATGGTAAGACCCCAGTGTGGACACATGCACCACCTACACAGTTATTGGAGAATGCAGGGAACACAGTGAAGTATGTGAACATGCACACAACACATCTCTTGCCACTAAGTCAGTGCAGGTGTCCGGATGAAAGGATGGCCAGAGTCTAAATAGAAATGCATGTGATGCATACCAGCACCACACACCATGATGCACCCATGTCCGGATAGTCAATGCCACAATGGGGTGCATGTTGCACATGTCACTCCCTGCAGGATCACTCTTAGGAAGTTTAATGCCATGACACAGGCATGCGTGCAAAGTCATACATCACTGTCTCCAGTCACATGGGCATGGCAGCCAGCCAACAACAGTCTGCACTGTGTCACAATCCTAGGACATGGGGAATGCAAGTTATGTAACTGACAAGTGCACATGTCCATCCCTCAAAAACTACATCATCAGTACAACTACTTGTCCACGTCATACCAATTGGACATATGGGGGACATGAAGCACAACTCTCTGAACATGAGCACCTCACAGTGTGCTGTGAATGAGAAACAGCTGCCTGAAAGTCACAGTCGCATACACCTGTGTGCACAGTCAAGTGATCAGACACCTAAAAATCACAGAAGTTTCGTCTATCATGGTCACATCTCTGCTGGCATGCTGAGCCCTAACCGATAAACATACCAGTAGTCCTGACAACGGTGACACAGCACAATGACACAGAGGCAGACACCTGAGGGAACATTTCACTGATCACAACATGCCAGATGGTACACGGGAGTGGGAGTACAGAGTGTATTGTATGCCCTGGAGTAGGCATGACTGTCCAGCTCCACCTGTAAGAGGAATGAGTCCTGGACAGTAGGCATGTGGCTAAGCACGTGTGACACACTTGATACACATACTCCTGAGGCCCAAACATTGTTCCCACTGGCAGCATGGGTGTGTGCCAAATTCCCCAGGGACATGTGGTGATTCAGATCAGCAAGTGGACCACATATCAAAGTTACACCCAGATCACATGTCAGAACTTAGGCATTGTGTAAGCAATTGACCCACACATGAATCCCACAACATAGTCTCGGGAACAAATGCTGTCCCCCACCTTGAGCGAAGCTAAATGCAATGACACAGTCCCCAAGTGACACAAATTCCTGACTGTAAGGGCCACACATATGCGTATCAGAGGAGAAGTGGGCATGTCACAAATGAGAGACATGGGTCCTGGACCACATGACTGATGCACTGTGGAAGTTTAACCAGGCCAGAGGAGGGCACATAGCATGTCAGACAAAGTGCACAGTGCAGTCATGGACTCACCCCTCCTTGCTGCTGTCTGGCCTTCAGCTGCCCATCCAGGTCAGGGAAGACCACCGCCAGGATCCGGAGTATGTGGTGTGGTCAGGGTCCGGTGTCCGCCCCTCCTGCGAGGAGGCGACAGCTTCAGCTGGACCCTTGCGATCCTCCGGGTCCAGCCACGAAGGTCCTGCCACCTCTTCTGGCAGTTGCGGATCCTGCGCCTGTAGACCCCCACGGATCTTACTTTCCGGGCGATGGTCAGCCAGATTTCCTGCTTCTGGTGGGCATCGACCTGTGAGGATGACAAAGTTAAAAGGCCATTACTACACATGCAACATATCCGTGCATCACACAGTTGGATATACATGTCTCAATCACAGGGGCATATGATGTACATAGGCAGTGCAACAATGGCTATGAACAGTTTGCCAGCAGTCACTACATGGTGTCATTGCATGGGGAGTAAACCTTTTGGAATGCACTGTTACTGCACTGTACCTGTTCAGTGCATGTAACTACACACTTTGGGGTGTGACAACTACTCAGTGAGCATGCTAGCCAGTGGTGTGCACACTGTAAGTCCTGCTAGTCAGACAACATGCACAATTGGTAAGGCAGTGGACAGCACACTCACCTGCTCCCCTGGTTTCCCATACAGCTTGCTGTACTGTGGAAGGAGGCTGTCCAGTAGGGCCTGGTTCTCCTCAAGGCTGAAGGCTGGGGCTCTATCCACAGTACGCGCCATTGCAGTAGCCAGAGGATGCAGAGACAGCAGCAGTGTTGTTGGCAGATGTCGTCCTGGAGCATGTAGTGCAGGCAAGTGAGCTCTCAGGGGAACAGCCAGCATTATATGTGTGCTGCAGAGGCAGATACTGTCCCATGTGTCCAAAGTGATTGGTCCAAGTCGTTTGCATCTTCTGAATCTGACCAATCCATGGAATAGCAGCACTAATACACGCCCACAGCATCCTTCAAATCTTCAAATTCATGACATCCATGATTTTGCAACATTGTTGTGGCTCGCCAACTGAATTCACTGCATCAGACTCGTTGGAGCCACGAAACGCGTCCGTTGCCATGCCAGGCCCCAGCCAATGCGTGCGCACCGATTGGTCCATTGCTGTACAACGCGTACCCGCACACAACACATGCAATGGGCCGGCCAGGCACACCGATCGGTCCATTGCTGTACAACGCGTACCCGCACACATCACATGCAATGGGCCGGCCGGGCACACCGATCGGTCCATTGCTGTACAACACGTATTTCGGGGTACAACGTGTACCCGCACACATCACATGCAATGGGCCGGCCGGGCACACCGATCGGTCCATTGCTGTACAACGCATACTCGCACACATCACATGCAATTGGCCGGCCGGGCACACCGATCGGTCCATTGCTGTACAAAGCGTACCCGCACACATCACATGCAATGGGCCGGCCAGGCACACCGATCGGTCCATTGCTGTACAACGCGTATTTCGGGGTACAACGCGTACCCGCACACATCACATGCAATGGGCCGGCCGGGCACACCGATCGGTCCATTGCTGTACAACACGTACCCGCACACAACACATGCAATGTGCCGGCCGGGCACACCGATCAGTCCATTGCTGTACAACGCGTACCCGCACACAACACATGCAATGGGCCGGCCGGGCACACCGATCGGTCCATTGCTGTACAACGCGTATTTCGGGGTACAACGCGTACCCGCACACATCACATGCAATGGGCCGGCCGGGCACACCGATCGGTCCAGTGCTGTACAACGCGTACCCGCACACAACACATGCAATGGGCCGGCCGGGCACACCGATCGGTCCATTGCTGTACAACGCGTACCTGTAAAGGTCAGTCGCATATGTCACCATGCTTGTCACTGGTGAACATATGCCAGCCACATATACCTGCCAGAGACACAGGGGCACACCTACAACACCACATCCACTCCACACTGTTTCCTAAGGCATGTAAGGCTGCATTACCTTTTCTGTGTATGGGGGTTGACATGTGGTTTCTGTGGTGGCACTGGTGGGCATCCACACCCAGGCTGTGCATGTGTTCATGGGGACAGGGTCCTTTGTGTGTTGTGCACATGACCACTGTGATGTGCAACAGTTCATTTCAGAGCATGAGGCATGGTCACATTTCCAGGTTGTGTATGTGTGCGACATGTCACATACCCCAAGGGTCCCATGGGGGAAGGCATGTACGTCACAGGGTGGCCCATTGCCACAATAGTGATGTCCCTCCGCAGTCTGTGTGCATGTTGTGTTTCACATGTCTCTGACTCCATGTGCACAATGGGAGACAGTCTCCACATCCACGTGGTTTGTGCATGAACTTTGATGTTGTGTGTGTGTGTGTCACAGACGTCCATGTCTGTCCTGCAGAGGCTACAAGGGCCACTACCTGTGGGTGTCATGTTAGTTTTTCTGACGTGTACATGATACGCAATGTCATGCCAGTGTCCATGTGGCAAGACAGGGTCCCTGGGAATCTACCTGTCAATGAGCTGTAATGCCTGTGGAGCATCTGTCCAGACATGTCACTGTGGTATGTGTGTGGAACGTGAGAGCAGTAAATGGGTACTGTGACACAGCCTAATGGTTTCCCATAGCACACCCTGGAACCTGTTGTCAACACTTGTTGAACAGAGATGTTAGATGTTGTCCATGTAGGTGCCATATATGTCCAAACAGAACGACACACACATCAAGTCATTGTGTTTGTTAATGATGTATCATGTGAAATTGAGTATGGTGAACGGCACATAGTTGGGGTGACTGACAATCTTGCTTTCTTCACCTATGCACTGCAGGGCTCCTGCTGTCCATCGACCATTCCCAGACCTGGCAACGATGGTGGAACGTGACAGCATCCGACGGTACCGCTTCACCAGGCAGCTGATTGAGGATTTGGCAGTGCGGTTGGACCCACATTTGCAGCCTGGCTGTCCGTATCCTACAGCGCTGACCCCCAAGGTGAAGGTGATGGCAGCCCTACACTTCTTTGCCACCGGTACCTTCCAACACACTGTGGCGACTGATGGTGGGATCTCACAGACTATGTTCAGCCGTGTGCTACGCGATGTTTTGGTGGCTATGTTGAGGAACCTGAACCAGTTCATCTATTTCCCCAAACGTCGACAACTCACTGACGTTAAGAGTGACTTTTATGCCCTGGGGAGGATGCCACATGTAATTGGCTCCATTGATGGGACACATGTGGCTTTGGTACCACCACAGGCACATGAACAGGCCTACCGTAACCGCAAACACTACCATTCGATCAATGCGCTGGTGGTATGTCTTGCAGATATGACCATCACACATGTGTGTGCCCGTTTCCCCAGTTCTGCTCACGATGCCTACGTGATGAGGAGTAGTCGCATCCCGAGGATGATGTCACAGATGCCGAACCAGCGTGCCTGGCTTGTCGGTGTGTACTGACTTTGTACCATTGTGTGTGTTCTGCTATGTTGTATTCCGCCCACTTTTTGAACTCAGCTAATGTGCAATTGTCTGTCTGTAGGTGACTCCGGATACCCCAACATGCCGTGGTTGCTGACACCCCTTATGAACCCTGTGACACCAGCCCAGATGCGCTACAATGAGGCACATGGTCGGACCATGAGAGTGATCGAGCGGACCTTTGGTCTCCTGAAGAGCCGCTTCCGCTGCCTGGACAAGACAGGAGGGGCCCTCCCATATGCCCCAGCAAAGGTGTGCAAGATTGTCATCGTTTGCTGCATGCTCCACAACCTGGCAGTGCGGAAGGAGTTGCCTCTCATCCTGGATGACGATGACCAACGTCCGCCACCTGTGGAGGATCCTGGCCTGGACCACGATGCCAGTGATGATGATGATGATGGTGGTGATGTCCGCACACAGCTCATCACCAACTTCTTCAGCTGAATGTGAGTATCCAGGGAGATGCAATGCGAATGATGTGAGTTTGCATGATATGTGTGGGTGGTGCCCTGGTGCTGTTTTAGTGTGGTCATGTGCCACTTGACTGGATGCGTGCAGCGATGTGTCCTTACAGGTAGTCTGTACTCCCCAACAGTGTTGACATGCAAACGTGCTTTTGTGTAGGTATCTTGTGACATGTTTAGGGCATGAGTATTGCAGTTCTGTCCGGTTCTTCAGTGGTTTTGACTGTGTGTCATGTCTGTCCTTCACAGGGTGCTTACAGAGTTGTTTGGTCAACTTGGATCCCCCAACACCATGATTCAGCTTTCAGGGTGGCAGCAGTCATTTCCCTACAGGTGATGTGCCACACACCCCTTGACTTCATATCTTCTACACTTGTTGACTGTGTGGCCACTGCCACGTGGGATTAACTTGCATTTGTAGTGGCAACAACATGTTACAAATGTGTAATAAACCAGTGCTTCACTTTGGGATGTGCGTTGTCTGTGATCACACATCTGACTGACATTTGCTTACTGCACCTCTGGGCTAGTTGACACAGACTCTGAATAGGTGTGGTGTCTGTGCATTCCACTGTATTTCCTGCCATCATCACTGTGGGCGATGAGTCCGATGGCCCTGGTGTCTGTGTTGTGTAGCCCTAGTGGTGTGTCTCCCTCATATGTGTCACGTCACCATGACTCACACGACGGTGTTGTACTTGCTGTAGCAGTTAGCATACACAGTGTAATTTAGCAGAACATCATCACCATAACAGTATCCACATTTGAATAACAACAGTGGCAAGTATGGTGTACTAGTGATTTTATTTACAGAAATGTGTGTGTGTATAGTGCACAGGATGGTGGGTGCTGTACATTATGATTGTGATCCAAAGTTCCCAGATGAGTTGGAAGTCTTGGTAGCAGAAATGTCCTGAGTAAAGTCCACAGTCATATGATACATTAGTCCAACTTGAACTCCCCATGTCATGTGGGAAAGTAGTGTTGCATTCAACAGGGTGAAACGTTTGCACACAAAGGAGAATTTCCGGAACAGGTGTTGGCTTCCTGGGGGATGTACGTGGCCATCAACCTCTCAGTTTTGCTTCCTCGGACGACCCCTCTTCTTTGTGGGGGGACCCTCACGTGCAGGCTGCTGCGGTGCTGGGGTCTCTCCGCCAGAGTCCTCCTCCCTCCCTGTGGCGGTGTCAGTTGTTGCAGCACCAGATGTTGTGGGCACACAGGGAGGTGTGGCCATGTTGGTGCTAATCTGGCGGAGGCATGTCAACATGTGCCTATGCACCGCTGTGAGTTCTTGCAATGTATCCCACTTGGACTCCATGCCCGACATGTGTGTCTCCACACGGGCCATGTGTGTCTCCACACGGGCCATGTGGGAGTCCAAGCGGGCATGATGGGCAGCCTGCTGCTGTTGTATGTCCTTGAGGATCCCCACTACCTGTCTGACCTCTCCGGTGCTATCCTGGTACGCATCAGCGATGCGTGCCAGTTGTGGGTCATCATGCAGTCCAGACCCCTCTGCAAGCAGCGACCTATGTCTACCACCCCTCCCACCACCCCTGGCGACACATGCAGGACCTGCGGTGGCACGCACAGGTGACCCGAGGCCCACTTGGGGTTGTTAGTGGTGTTGTCATCCGTTGCTCCATGGTGGGCCTGGGATCCTGTGCTGTTGTCAGCGGTGGTCCTTGGTCTGTCCGTGTCGGCATGGGTGGTCTGTATGTTGGCAGTTGTTGGAGGGGTGGATGCAGGGGGTGCAGATGTTGGTCCAGCTGGTGCTGCATGATGACTCAGACCGGAGGTGCCAGGTAGGTCTTCGCCATCCGAGGTGGGCAGAGGCTGTTCCACACCAGTGAGCTCTGTGTCCCCCGGAGCCTGGGACAGGGACTCGTCCTCGCCTGCTGCTGTGTCCCCATCATCGTCACCTGTATTTGGAAGAGACACACATTGTATGTAATGTTTCTACAGGCATCAATGGTTCACACACCTGACAGTTGTGACTGTACCTCTGGATGCGGGCATGTACATTGCATTGTCCTAAGTTGTCACAGTAAGAGGTTGATATTGGTGTAGCACATTGTCATGCATACCTGGGACATTTCACTATGAATGTTGAGGTGTGTGCATGGCCAGCATTCAATCAATCAATCAATCAATCAATCATGTCACTTATAAAGCGCACTACATACCCGCGAGGGTCTCAAGGCGCTGGGGGAAGAGGGGGGTGGTGCTGCTACTGATCGAAGAGCCAGGTCTTGAGGAGTCTTCTGAAGGCCAGTAGGTCTTGGGTCTGTCGGAGGTTGGTGGGGAGGGTGTTCCAGGTCTTGGCAGCGAGGTGGGAGAAGGATCTGCCGCCGGCGGTCGTTTTCCGGATGCGGGGGACTGTGGCGAGGGCGAGGCTGGTCGAGCGGAGCT
Organism: Calotriton arnoldi; assembly: GCA_963921515.1. Taxonomy (NCBI): domain Eukaryota; kingdom Metazoa; phylum Chordata; class Amphibia; order Caudata; family Salamandridae; genus Calotriton; species Calotriton arnoldi. The sequence goes on from CAWUFW010015729.1 coordinate 24,663, forward strand.
GGCGGGTGGGGGTGTAGAAGCTGAGTCGTCTGTTGAGGTAGGCTGGTCCGGAGTTGTGGAGTGCTTTGTGTGCGTGGGTGAGGAGCTTGAAGGTTATCCTCTTGTTGACAGGGAGCCAGTGCAGGTCTCTCAGGTGGGGTGTGAGAGACCTGCACTGCATTGGTTGTATTTGGTGGACATCCGGCCATCCTTCTCCACCTGGCCCAGTTATCCCACCATGAAGCATGCCACCCTTGCAGTGGGTTCAGGTTGACTCTCAGGATGTCATTGAATGAATGAATGAATATTAGATTTATAAAGCGCTAACTTAGCCCAAGGGCATCAAGGCGCTGCAGAGGACTAACGTTCAACCGGATAAGATGCTCAAGCTAAAGTCTGTGCAAAAAGCCAGGTTTTCAAGGCCTTGCGAAAAAGAGAGTATAACTCAAGACCCGATAAACCATCCGGAAGAGAGTTCCACAGCCTAGCAGCAGCAGTGGAGAAGGCTCTGCCTCCCCATCTAACCTTCTTAAACCTCATTCAGTGGTGTTGTGCTGTTTGTTGGTGCACAGTTCCCAGCAGGGCCTTGTGCACCCCACAGCAGTAGCCAGTGTCAGCCATCTTGTCAATCCTTATCCACTCCCTGTGATGTGAGCATGGTTCAGAGTGGTGTTGATGGGCCAATTGTGAGGCTGAGCAATATCTGTGACTCCAACTCCCATCATGCTATTGGCTACACCCCCCTTCCCAGCATGCCCGTACTTCCTTCCTTTGGACTGTGCTTCCCTGTGGGGTAGTGTGCCTGTGCTGACAGGAAGGCTGACAGTGTTGTCCTTGCGTTTGATTGGCTACAAGTCCCAGGTGTGTCCCTGTGCTTCACACAGCATTACCCAGGGTGGTGGTTCTTTGTGGGATCTTCATTTGGTATGTGAGGCATTGCATTCTCCCAGGTGGGTTATGTGGAGTTTGTGTTGAGGGGTGTGTGAGGTGAGCTGCTTGTAACTATGGTCAGTGCTGTGAGTCCTCCTTCCCACCCAGCCAGATATCCCACCATGCAACTTGCTTGCATTGCAGAGAGTGCAAGTTGGCTTTCAGGATGTCAGGCAGTGGTGTTGTGCTGTTTGTTGGTGCACAGTTCCCAGCAGGGCCTTGTGCTCCACACAGCAGTAGCCATTGTCAGCCATCTTGTAAGTTCTTTTCCACTCCCTGTGATGTGAGCATGGTTCAGAGTGGTGTTGATGGGCCAATTGTGAGGCTGAGCAATATCTGTGACTCCAACTCCCATCATGCTATTGGCTACACCCCCTTCCCAGCATGCCCGTACTTCCTTCCTTTGGACTGTGCTTCCCTGTGGGGTAGTGTGCTTGTGCTGACAGGAAGGCTGACAGTGTTGTCCTTGCGTTTGTTTGGCTACAAGTCCCAGGTGTGTCCCTGTGCTTCACACAGCATTACCCAGGGTGGTGGTTCTTTGTGGGATCTTCATTTGGTATGTGAGGCATTGCATACTCCCAGGTGGGTTATGTGGAGTTTGTGTTGAGGGGTGTGTGAGGTGAGCTGCTTGTAACTATGGTCAGTGCTGTGAGTCCTCCTTCCCACCCAGCCAGATATCCCACCATGCTACGTGCTTGCATTGCAGAGAGTGCAAGTTGCCTTTCAGGATGTCAGGCAGTGGTGTTGTGCTGTTTGTTGGTGCACAGTTCCCAGCAGGGCCTTGTGCTCCACACAGCAGTAGCCAGTGTCAGCCATCTTGTAAGTTCTTTTCCACTCCCTGTGATGTGAGTATGGTTCAGAGTGGTGTTGATGGGCCAATTGTGAGGCTGAGCAATATCTGTGACTGAAACTCCCATCATGCTATTGGCTACACCCCACTTCCCAGCATGCCCGTACTTCCTTCCTTTGGACTGTGCTTCCCTGTGGGGTAGTGTGCTTGTGCTGACAGGAAGGCTGACAGTGTTGTCCTTGCGTTTGTTTGGCTACAAGTCCCAGGTGTGTCCCTGTGCTTCACACAGCATTACCCAGGGTGGTGGTTCTTTGTGGGATCTTCATTTGGTATGTGAGGCATTGCATTCTCCCAGGTGGGTTATGTGGAGTTTGTGTTGAGGGGGGATGTGAGGTGAGCTGCTTGTAACTATGGTCAGTGCTGTGAGTCCTCCTTCCCACCCAGCCAGATATCCCACCATGCAACGTGCTTGCATTGCAGAGAGTGCAAATTGGCTTTCAGGATGTCAGGCAGTGGTGTTGTGCTGTTTGTTGGTGCACAGTTCCCAGCAGGGCCTTGTGCTAAACACAGCAGTAGCCAGTGTTAGCCATCTTGTAAGTTCTTTTCCACTCCCTGTGATGTGAGCATGGTTCAGAGTGGTGTTGATGGGCCAATTGTGAGGCTGAGCAATATCTGTGACTCCAACTCCCATCATGCTATTGCCTACACCCCCTTCCCAACATGCCCGTACTTCCTTGCTTTTGAGTGGACTTCACTGTGTGTGAGTGTGACAGCAATGGCAAGATGGCTGACAGTGGTGTCCTGCTGTTTGTTGGTGCACAGTTCCCAGCAGGGCCTTGTGCACCCCACAGCAGTAGCCAGTGTCAGCCATCTTGTCAGTCCTTATCCACTCCTGTGATGTGAGCATGTTTCGGAGTGGTGTTGATGGGCCAATTGTGAGGGTGACCAATATCTGTGACTACAACTCCCATCATGCTATTGGCTACACTGACTTCACCAGCATACACAGATTTCCTTCCTTTAAGTGAGCTTCCCTGTGAGGTGGTGTTCTAGTGGTGGCAAAATATCAGGCAGTGTTTGTTGGTTATATTTGTACCACTGCCTTGCTCTATTTGTTGTTGTGTTTGTGTTTGTACATGTCATGACACAGTTACATATCACTATGAGATGGCATGTATTGTGTTAATCTAACTGACATACACATCTTGGGATGATTATCTTTTGTTTGCTGTTGATTTGCTAGGGGTGGATGGTTTGACTGTCCCCTTGAGAGTGATGTGTGTGTATTGGCACACAATATTGTGTATATTAGTTGTGTACTCACCAGGCTCTGGGATGTCTGTTAGTCCATATACGCTCACTGGTGGTAGGATGGCCCGCACCTTCTCCTCCCAGGGCCTGAGGTATAGTGGTTTTGCAGGAGGGCCACTGCCGGTGTGCTGGCTCAGGAGGTAATCCTTCTTGAGTAGGTCTCTGACCCTCCTGCGCACATCATACCACCTGTTCTGGATGTCTTCCTTTGTGCGCAAACATGGAGATTGTGCGTTCACCCTGTCGACGATCCTCGCCCACATCTTGGTTTTCTGCGACATGGGGGTCTGTTGGACCAATGTGCCAAACAACTGTGGCTCTACCCTCAGGATCTCGTCTACCATGACTTCCAATTCACTATCTAGGAACTTTGGATTCTTCTTTAGGGGCATAGTGATGGGTGGTGGTGGTGATTGATGTGTGTGTGTGTGTGCAAGTGAGGGTGTGTGAGTGTAGGTTTTGCTGTGTGTGTGTGAGGGTGCTATTTGTTGAGGTGCTAATGGTGTGTGGCTTTTGTGTTGGATGAGCTGTGTGTGTGTCTGTGTTTGCTGTGTGATGGAGTTGTGTGCTGGCAGGTCAGTGGAATTTGCAAAGGATCATGGTAGGGATTTGTGGGCTTTATGTAGGTGGAGTTGGGGGTGTGTCCTTGTTCCATTTTTTTCTCCCCCTGTATATATTGGCTTTGTCATTGCTTGTTGGGCCCTTTTTTTTGTATTTTTTCATTAGTGATTATTGTGCATGTAGGAGTCGTTCTTCTGACCGAGTAGGACGTTGCAGTTGTCTCGTGCGCGCCTGTCCGAGTCGTTCCCGCTCTGTTTCAGCTCCGTTTCATATGCGGCGTACGCGTCGTTCGCGAGGTATTGTGTTTGTTCGGCTGGCTTTTGTATGCGTGTCGGTCGTACGGCTTGGGCTCCGTGCGAGTCGGTCTGATTTTGCACCCATTGCATCGTACTGCGCGGGTCGGAGTTCGCGGGTACGTTTCGTTCGGGTTGTTTCCTGGTGCGTGTCGGTCGGTGCGATTCGCGTGGTTTCCCGGCTGGATAGCTTAATTCCGGCCGGGTCGGTCGTTCGCCTTGAGTTCCGTACGAGTCGGTCGTGATTTCCATGCTTTTCATCATACTTCCCAGGTCGGGCAACGCCGGTACGTGTCGGTCGGACTATAATCCCGTACCGAGTCGGTCGGTAGTTTTTCCGGCCCGAATCGGAATCGGCCCCTGAGTATTGTGTTTGTAGTAATTTAAAATAATTTTATGTAGTTTTATTTTTATATTTATTATAGTTTTATATAGTCTATATTTTTAATTTTACGATATTAGTGTTGTCGATATTTTTGTGTACAATATTTTTTACCTAGTTAATGTATTTTAATGAAGTTCGATATTTTAGAATTTCGATAAGTATGTTAGCGATATTTGTGAAATAGATATTTATGTACTTCGATATTGTATCCTCAATATTTTAGTAATTATTTAAATAGGTATATGATGTTGATATTAATGTTATCGATAATTTTGTATCGATATAATTGTAGCTCGATAATATGTCTTGCGATATTTTGTCAGTGATTCACCTCCATATTGGCCTTGGCTGACAGGCCGTGCGGATTGATTTGTGCTTGTGTAGGTGTGATGGTAGTTAGTTGCTCAGGACACATGGCTGTGGTTCACAGTGTGAACGACATCTACCTTTGTCATCACAGTGGGATTATCATGCAGGCTAGTGTCACCACAATGTGGGGTCCCTGGGGGTAGTGCTGTGGTGGGTCTGTCTCTTGCTGTGTTAGTTGCTGTTCCTACAAGCTTGTGTGACATGTGTAATTTGGGCTCCCTCTCATCTAACAATGCCTGATTGCCCACATAGGGGAATCCGATCCATGAGTTACTTTTGTCTGGCACTGTATACACATCTGTGTAATTGGAATTCAGGCCTCCTCATGTGTTGTGTGGTTGCCTGGGGACACTGGCACAACCCCATCACCTGTTGTGTTTGATATGCAGTGTGAGGCTGCCTGTTTGTGTTTGTGCATCTGCACCACTGCATTGGCATATCTTTAGTGTGCCATTGGCTGTATGTTGTTTGGAGGATTTCCCCTGCTGTCCCTGGGACTCCTAGGTCATCAGTCAGCGCAATAATCATGGTTTGTATGTCCCATTGCTGCCATGGTATGGTATTTGTTCACCTCACATCTACAGTCTCCACAGGATGTCTACATTTGTGTGTCCATTGGTGCAGATATGTGGGTCTGCATTATGATGGTCACTTCTGTCATTGTGTAATTGATAAATGTTGACAATGTCAGCCCCCATGGGTGATGTTTGTCTGCACATGGCCAAAGGTATGTTTTATTTGCACTGCACTGTTTGCCTCACCCAATCTATGGTGCTATGGGACACAACCACTACTTTGCCACTGCTGTGTTTGTTGTTGTGTGACCAGGAATCATCCATGCTATTTGGCAGTTGCAGTTTTTTCCATGACAACACTTACCTTTTGGTCACTGTGATGATGGGATTTAGACCCCATTGCCACAATGTCCAAAATGTGCTTTAGCTATGGACTCCACACTTACATTTTGGTCACTGTGATGATGGGGGTTTAGACCCCATTGCCACAATGTTCAAAATGTGCTTCAGCTATGGACCCCACACTTACATTTTGGTCACTGTGATGATGGGGGTTTAGACCCCAATGCCACAATGTTCAATTGGGCTTCAGCTATGGACCCCACACTTACATTTTGTTCACTGTGATGATGGGGGTTTAGACCCCATTGCCACAATGTTCAATTGGGCTTCAGCTATGGACCCCACACTTACCTTTTGGTCACTGTGATGATGGGGGTTTAGACCCCATTGCCACAATGTTCTATTGGGCTTCAGCTATGGACCCCACACTTACCTTTTGTTCACTGTGATGATGGGGGTTTAGACCCCATTGCCACAATGTTCAATTGGGCTTTAGCTATGGACCCCACACTTACATTTTGGTCACTGTGTTGATGGGGGTTTAGACCCCATTGCCACAGTGGTCATGGTCTGCTTGCATTGTGGAGGCCACACACATTTATGTGTGACACATGTGATAGGGGGTCACATTGTATGTTCAATGTCATGTTCAGTGTTGTAGGCATTTGACACAGACTACACATGCTTGTCATGATGTTGGGGTGATGTCTTTTTCTGACATTCCTTATGTTGGAGTATGCTGGTTGTGTCATGCATTACCCATCCTATGAGTGGGGATGGTAGTAGTGGTAGGCATCCAGGCCCCCATGAGTAGGGGCGGTGGTAGTGTTAGGCATCCATCCCCCTATGAGTGGGGATGGTAGTAGTGACAGGCATCCAGGCCCACATGAGTAGGGGTGGTGGTAGTGACAGGCATCCAGGCTCCCCTGAGTAGGGGTGGTGGTAGTGGTAGGCATCCATCCCCCTATTAGTGGGGATGGTAGTAGTGACAGGCATCCAGGCCCACATGAGTAGGGGTGGTGTTAGTGGTAGGCATCCAGGCCCCCCTGAGTAGGGGTGGTGGTAGTGGTAGGCATCCATCCCCCTATTAGTGGGGATGGTAGTAGTGACAGGCATCCAGGCCCACATGAGTAGGAGTGGTGTTAGTGTTAGGCATCCATCCCCTATGAGTGGGGATGGTAGTAGTGACAGGCATCCAGGCCCCCTGAGTAGGGGTGGTGGTAGTGGTAGGCATCCATCCCCCTATGAGTGGGGATGGTAGTAGTGACAGGCATCCAGGCCACCATGAGTAGGGGTGGTGGTAGTGGTAGGCATCCAGGCCCCCCTGAGTAGGGGTGGTGGTAGTGGTGGGCATCCAGGCCCCCATGAGTAGGGGTGGTGTTAGTGGTAGGCATCCATCCCCCTATGAGTGGGGATGGTAGTAGTGACAGGCATCCAGGCCCACATGAGTAGGGGTGGTGGTAGTGGTAGGCATCCAGGGCCCCCTGAGTAGGGGTGGTGGTAGTGGTGGGCATCCAGGCCCCCATGAGTAGGGGTGGTGTTAGTGGTAGGCATCCATCCCCCTATGAGTGGGGATGGTAGTAGTGACAGGCATCCAGGCCCACATGAGTAGGGGTGGTGGTAGTGGTAGGCATCCAGGCCCCCTGAGTAGGGGTGGTGGTGGTGGTAGGCATCCAGGCCCCCATGAGTAGGGGTGGTGGTAGTGGTAGGCATCCATCCCCCTATTAGTGGGGATGGTAGTAGTGACAGTCATCCAGGCCCCCATGAGTAGGGGTGGTGTTAGTGGTAGGCATCCATCCCCCTATGAGTGGGGATGGTAGTAGTGACAGGCATCCAGGCCCCCCTGAGTAGGGGTGGTGGTAGTGGTAAGCATCCATCCCCCTATGAGTGGGGATGGTGGTAGTGGTAGGCATCCAGGCCCACATGAGTAGGGGTGGTGGTAGTGGTAGGCATCCAGGCCCCCCTGAGTAGGGGTGGTGGTAGTGGTAGGCATCCAGACCCCCTGAGTAGGGGTGGTGGTGGTGGTAGGCATCCAGGCCCCCATGAGTAGGGGTGGTGGTAGTGGTATGCATCCATCCCCCTATTAGTGGGGATGGTAGTAGTGATAGGCATCCAGGCCCCTATGAGTAGCGGTGGTGTTAGTGGTAGGCATCCATCTCCCTATGAGTGGGGATGATAGTAGTGACAGGCATCCAGGCCCACATGAGTAGGGGTGGTGGTAGTGGTAGGCATCCAGGCCCCCTGGGTACGGGTGGTGGTAGTGGTAGGCATCCAGGCCCCCCTGAGTAGGGGTGGTGTTAGTGGTAGGCATCCAGGCCCCCATGAGTAGGGGTGGTGGTAGTGGTAGGCATCCATCCCCCTATGAGTGGGGATGGTGGTAGTGGTAGGCATCCAGGCCCACATGAGTAGGGGTGGTGGTAGTGGTAGGCATCCAGGCCCCCCTGGGTACGGATGGTGGTAGTGGTAGGCATCCAGGCCCCCCTGAGTAGGGGTGGTGGTAGTGGTAGGCATCCATCCCCCTATGAGTGGGGATGGTGGTAGTGGTAGGCATCCAGGCCTACATGAGTAGGGGTGGTGGTAGTGGTAGGCATCCAGGCCCCCCTGGGTACGGATGGTGGTAGTGGTAGGCATCCCTGCCCCCCTGAGTAGGGGTGGTGTTAGTGGTAGGCATCCAGGCCCCCCTGAGTAGGGGTGGTGGTAGTGGTAGGCATCCAGGCCCCCCTGAGTAGGGGTGGTGGTAGTGGTGGGCATCCAGGCCCCCATGAGTAGGGGTGGTGTTTGTGATAGGCATCCATCCCCCTATGAGTGGGGATAGTAGTAGTGACAGGCATCCAGGCCCACATGAGTAGGGGTGGTGGTAGTGGTAGGCATCCAGGCCCTCCTGAGTAGGGGTGGTGGTAGTGGTGGACATCCAGGCCCCCATGAGTAGGGGTGGTGTTAGTGGTAGGCATCCATCCCCCTATGAGTGGGGATGGTAGTAGTGACAGGCATCCAGGCCCACATGAGATGGGGTGGTGGTAGTGGTAGGCATCCAGGCCCCCCTGAGTAGAGGTGGTGGTAGTGGTAGGCATCCAGGCCCCCCTGAGTAGGGGTGGTGGTGGTGGTAGGCATCCAGGCCCCCATGAGTAGGAGTGGTGGTAGTGGTAGGCATCCATCCCCCTATTAGTGGGGATGGAAGTAGTGACAGGCATCCAGGCCCCCATGAGTAGGGGTGGTGTTAGTGGTAGGCATCCATCCCCCTATGAGTGGGGATGGTAGTAGTGACAGGCATCCAGGCCCCCTGAGTAGGGGTGGTGGTAGTGGTAGGCATCCATCCCCTATGAGTGGGGATGGTGGTAGTGGTAGGCATCCAGGCCCACATGAGTAGGGGTGGTGGTAGTGGTAGGCATCCAGGCCCCCCTGAGTAGGGGTGGTGGTAGTGGCTGGCATCCAGGCCCCCCTGAGTAGGGGTGGTGGTGGTGGTAGGCATCCAGGCCTCCATGAGTAAGGGTGGTGGTAGTGGTAGCCATCCATCCCCCTATTAGTGGGGATGGTAGTAGTGACAGGCATCCAGGCCCCCATGAGTAGGGGTGGTGTTAGTGGTAGGCATCCATCCCCTATGAGTGGGGATGGTAGTAGTGACAGGCATCCAGGCCCCCCTGAGTAGGGGTGGTGGTAGTGGTAGGCATCCATCCCCCTATGAGTGGGGATGGTGGTAGTGGTAGGCATCCAGGCCCACATGAGATGGGGTGGTGGTAGTGGTAGCCATCAGGCCCCTATGGGTGTGTATGGCATTGGTGATAGCCCTCCCGCCCCTATGGTTCTGCTGTTGCTTGTGTACGTCATTTCTGCATCCCCATGTGTGTGTGACATATGTTTGGTATGTGTCGTTTGTTTGTGTTGTGAGTGTTTGACTTACCGTCTGCGCCGTACGCGTCCGTACTGGTTCCGGTAATAGATGTAGAGTATTGGTAGGACCTGCGCGATGGGATTCATGGTTGGGTCGTCTCGTTCGGGTTTCTCGTGGCTTCGACTCGTACTCGTCGCTGGCTTGTTCGTCTCGTAGCCGTGGATCGTCTTATGGCGTGAATCGGAGCTTATGTGCAGCTCTCCCGGATGCTCTGACGTGCCAGACGTAGCGACGGGTTCGGCACGTACGGAAGTCGCATCGTACTAGTCCGGCCGGAAGGTGCTGTATATTTGGTTCCGTGCGACTCGATTCAGCGTTTACGGATCCGGCTCGGGCGGGGAACAGGAGCTGGAATGGGTAAGTACGGCTCGCTCGGAATCTGTGCTGTTATGCGCATCATACTTGCTCGTTCGGACAACTGTTCGAATCGGTCGGGAAACACGCGTTCGGCTTGGATTTTTTCCGGACGAATAGTGTTAGGTGCGCTTCCGGCCGAGATCGGAATCGGCCCCTTAGTGTCCAGAAGCTTCCCTGACTTAATACTGACTGGAGTGGGAATAGAAATGTTATATGTTTAGTGTCCAGCACCTTACCTGACTTAATACTGACTGGAGTGGGAATAGTAATTTTATATGTTTAGTTTCCAGCACCTTCCCTGACTTAATACTGACTGGAGTGGGAACAGTAATTTATCTATGTTTAGTGTCCAGCACCTTCCCTGAATTAATAGTGACTGGAGTGGGAATAGTAATTTATACATGTTTAGTGTCCAGCACTTTCTTGGACTTAATATTTGGTGGAGTTGGAATAGTAAATTATATATCTTTAGTGTCCAGCACCTTCCATGACTTAATACTGACTGGAGTGGGAATAGTAATTTTATATGTTTAGTGTCCAGCACCTTCTTTGACTTAATATTGACTGGAGTGGGAATAGTAATTTATATATGTTTAGTGTCCAGCACCTTCCCTGAATTAATAGTGACTGGAGTGGGAATAGTCATTTATATATGTTTAGGGGTCGATTCCGATCTCGGTCGGTAGGGCTCCGAATCGGATTCGGCTTTACCCGATCCGAGTCGGAGGCTTTGTTTCCGACCGATTCGTACAGTCGTCCGAGCGAGCAAGTACGATGCGAGTGAACACGAAATCGCCGACCAACTCGTTTCCGGGTCCGAACCGCTCCGTCCGACTCGTTCGCACTCGATTCGTGGCGCGCAATGGAGATGTTTTACGACCGAGCTAGTACAATGCACGATCCGGATAGCCGGATCGAGTCGGAGCCTCTGACACGAAAAAGTTTCCGGACGCGGACTTCGGGGGTCCGTGCTGGACCCCCCTTCACCCGTAGCCGTATGAGTCGGACACAGGGGGGACCCATGGGTCCCCCCTATATATGCGTGTACGGTGCAGATGGCACCAACGCGTACCCACTACAGGGTCCCCCTTGTGAGCAACGTACCCATTGAGTCAATGGGAGCCCATGTACACGTCGTACGACCGGCTCCCATTGACTTCAATGGGAGTCCGACCGAACCGAGTCCGGCAGCATACGGCCGCATCGTACTCGTTCGGTCGGACTGCAGGGGTCCGGCTCGGTCGGAAAACAATCCGGATCGGTCGGAGAGCTTTCCGACCCAGATCGGAATCGGCCCCTTAGGGGCCGATTCCGATCTCGGCCGGTAGGGCTCCGAATCGGATTCGGCTTTACCAAATCCGATTTGGAGCCCTGTTTCCCGACCGATTCGTACGCGGGTCCGGCCGAGCGAGTACGATGCAAGCGCCCGCGAAATCGCCGACCGACTCGTACGCGGCTTCAACACGCTCCGACCGACTCGCACGGACACAACTCGCACCGCGCGATGGAGTCGTTCCCCGGCCGGGCAAGTACGATGCGCGCCGCGAGCAGTCTGACCGACTCGCGCCGTCCGGCTCGAAAAAGCTGTCGGAGCCAGACTTTGGGGGTCCGCGTCGGACCCCCTGTACGCGTGGCCGCGCGAGTCGCACACAGGTGGGACCCATGGGTCCCCCCTACCTGTGCATGTACGGCGCGATGCACATCGACGCGTACCCGCTGTAGGGGGCGCCCCTGTACGCCTCGCACCCATTGAGTCAATGGGAGCCCGCGTACGCGTTGTACGACCGGCTCCCATTGACTTCAATGGGAGTCCGACCGACTCGAGTCCGATTGCATGCGTGCGCATCGTACTCGTTCGGTCGGACTGCCAGAGTCCGATTCGGTCGGAAATCTCTCCGGGTCCGGCTCGGTCAGAGAGGTTTCCGGCCCGAATCGGAATCAGCCCCACAGTGTCCAGCACTTTCTTGGACTTAATATTTGGTGGAGTTGGAATAGTAAATTATATATCTTTACTGTCCAGCACCTTCTATGACTTAATACTGACTGGAGTGGGAATAGTAATTTATATATCTTTAGTGTCCAGCACCTTCCATGACTTAATATTGACTGGAGTGGGAATAGTAATTTATATTTGTTTAATGTCCAGCAACTTCCCTGACTTAATACTCAGTGGAGTGGGAATAGTAATTTATATATCTTTAGTGTCCAGCACCTTCCCAGACTTAATAGTCACTGGAGTGGGAATAGTAATTTAGATATGTTTAGTGTCTAGCACCTTCCCTGACTTAATACTGACTGGTGTGGGAATAGTAATTTATATATCTTTAGTGTTCTGTACTTTCCCTGACTTAATACTGACTGGAGTGGGAATCGTAATTTATATATGTTTAATGTCCAGCAACTTCCCTGACTTAATACTCAGTGGAGTGGGAATAGTAATTTATATATCTTTAGTGTCCAGCACCTTCCCAGACTTAATAGTCACTGGAGTGGGAATAGCAATTTAGATATGTTTAGGGCCCGATTCCGATCTGGGTCGGAAAGCACTCTGACCGATCCGGATCTGGATTGTTTTCCGACCGAGCCGGACCCCTGCAGTCCGACCGAACGAGTACGATGCGGCCGTATGCTGCCGGACTCGGTTCGGTCGGACTCCCATTGAAGTCAATGGGAGCCGGTCGTACGACGTGTACATGGGCTCCCATTGACTCAATGGGTACGTTGCGCACAAGGGGGCCCCCTATAGTGGGTACGCGTTGGTGCCATCCGCACCGTACACGCATGTATAGGGGGGACCCATGGGTCCCCCCTGTGTCCGACTCGTATGGCTACAAGTGAAGGGGGGTCCGGCACGGACCCCCGAAGTCCGCTTCCGAGAGCTTTTTCATGTCGGAGGCTCTGACTCGATCCGGCTGTCCGGATCGTGCATCGTACTGGCTCGGTCGTAAAACGTCTCCATTGCACGCCACGAATCGAGTGCGAACGAGTCGGACGGAGCGGTTCGGACCCGGAAACGAGTCGGTCGGCGATTTCACGTTCAATCGCATCGTACTTGCTCGCGCGGACGAATGTACGAATCGGTCGGAAACAAAGCCTCCGACTCGGATCCGGTAAAGCCGAATCCGATTCGGAGCCCTACCGACCGAGATCGGAATCGACCCCTTAGTGTCTAGCACCTTCCCTGACTTAATACTGACTGGAGTGGGAATAGTAATTTATATATCTTTAGTGTTCAGTACTTTCCCTGACTTAATACTGACTGGAGTGGGAGTAGTAAATTATATATCTTTAGTGTTCAGCACTTTCCCTGACTTAATACTTACTGCAGTGGGAATAGTAATTTATATATCTTTAGTGTCCAGCACCTTCTTTGACTTAATACTGACTGGAGTGGGAATAGTAATTTATATATGTTTAACGTCCAGCACCTTCCCTGATTTAATACATACTGTAGTGGGAATAGTAAATTATATATGGTTAATGTCCATCACCTTCTCTGACTTAATCCAAACTGGAGTGGGAAGAGTAAATTATATATGGTTAATGTCCAGCACCTTCCCTGACTATTAGTTAACTGTATTGGGAATAGTAAGTGATATATGTTTATGTACAAATAGTTTTTTAATTTATTTATAATTTATCTAAGATTTTTATATTACATATATGTTGTTTGCTGTGTATTTATTAATTTTATATAAATGGTTGTAGGAAAATTACAGTATGTGTTTTTATATGTGAACAAATATAAGAGGTTTTTATTATGTGCAGTGATAATGTATTTTTATTGTGAAATTGATGTATATTTTATAATTTACTAATAGAGAAAACATTATGCTTATTTATAGTAATTTAAAATGGTACATTTATCAAATTAATATATTTAAGTAAAATATTCAATAATAATATATACATATAAAAAAATTAGACATTTTTAATTTTCAAACAACCTTTATTTTTGTATAAGTAGGTAGAAAGAAAAAAACCACATTTTTTATTTATAGTATGTAATACACATTAATAAAAACACAGAAAATATGTACATTTTTATTTAAGGAACATAAATTATTTTACATACATTTATTAGTTAATGGAATTTTTTAGGAAAAGAACATTTTATGATATAATCAAATTTTATAACATAAGTATTCATATTTTCATATACAAAACATATTTTTTTATTATTTTACAACAGTTGTTGGAACATCATAATATATTTATACAATTAATATAAACATTTTTTGCATATATATACATAACATAAAGCATTGTATATTTAATTATTATTTAATAGTGTAACATTATAATGCTGAAGTGAGTATTCTTTAACATTTTGAAAAAATAATAACTTTATCACATGTAAATAACATTTTAATTAATATTATTAGTATATAAAATATTAATAATATTAATTATTACATTGTTGTATTGCATAACAAATTTTTTTGAAAACAGGCAAATTTCCTATTACATTTGTACATAATTAATATGTATTTTTAATATTGATTGAAATTTAAAAAATACATATATAAGTATAATAATAATAAATATGTTTTTATATTAATTATTATTATAACTTTACAAAGTATAATAAAATATATACTACTTTTTAAATATACAGAAAAAATGGTACAATATAAGAAAAATATATGTAACATTTACACTTTAATATAATGCATGTTTTTAACCTTATTCCTTTTTTTTACATTTATTTAAGCAGCCATTTTTATTTCACAGGGACTATTTTGTAACCGCGTACTGTTATTTTGGGTCATTCAGGACCGGAGAAGCTCGCGGTTGGAAGCTGCGTCGCGTTGAGCCAGGTAAGGGGAATTTTAATTATTTTATCTAACTTAATACTTATGTTTTAATCTAGTTAGGATGTATATATTGTATTTATTGTTAGCTCGTCGCGTTTTTGATGTGCTGAAGGTGTTACTAATATTTTAGTGAGATGTTGTAAGTTAGAGTTTGAGGCCTAGTGTGGACAGACGATAATATGACTAAATATGTGTTGTTTTGTTAATATAAATTAATGTTATTGTATTTAATGAATGTATTTGGGTGTATTTGTGTGGGTGGGTATGCTTTCGACATTTTTTGCAAGTTACTTTTAATCGACTTTACGTTGGAGAGAAAGACGCGTTTAAAAAAAAGAAGTGTGAATTAGTTTGTCAAACTAATATTATTATCACACTTTCTTTTATTTTTCGGGATTTCCTGGAGCAATTTTTATATTTTTATATCTTTTCGGGTTTTTGAGGGTTTCGATTACTTGGATTTGGCCAGGATGGATTTATATTGGACCTGTTGGATTTTGCATTTTTTGGGGGCTTTTTAAACATTAACATGGATTAACAGACAGATGCAAGGATTATTACTTGTTGGAATACATCTTCTACAGCTACATAAATCGTAAGTCTATTTTTTTGTATTAATTTGGGTGGGAAATGTTGTTATAATTAATTGTGATCTATAGTATATTTTGATAAATATTATTTATTTGTAAATATATATTTTTTAATTAAAAAATATATATGACAATTAATTAATATTTGTGAAGATATAATATTAATATATGTGTGTAAAGTGTTTGTTTTGTGAACGAAAAAGTTTATAATAGTTGTGGAAATGTAGTTTATAATATGCTTTTGGCTATTAGGGATAGGTAATCTAGGCCTCTTGTTGATGGGTATAACCTGACTTTGGAGTAGCTCAAACATTTTTTTAGTTTGCTTAGTTAATTTTGGACATATTTGAGTTACAGATTGTTCCATCCGTAATTCTTGATAGCTTTGTTCATTCTGTATAGATTGTAGTAGTTTTTGTAGGGTAGGTTTACCTCTGCTTGTTGTTGCTTGGAAGGCATTATGCCATCCTTCAGCACTATTATTTGTTTTGGCTTCTTTGTTTAAGGTACTTAGGTACACATTCCACCAAGGAATGTGGAATTTAGGTTGCCTTCTATGCCCTGATCTGTGTAGTCTTCCCACCCAGGTGTCCTCAAAGTAGTCTAGTAGTGGGCTTATTTTGTCTTCGTTCCTTTTGTAATAGGGGCTCTCTATTGGAATATTGTAGTGCTCTGCTACATCAGTTACAGGTACATATGCTAGTGCTATTAACTTTTTAATTTGGTAGGCGAAAGTACTGTCTGTAGCATATTGTACACTTAGGGGGTCATTAGCATGTCGGGCGGATCGCCACCGCCCGCATGGTGGCGATCCGCCCGACATATTCCTCCGCCCGCATGCAAAATTCTCCCCGCCACATTACTATGGCGGGGGGACCCCGGCGGACGAATGATAGATGCGGGGTTATGCCCGGAAAGGCATACAGGGGTCGATTCCGATTCGGGCCGGAAAAAGCACCGACCGACTCGGATCCGGAGAAAATTCCGACCGACACGTACCCGTGGCGCACGACACGCCAAGTACGATGCAAGGCGCGAAAAATCCGACCGACACGTACCGAAACCAAGTCGACCGACCGAGCCGCACGGAAAACAGCAATCCGGCCGGAAAAACACGAGAATCCAACCGACCGACACGCACCCGGAACAAATCCGACCGAAACGTACACGCGAACTCCAAACCGCAAAGTACGATGCAAGGCGCGAAAACCACGACCGAGTCGGACGGAGGACAAGCCGCACGACCGACACGCATACAAAACCGAGCCGAAGCAACACAAAACACCGCGACCGACGCGTACGCAGCATAGAAAACTGCACAAACACAGCGTGAACGAAACGGAGAACACCGTACGAGACCAATGCAGGGTCCGACTCGGTCACAAGAACGTTTCCAACATACACAAACAGCACAAAGGAAAAATCACCCAAAAAAAGGCCAAACAAGCAATTACCAAGCCAATAAATACTGGGGGGACAGAGAACAAAGACACACCCACAACTCCACCTATATAAAGGACACAAATCACTACCATGAGCCTTTGCAAATGCCATTCCACTGCCAGCACCCAAGAGAAAGCAACCACACACCCACAGCTCATCCCTCACACAAGCCACACACCATCAGCACACCAACAAATACCTACCTCACATACACCCAGCAAAACACACACTCACACACCCTCACCTGCACACCAACACACACATCACTCACCATCACCACCCATCACCATGCCCCCAAGAAGAATCCCAAGTTCCTAGATAGTGAATTGGAAGTCATGGTAGACGAGATCCTCAGGGTGGAGCCACAGCTGTTTGGCACACTGGTCCAACAGACCCCCATGTCGCAGAAAACCAAGATGTGGGAGAGGATCATCAACAGGGTGAACGCCCAATCACCATGTCGGCGCACAAAGACCGACATCCAGAACAGGTGGTATGACGTGCGCAGGAGGGTACGGAAAATTCTGAAGCAAGACTACATCAACAGCCAACACACCAGCAGTGGCCCTCCTGCCAAGCCAATATACCTCAGGCCCTGGGAGGAGAAGGTGCGGGCCATCCTTCCGCCAGTGAGCGTATATGGACTAGAGGACATCCCAGAGCCTGGTGAGTACACAACAAATGTACACAATATACTGCCACAAAACACACACACATCACTGTCAAGGGGAGAGTCAAACCATGCACTCATAGCAATTACACAGCAACCAGAACAGAATCGTCCCAAAATGTGTATGTCAGTCAGATAAACACAACACATGCCATCAAGAAAGTCACATCCAACTGTGCCAACACATGTACAAACACAACTACAACTACAGCTAGGCAGTGGCACAAATAGAACTAACAAACACATCCAGACATGTAGCCACCACAACAACACCAACAAACAGTGAAGACCACTCAAAGGAAGGAATTATGTGTATGCTGGCCAAGTCAGTGTAGCCAATAGCATCATGGGAGTCGCAGTCACACATATTGCCCCCCCCCCACAACTGTCCCATCAACACCACCATGAACCATGCGCACATCACAGGGAGTGGAGAAGGACTCACAAGATGGCTGACACTGGCTACTGCTGTGGGGAGCACAAGGCCCTGCTGGCAACTGTGCACCAACAAACAGCAGGACACCACTGACTGACATCCTGAGAGACAACTTACACTCCCTGCAATGCAAGCACGTTCCATGGTGGGATATCTGGCTAGCTGGCTGGGAAGGGGGACTTGCAGCACTGACCATAGTCACAAGCACCTCTCCTCACACCCCCCCCCAACACAAACTCCACAGAACCCACCTGGTAGGATGCAATGCCCCCCTCCTAACACAAGATCCCACAAAGAACCACCACCCTGGGTTATGTTGTGTGAAGCACAGGGACACTCTTGGGACTCTTAGCCAAACAACTGCCAGGACAACACTCCCAGCCATCCTGTCAGAACAGCCAGCCCACCCCACAGGGAAGCAGAATCAAAGGAAGGAAGCATGGGCATGCTGGGAAGGGGGTGGAGGCAATAGCATGATGGGAGTCGTAGTCACTGATATTGGTCACCCCCACAACTGGCCCATCAACACCACCCTGAACCATGATCACATCACAGGGAGTGGAGAAGGACTCACAAGATGGCTGACACTGGCTACTGCTGTGGGGAGCACAAGGCCCTGCTGGCAACTGTGCACCAACAAACAGCAGGACACCACTGACTGACATCCTGAGAGACAACTCACACTCCCTGCAATGCAAGCACGTTCCATGGTGGGATAACTGGCTGGCTGGCTGGGTGGGAAGGAGGACTTGCAGCACTAACCATAGTCACAAGCACCTCCCCTCACACCCCCCAACACAAACTCCACAGAACCCACCTGGTAGAATGCAATGCCCCCATCCTAACACAAGATCCCACAAAGAACCACCACCCTGGGTTATGTTGTGTGAAGCACAGGGACACTCTTGGGACTCTTAGCCAAACAACTGCCAGGACAACACTCCCAGCCATCCTGTCAGCACAGCCAGCCCACCCCACAGGGAAGCAGAGTCAAAAGGAAGGAAGCATGGGCATGCTGGGAAGGGGGTGGAGGCAATAGCATGATGGGAGTCGTAGTCACTGATATTGGTCACCCCCACAACTGGCCCATCAACACCACCCTGAACCATGCTCACATCACAGGAAGTGGAGAAGGACTCACAAGATGGCTGACACTGGCTACTGCTGTGGGGAGCACAAGGCCCTGCTGGCAACTGTGCACCAACAAACAGCAGGACACCACTGACTGACATCCTGAGAGACAACTTACACTCCCTGCAATGCAAGCACGTTCCATGGTGGGATATCTGGCTAGCTGGGTGGGAAGGGGGACTTGCAGCACTGACCATAGTCACAAGCACCTCCCCTCACACCCCCCAACACAAACTCCACAGAACCCACCTGGTAGAATGCAATGCCCCCATCCTAACACAAGATCCCACAAAGAACCACCATCCTGGGTTATGTTGTGTGAAGCACAGGGACACTCTTGGGACTCTTAGCCAAACAACTGCCAGGACAACACTCCCAGCCATCCTGTCAGCACAGCCAGCCCACCCCACAGGGAAGCAGAGTCAAAAGGAAGGAAGCATGGGCATGCTGGGAAGGGGGAGGAGGCAATAGCATGATGGGAGTCGTAGTCACAGCTCTACATCCCCCACCACATGGCCCAGCAAGCTCACACTCACGCATGCACATCCCACAGAGAGTGGAAAGGCCCATCAAAGATGTCTGACACTGTTGCTGTGTCGTGGGGAGCACAAGGGCATGCTGGGTACTGCACACCAACCAACAGCAGGACACCACTGTCAGCCATCTTGCCATTGCTCTCACACCCACACACACTGAACTCCACACAAATGCAAGTAAGTATGGGAATGCTGGGAAGTGGGGTGGAGGCAATGGCATGATGGGAGTCGTAGTCACAGACATAGCTCACCCCCACAACTGTCCCATCAACACCACCCTGAACCATGCTCACATCACAGGGAGTGGAGAAGGACTCACAAGATGGCTGACACTGGCTACTGCTGTGGGGAGCACAAGGCCCTGCTGGCAAATGTGCACCAACAAACAGCAGGACACCACTGACTGACATCCTGAGAGACAACTTACACTCCCTGCAACGCAAGCACGTTCCATGGTGGGATAACTGACTGGCTGGGTGGGTGGGAAGGAGGGCCGGCTGTCAACCAAACACAACCAATGCAGACCATGTTTACACCCCAGAAAATACATAGAAATGCCCAAATAATGCAGGACAATGTGCCACACCAATATCAACCCCTGACTGTGACGACTTAGGACAATGCAATGTACAGGCCCGCACCCAGAGGCACAGTCACAACTGTCATGTGTGTCAACCATTGATGCCTGCAGAAACATAACATACATTGTTTGTGTCTCTCAAAAACAGGTGATGATGGGGACACAGCAGCAGACGCTGAGGAGTCCCAGTCCCAGGCTCAAGAGGATGCCGAGCTCACTGGCGTCGTACAGCCTCTATCCTCCTCGGACGATGAAGACCAACCTGGCACATCCGGTGCAAGTCAACATGCAGCACCAGCAGGACCACCAGCTGCAGCACGAGCAGGACCACCAGCTGCACCCCTGCACCCACCCCTCCAACGACTGTCACCACGAATACCATCCCTGCCGACATGGACAGAACAAGGAGCAACACCAGCACAGTGACCCTGGACCAACCTGGGGCCATGGACACCACCACCACCACCAACCCCCAAGGTGGACCAGGGTTATCTGTGCGTGCCACTGCACTCACTGCACATGTCAGCAGGGGTGGTGGGAGGGGTGGGAGACAGAGGTCGCTGCTTGCAGACGTTGCTGGTGTGCATGATGACCCACAACTGGTACGCATAGCTGATGCGTACCAGTCCAGCACCGGAAAGCTCAGCCAGGTATTGGGGCTCCTCAGAGACATTAAACAGCAGCAGGCTGCCCATCATGCCCGCTTGGACTCCCACATGTCCCACGTGGAGTCACACATGTCCCGTGTGGACTCACACATGTCCCGCGTGGAGTCCAAGTGGGATGCACTGCATGAGATGACGGCGGTGCACAGGGACATTTTACAATGCCTCCGCCAGATGAACAGCAACCAGTCCACACCTCCCTGTGTGCCAACAACATCTGGTGCCGAACAAACTACAACTGCCACAGGGAGGGAGGAGGACTCTGGCGGAGAGTCCCCTGCACCGCAGCAGCCTGTACTTGAGGGCCCCCCCAAGAAGAGGGGTTGTCCGAGGAGGGAAAAGTGAGAGGCCGATGGCCAAGCGCAACTCCCAGGAAGCCTGAACCTGTTCTGGATGTTCGCCTTTGTGCACAGACTGTTCACCCTGTTGACGGCAACACTACTCCCACACATTGCATGGGGAGTACAAGTTGGACCAATGTGTCAGACAACTGTGGCCCCGATACTGGGGATCCTGTCTACCAGGACTTTCAATTCACCTAGGAACTTGGGATTGCAAGATTTATGTACAGCACAACCCATCCTATGCACTATTAACACAAATGTATCACAATAAACACACTAATACACCATACTTGCCTCTGTCGTGATTCCAACGTCGGTGCTGTTATGGGGATGATGAACTGCAAAATTACACTGTGTATGCGAACTGCAACAGCAAGGACAACACAGGCATGTGAGTACAGGCAACGTGACACACATGAGGGAGACACACCACCAGGGCTACACAACACATACACACCTAGGCCATCTGACTCATTGCCTACACTGATGTTGCCAGGGAAGACGGTGCAATGCACAGACACCACACCCATTCCCAGTTGTAGTCAAGTAGCCCACAGGTGCAGTAAGCAAATGGCAGTCAAATGTGTGACCACAGACATCACAAAGTGGAGCACAGGTTTATTACACAGTTGCAACATGCCGTAACCACTACAGATGCAAGGTAACCCCACCTGGCAGCGGGCACACAGTCAACAACTGTAGACGGAAGGAAGTCCATGGGTGTGGCGCACATCACCTGTAGGGACACAACAGCTACCAGCCTGGATGTGCAATCACGTCGTCGGTGGACACAGTTGACCAAACGAATCTGAAAGTACCCTGTGAAGGACAGAAATGACACACAGTCAAAAGCAATGGAGTACAGGACAGAACAGCAAAACTCATGCACAATACATGTTACAAGATACCCACCCAGAACCAAGTTAGCATGTCAACACTGTTGGGGAGTACAGCCCACCTGTCACCACACATCGCAACACACATCCAGTCAAGTAGCCCATGGACACACTCCAACAGCACCAGAGCACCACCCACACATCATGCCAACTCACATCATTGACATGACACCTCAGGATACTCACATTCAGCTAAAGAAGTTGGTGATGAGCTGTGTGCGGACATCACCATCACCATCATCATCATCATCGTCACTGGCATCGTGGTCCAGGCCAGGATCCTCCACAGGTGGCGGATGTTGGTCATTGTCATCCTGGATGAGAGGCAACTCCTTCCGCACTGCCAGGTTGTGGAGCATGCAGCAGACGATGATAATCTTGCACACTTTCGCAGGGGCATATGGGAGGGACCCTCCGGTCTTGTCCAGGCAGCGGAAGCGGCTCTTCAGGAGACCAAAGGTCCGCTCAATCACTCTCCTGGTCCGACCATGTGCCTCATTGTAGCGCATCTGGGCTGGTGTCACAGGGTTCCTGAGGGGTGTCAGCAACCACGGCATGTTGGGGTATCCCGAGTCACCTACGGACAGACAAGTGCACATTAGCTGACTTGGAAAAGTGGGCGGAATACTACAGATCAGATCACGCACAATGGCACAAAGTCAGTACACACCGACAAGCCAGGCACGCTGGTTCTGCATCTGTGCCATCATCCTGGGGATGCGACTACTCCTCATCACAAAGGCATCGTGTGCTGAACCAGGGAAACGGGCACACACGTGTGTGATGGTCATGTCTGCAAGACACACCACCAGTGCATTGACCGAGTGGTAGTGCTTGCGGTTACGGTAGGACTGCTCCTGGGCCTGTGGTGGTACCAAAGCCACATGTGTCCCATCAATGGAGCCAATGACATGCGGCATCCTCCCCAGGGCATAAAAGTCACTCTTCACGTCAGTGAGTCGTCGCAGTCTAGGGAAATAGATGTACCGGTTCAGGAAGAGCAACATTGCCGCCAAAACATCGCGGAGCACACGGCTGAACATGGTCTGTGACATCCCACCAGCAGTCGCCACAGTATGTTGGAAGGTACCAGTGGCAAAGAAGTGTAGGGCTGCCATCACCTTCACCTTGGGGGTCAGCGCTGTAGGATACGGCCGGCCAGGCTGCAAATGTGGGGACAACTGCACTGCCAAATCCTCAATCAGCTGCCTGGTGAAGCGGTACCGTCGGATGCTGTCCCGTTCCACCATCGTTGCCAGGTCTGGGAATGGCCGATGGACAGCAGGAGCCCTGCAGTGCAGAGGAGAAGTAAGCAAGATTGTCAGTCACCCCACATATGCGGCATTGAACACACTGAAGATCCCAACATACATCATTATGATGCACAACTACATGAAGTGTGCAGTACCGGAAGGACATGTATGGTACATACATGGCCAACATCTGTCAACACGGTCCAACAGGTGGCATCAATTAGTCCCAGGTTGGCCCATTGGATATCATGAGGCCGTGTCACAGTTCCCATCTCCTGCTGCCGTGTCACAATAACCCCCACAGTGACATGTGAGGACAGATGTGCCCCAGGCACCACAGCTCAACGACAGGTACATTCCCAGGGACCCTGTAATGCCACATGGACACTG
This sequence comes from Calotriton arnoldi, assembly GCA_963921515.1. Taxonomy (NCBI): domain Eukaryota; kingdom Metazoa; phylum Chordata; class Amphibia; order Caudata; family Salamandridae; genus Calotriton; species Calotriton arnoldi. The sequence goes on from CAWUFW010015729.1 coordinate 48,135, forward strand.
GCATCACATGGAGTATCATGTATACACCACAGCAAAACAACCATGACCCCCACAGGTAGTGGCCCCACTTGCCACGGCAGGACAGACATGGACGTCTGTGACACACCCGCACAACATCAGAGTCCATGCACACACAACGTGGATGTGGAGACTGTCTCCCATTGTGCACATGAAATCAGAGACATTGTAAACATTACATGCACAAAGACTGTGGAGGACCATCACTATTGTGCCACTGGGACACCCTGGCTCAAACATACCGTCCCACATGGGACTCACGGGGTATGTGACATGACATACACATACACCACTGTGAAATGTGACCATGGCACATGCACAGATATGAAAAGTTGCACATCACAGTGGTCATGTACACGTAACACCCAGGATCTTGTCCCCATGAACACGTGCACAGCCTGGGGGTGGCTGCCCACAGGTGACACCCACAGGACAACATGTACACCAACATACACACAATAGGAAATGTATCCTTACATGCCTTAGGATAAAGTTTGGACAGGCTGTCGTGATGTAGGTGTGCCCCTCACTCCCTGGGAGCTATCTGTGGCTGGCATATGTCCATCTGAGACAGGCATGCTGACATATGCCAGTCACATGTACAGTGATGCGTTGAACCGCAATGGACCGATCGGTGCCTCCGGCCGGCCCATTGCATTCAATGTGTGCGGATACGCGTTGTACCCCTGTGCGCGTTGAACCGCAATGGACCGATCGGTGCCTCCGGCCGGCCCATTGCATTCAATGTGTGTGGGTACGCGTTGTACCCCTGTGCGCGTTGTACCGCAATGGACCGATCGGTGCCTCCGGCCGGCCCATTGCATTCAATGTGTGCGGGTACGCGTTGTACCCCTGTGCGCGTTGTACCGCAATGGACCGATCGGTGCGCACCCATTGACAATGGGCTTGCCTGGCAACGGACGCGTTTTCGAATTTCGAACGAGTCGGTTGCTGGAAATTCAGTTGGTCACCCACAACAATGTTGCAAAATCATGTATGTCATGAAGTTGAGGATTTGAAGGATGCTGTGGGCGTGTTTTGGTGCTGCTATTCCATGGATTGGCCAGATTCAGAAGATGCAAACGACTTGGACCTATCACTTTGGACACAAGGGACAGTATCTGCCTCTCCAGCACATATATATTGCTGGCTATTCCCCTGAGAGCTCACTTGCCTGCACTACATGCTCCAGGACGACATCTGCCACTGCACTGCTGCTGTCTCTGCCCCTCTGGACCCTGCAATGGCACGTACTGTGGAGAGAGCCCCAGCCTTCAGCCTTGAAGAGAACCAGGCCCTGCTGGACAGCCTACTTCCACAGTACAGCAAGCTGTATGGGACACCATGGGAGCAGGTGAGTGTTCTGTGCACTGCCTTTCTGAATGTGCATTTTGTGTGACTAGCAAGGCTGAGAGTCTGCACGCCACTGGCTAGCAGGCTCACTGAGTAGTTGTCACCCCCCATAGTGTGTAGTGACTTGCACTGGACAGGTATGGTGCAGTGACAGTGCATTTGAACATGGTTTTACTTCCCATGCAATGATACCATGTAGTGACGTCTGGCAAACTGTCCATGGTCAGCTTTGCACTGCCTGTGTACATCATGTGCCCCTGTGATTGAGACATGTATATACAACTGTGTCATGCACGGATATGTTGCATGTGTGGTAATGGCCTTTTCACTTTGTCATCCTGACAGGTTAATGCCCATCGGAAGCAGGAAATCTGGAAGGACATCGTCCGGGCTGTCCGGTCCGTGGGGGTCTACAAGCGCCGGATCCGCAACTGCCAGAAGAGGTGGCAGGACCTTCGGGGCTGGACCCGGAGGATTGCACGGGTCCAGCTGAAGCTGTCGCCTCCTCGCAGGAGGGGCGGAACACGGACCCTGACCCCCCACATGCTCCAGATCCTGGCGGTGGTGTTTCCAGACCTGGATGGGCAGCTGAAGGCCAGACAGCAGCAAGGAGGGGTGAGTCAAAGACTGCACTGTGAACTCTGTATTACATGCTTTGTGCCCTCCTCTGGCCTGGTTCAACTGCCACAGTGCAGCAGTCATGTTGTCCAGGAGCCATGTCCCTCTATTGTGCACTGCCCACTGCTCATCTGATACCCAGGTGTGGCCCTTACATTCATGGAATTGTGTCACTTGGGACTGTGTCCTTGCAGTTTGCTTCACTAAAGGTGGGGGACAGCATCTGTTTCCCTAACTCTGTTGTGGGCATCATGGGTGGGTCCATTGTTCACACAACGCCTGGGTTTGGACATGTGATCTGCGTGTTGCTTTGATATGCGGTCCACTTGCTGAGCTGAGCCACCACATGTGCCTGGGGTATGTGGCACACGCCCATGCAGCGGGTGGGAACAATGTTTGGGCCCCAGGAGTGTGCAGATTACGTGTGTCACACATACATGGCCAGCTATCCACTGTCCAGGGCACATCCCTCATTCATGTGGAGCAGGACAGTCATGCCAACTCCAGGCCATGCAATGCACTCTGTACTCCCACTCCCGTGTATCAGCTGACACATTGTGCACAGTGATTTGACCCCTCAGGTGTCTGCCTCTGTGTCAGTGTGCTGTGGATTAGTTGCCAGGACTGCTGGGGTGTTTCTTGGTAGGGGCTCAGCATGCCCCTGGAGATGTGACCATAGCAGACGATACTTGTGTGTCACATAGGTGTTTGATCAGCTGCCCGTGCAGACTGGGGTATGCGAATGTGAAGTTCAGGCAGCTGTTCCCCATTCACAGCAAATTGTGAGGGGCTCAGGTTCCAAGGGTAGTGTCACAGGTCTCCCATATGTCCAATAGGTGTGACCTGGACAGATGAGGGTTAAGATGATGTGTTGTGTGGGGGATGTACATGTGCACTTGTGCAGCTCCAGGACTTGCATTCCCCATGACCTACTGTTGTGACACAGTGCATAGTGTTGTTGTCTGGCTGCCAAGTCATACATCACTGAGACAGTGATGTATGACTTAGCAGTCATGCCTCTTCCATGGCATGTGTCAACTTATTGGTGGTCCTGCAGGGGAGTGACATGTGCTACATGCACACCATAGTGGCGCTGGCTATCAGGACATGGGTGCATCATGGTGTCTGTCGCTGGTATGCATCACATGCATTTCCTATTTGACTCTGGGCATCCCTTTCATCCGGGAACCTGTACTGACTCAGTGGCAAGAGCTGTGATGTGTGCATGTCCACATGCTACACAGTGTCCTCTGCACTGTCCAACTACTGTGTACTTGGTGCATGTGTCCACACTGGGGTGTTGCAATCCAACAGACACCAGACAGATGGGTGCAAGGCCATGTGGGATGTGAGTGCCATGCTTGGCATCAGACTGACAATTGGCTTCTCCTGTTCAGTTAGGGCACTTTTAGCAATGTACAACTAATGATGCCAGGGCTTGCTCTGTAATGTGCTGTGCTCACAGTGGTGTGTGCGTTTGGTGCAGGTGACTGATGTCTGTCTGTTTCCCCATTGTTTGCAGATACATCCACGGCCACGGAAGGGGACAGCTCCACGGACCAGGAGGAGCCAGAGAGCCAGACTGGGTCAGCAGCCGAGGAGTGGTCGGAGGGACCCAGTGGCACGGAGGGCGAGGGGAGCCACACCGAGGAGTCCTCAGCACCATCCACCTCAGCTGAGGACCAGAGCAACTCGGAGGATGACTCCCTTGTGGAGGCGGGTGTCAGCAGCCACCACACGCCAGCTAGTGTTGCTGTCCCCGCCATCACCAGCACCACCACCGCCCTCCCATCGGCTCCCACTCCCCAGGTCCGTGGAGGCTCCCATGTTCGGGAGCATGTCTCCTTTGGCCCAGGCACCGCACCCCCTGCCCCTGTGTCCCCTGCTGCCCTGAGTGAGGAGTCTGTGTACCTCCTTCGCCAGCTCCATGTAGGGCAGACAGCCATGCTGAGTGTCCTCCATGCGCACACCGCACTGTTGACTCAGCTGGTGTCGTTCATGGAGGGCATCTCATCGCGCATGTCTGACCTACAGAGGGGCAACAGGTCCATGGACTCCTCCCTGACGGCAGCAGTGTCCCTCCTCAGACAGTCCCTCACCCCTCCTGCCTCTGCTCCATCCACACTCCCCAGCACCTTACCCGTCCCAAGCACACACACACCGGCACAGGCACACACCAGCACACACACGTCCAGCACACAGACACACACGCCACAAACTAAACGCACACGCACGCACAGTCAGGGGACTGAAACCAGACTCACAGGTGATGGGGCCCTGGTACACACACACGCATCCACGGGCACTGCGCAGTCCTCAGTTGCCTCTCCCTCCAAAGCACCCTCCCTTGCCTCACCTGCAACCCCAAAGACCCAGCGCCTCTTCCTCAGTGACCTCGGCCTCTTCCCCTCCGATCCAGCTGCCCCAGCATCCAGGGGGAAGAGGAAGCCCCCCACACGGAGCAGAGTGCCCCTCGCCCCCGGACACCCTCCCCCAGGCGCAGACAGACTGAGGCCCCCACCCGCAAGTCCCCCGGAGTGGTAAGAGCAAGACCCCGCCGCCGCCCTGCAGCTCAAGCACCAGGTCTCCTTCCTCCATCCCTCAGGCCCCCACTCCACAGGTGCCCCCACCACACCCTGCCCCAGGTTCCCCCACCCACAGATATACCATCCCCAAGAGGCTCCGGCCTTCTCCCCAGCCACTTGCTCTCCCGGAACAACACCCCCCGCTGCGCTTGTCTGTGCCACTGATGTGGTGAGGGTGTCCTCCCCCTCTGTCCAGCCCACCTTGCCTGTTCCCCATTCTCCTCCCCTGGTGGTAGGCACTGCAGTGGAGTCCACTACCACCCTGTCTGACTTGGGCACTGCAGTGGCGGACCTGTCCACTCCATCTGCAGGGTCCACTGCAGTCGTGCCGGCACCCACAACATCTGAGCCATGCCCCCAGTTGTGCCGGCACACACCACGTCAGACACCTCCACTGCAGTTGTCAGTGGCTCTTCAGCACCCACCACCCCTTCCCTGCTTCCTCCTGGTGAGCCCTGATCCTGTCCCTGCGGTGCCTGGCCTACCCCCCCCGGTTGCCCCTCCTAGTGGATTGTCCCTGGTTTTGTGCAGGCATGTGTAGGGTGGCATCTGCCACTGTCACCCACTTGTGACTTTGTTGATGGACTGGCCATTGGCCTTTGTTTATGTTCTACCGGACTTCTCCTTTTAATGCCACATATGCTGAATAAAGCAACTTTCTGTTCTCTAGTGCTTTTGCTTCTGATGTACATGATGTTGATGATGCTAACCATGCCCTTGCTGCAGTGATGGTGATATTTGGTCTCATGATAATGAAGTGTTACTGTGCAGGAACCCATGTGGTCCAGGGGGAATGTGTCCTATCCTGTGGTGTATCCATGTCATCCATAGCAGCATCTGAGGGTGTCATGTGTTCAGTATTTGGCAATGGGATTTCCTACTTAGATTGGCAATTTCACATCTGTGGCTTCCACCCCTGCACATCTGTTGTGCCTGCCATTGTTCTATTCGTCTACTTCCCTGACCGTGTGGCCATCTCCAGTGAACATGCAGGTTTGGGCATCAATGGGGAAGGACTCATCTGTGTTGTCAGTGCAACATTGCTATACAAGTGTGTTGGATCTGTGCTGATGATTCCGTTGGCACTTCCATGACCAGGCTGATGGGACGGGAGCCCTCATTTGGTGCTAATTGTTGATTGTGTGTCCCATTGCTGCCATGGTATAGTATCTGTTCGCCTCACATCTGCAGTCTCCACAGGGTATCTGCATGTGTGTGCCCATTGGTGCAAATATGTGGGTCTGCATTTGGATGGTCACTTCTGTCATTGTGTCATTGATGATTGTTGACGGTGTCAGCCCCCATGGGTGTTGTTTGTCTGCACATGGCCAAAGTTATGTCTTATTTGCACTGCAGGATTTGGCTCCCCAATTTATGTTGCAATGGGACACATACACTACTTTGCCACTGATGTGTTTGTTGTTCTGTGACCAGGAATCATCCATGCAGTTTGGCAGTTGCACCTCTTACTTTGTCAACACTTACCTTTTGGTCACTGTGATGATGGGGGTTTGGACCCCATTGCCACAATGTTCAAAATGTGCTGCAGCTATGGACCCCACACTTACCTTTTGGTCACTGTGATGATGGGGGTTTGGACCCCATTGCCACAATGTTCAAGATGTGCTGCAGCTATGGACCCCACACTTTCCTTTTGGTCACTGTGATGATGGGGGTTTGGACCCCATTGCCACAATGTTCAAAATATGCTGCAGCTATGGACCCCACACTTACCTTTTGGTCACTGTGAAGATGGGGGTTTGGACCCCATTGCCACAATGTTCAAAATGTGCTGCAGCTATGGACCCCACACTTACCTTTTGGTCACTGTGATGATGGGTGTTTGGACCCCATTGCCACAATGTTCAAAATGTGCTGCAACTATGGACCCCACACTTACCTTTTGGTCACTGTGATGATGGGGGTTTGGACCCCATTGCCACAATGTTCAAAATGTGCTGCAGCTATGGACCCCACACTTACCTTTTGGTCACTGTGATGATGGGGGTTTGGACCCCATTGCCACAATGTTCAAAATGTGCTGCAGCTATGGACCCCACACTTGCCTTTTGGTCACTGTGATGATGGGGGTTTGGACCCCATTGCCACAATGGTCATGGCCTGCTTGCGTTGTGTGTGCCACACACATATTTGTGTGGCACATGTGCTAGGGGGTCACATTGTATGTTCGAAGTCATGTTCGGTGTTGTAGGCATTTGACACAGTCTACACACGCTTGTCATGGTGTTGGGGGATGTCTTCTTCTTGCATTCCCTAGGTTGTGGTGTGCTGGTTGTGTCATGCATTGTCCATCCTATGGGTGGGGGTGGTAGTGGTGGTAGGCATCCTGCCCCCCTGGGTTGAGGGTGGTAGTAGTGGTAGGCATCCTGCCCCCCTGGCTAAGGGTGGTAGTAGTGGTAGGCATCCAGCCCCCTGGCTAAGGGTGGTGGTAGTGGTAGGCATTCTGCCCCCCTGGGTGAGGGTGGTAGTAGTGGTAGGCATCCTGCCCCCCTGGGTGAGGGTGGTAGTAGTGGTAGGCATCCTGCCCCCCTGGCTAAGGGTGGTAGTAGTGGTAGGCATCCAGCCCCCCCTGGGTAAGGGTGGTACTAGTGGTAGGCATCCTGCCCACCCTGGGTGAGGGTGGTAGTAGTGGTAGGCATCCTGCCCCCCCTGGGTGAGGGTGGTAGTAGTGGTAGGCATCCTGCCCCCCCTGGGTGAGGGTGGTAGTAGTGGTAGGCATCCAGCCCACCCTGGGTGAGGGTGGTAGTGGTGGTAGGCATCCTTCCCCCCTGGGTGAGGGTGGTAGTAGTGGTAGGCATCCTGCCCCCCTGGCTAAGGGTGGTAGTAGTGGTAGGCATCCAGCCCCCTGGCTAAGGGTGGTGGTAGTGGTAGGCATTCTGCCCCCCTGGGTGAGGGTGGTAGTAGTGGTAGGCATCCTGCCCCCCTGGGTGAGGGTGGTAGTAGTGGTAGGCATCCTGCCCCCCTGGGTGAGGGTGGTAGTAGTGGTAGGCATCCTGCCCCCCTGGCTAAGGGTGGTGGTAGTGGTAGGCATTCTGCCCCCCTGGGTGAGGGTGGTAGTAGTGGTAGGCATCCTGCCCCCCTGGCTAAGGGTGGTAGTAGTGGTAGGCATCCTGCCCCCCTGGGTGAGAGTGGTAGTAGTGGTAGGCATCCTGCCCCCCTGGCTAAGGGTGGTAGTAGTGGTAGGCATCCAGCCCCCTGGCTAAGGGTGGTGGTAGTGGTAGGCATTCTGCCCCCTGGGTGAGGGTGGTAGTAGTGGTAGGCATCCAGCCCCCCTGGCTAAGGGTGGTAGTAGTGGTAGGCATCCAGCCCCCTGGGTGTGGGTGGTAGTAGTGGTAGGCATCCTGCCCCCTGGCTAAGGGTGGTAGTAGTGGTAGGCATCCAGCCCCCCTGGCTAAGGGTGGTGGTAGTGGTAGGCATTCTGCCCCCCTGGGTGAGGGTGGTAGTAGTGGTAGGCATCCTGCCCCCCGGGTGAGGGTGGTAGTAGTGGTAGGCATCCAGCCCCCCTGGCTAAGGGTGGTGGTAGTGGTAGGCATTCTGCCCCCCTGGGTGAGGGTGGTAGTAGTGGTAGGCATCCTGCCCCCCTGGGTGAGGGTGGTAGTAGTGGTAGGCATCCTGCCCCCCTGGGTGAGGGTGGTACTAGTGGTAGGCATCCTGCCCCCCTGGGTGAGGGTGGTAGTAGTGGTAGGCATCCTGCCCCCCTGGGTGAGGGTGGTAGTAGTGGTAGGCATCCTGCCCCCCTGGGTGAGGGTGGTACTAGTGGTAGGCATCCTGCCCCCCTGGGTGAGGGTGGTAGTAGTGGTAGGCATCCAGCCCCCTTGGCTAAGGGTGGTGGTAGTGGTAGGCATTCTGCCCCCCTGGGTGAGGGTGGTAGTAGTGGTAGGCATCCTGCCCCCCTGGGTGAGGGTGGTACTAGTGGTAGGCATCCTGCCCCCCTGGGTGAGGGTGGTAGTAGTGGTAGGCATCCTGCCCCCCTGGGTGAGGGTGGTAGTAGTGGAAGGCATCCTGCCCCCCTGGGTGAGGGTGGTAGTAGTGGTAGGCATCCAGCCCACCCTGGGTGAGGGTGGTAGTAGTGGTAGGCATCCAGCCCCCTGGGTAAGGGTGGTAGTGGTGGTAGGCATCCTGCCCCCCTGGGTAGGGGTGGTGGTGTGCATTCAGGCCCCTGTGTGCATATGTGGCATTGGTGATGGGCATCCCGCCCCTATGGTGCTGCTGTTGCTGGTGTAAGTATATTCTGCATCCCTGTGTGTGTGTGTGATGTGTCGTGTACGTGTTGTATGTGTTTTGTGGTTGGTGTCTGGCTTACCTTCTGCGCCGTACGCGTCCGTGCCTGTTACGGTAGTATATGTAGAATATTGGTATGATCGGGACGAAGGGATTCATGGTTGGTTCGCGTCGTTCGTCCTTCTCGTTACTTCGCGTCGTCCTCGTCGCTTCGCCTCGTCCTCGTCGCTTCGACTCGTCCTCGTCGCTTCGCGTCGTCCTCGTCGCTGCCGTGTTCGTCTCGGAGCCGTGGATCGTGTTGTGGCGCGAATCGGAGCTTATGTGCGCCTCTCCCGGATGCTTTGACGTGCCGTGCGTAGCGACGGGTTCGGCGCGTACAGAAAGCGCATCGTACTTGTCCGGCCGGACGGGGCTGCATTTTTCCTTCCGTGCGACTCGATTCGGCGTTTCCGGATTCGCCTCGGTCGGAGAACAGGACCTGGTTTGGGTGAGTATGGCTCGGCCGGATTCTTTGCTGTTGTGCGCATCGTACTTGCTCGCTCGGTGTGCTGTACGGATCGGTCGGGAAACAGGCTTTCGCATGGCTTTTTTCCCGACCGAATGGTATTGGGTGCGCCTCCGACCGAGATCGGAATCGGCCCCACAGTCTTCTACATTGGGGGCCCGTAGCGGGCCCCCAGGGATTCTGGGGGGTGGGGGGTGCACATGGGGGGTATTTCAATGTACAACGTGGCAGGCACCGTGCGGTGCCTGTCACGTTGTGCATTGAAAAGCACAACTTGCATTTTTGGCATTGAGGCGGGCGGTGCTTTCATCACCGCCCGCCGCAATGTCAGAAATGCAGGATGCGCCCGCCAGTGTGGCGGGCGCATCCTAATGGCATGTGCAGGACCGCCGTATGCATTGCGGGTGGTCCCATTTCCCGGGGGTATGGCGGGCGGACAAAGTCCGCCCGCCATGCTAATGACCCCCTTAGGGTTGATTTTTGTAGATTTCTCCAGAGACTCTGGTTAAAATGATAATAGCAACCCTGGATTGCTGTGTGTGGATAATTTTTTAGTATAGCATTTATCGTGGCTAATTCGAAATCAATAATTATTTTTGAAGGAAAATAATTATTGCTTTCTTGTTTTATTTTAGTTAGTATATCTATGTAGGTAGTTTGCTGCTTATTTGGTAATAGGGCATAGATGAATGGAATATTTGAATGTTGGTACAATCCATGCACTGTGTACAGCTGGTAGAATGGTTTTGGACAGACTTTGAAAGTTCCATCCATCATCCAGGTGTCCCATTGCTGTAATTTAACTAAATTGTTTGCAGTAGCAAACATAATTATTCTTTTATCAGGGCATTTGTTATCAAAAAATATAAATGGTTCTTTAGTGTGAGTAATGCTCAATTCTGGGGGAATAACTACTTCTGCAAATGTTTTAGGTGCAGGTATGGTACTTGTAGTTGCTTTTTTCTGTCTGGCAATAGTTCTTTTTAAAGAATCTATGGAGGGTAATTGTCCTGATGCATGTTGAGGTACCTTTAATAATTGTTCTTTGAGTATTTGGATGGTGGGTTTATCAGTACTAGTGCTTGCTTCTTTAATACTTTCAAGAGCATCTCGAACCTCAATCTCTGTTATATTTGGGGGGTGATTATGTTCTTTTACAGAAAGAACAGTAGTTTCATGAGTAATAGCTCTTCCATAGCATTTGTTAGAGTAGTATTTGCTACACTTCCAAAACACTTTGAGACCAATTTGTTTCTCCTGTGTATAGACATACCCCATATAACATAATAACATTTTATTTTTTTGTGACATTACACATTCTGCACCTTCAGTCATGTTGTTTTGTCTTATGCTAGGGGAAATTAAAAAAACAATTTTTTTAATATAATAAATGCTACATATTTATTAAATACAGTTACATTTCAGTGAATATACTTACAATGTTTAGTTTGATGTAAATAAAATCGTCCAGGAAATGATTTCAAGCTTTATTTTCTATTTTCTTGATGTATTTTCTGTTGGGAAGAGAAAAGAAAAATTTTAATAATTTAATTACATTGTTTGTAGCTGATAGGGATTTTAGGGGAAAAGGGATATTTGGGTGGGTATTTAAGGGTGTTTAATAATTGAAAATTATATACTTACTTTTTAATTGTATTTAGTTGATGAGTGTTTACAAAATGATTTTGGATGGTTTTGCAGTTCTCTGTAGAGGAGATAGATAAGAAATAAAATATACATTAGTGAATTACGTTTGAAAAATATTTTAGGTGGCTTGGAAAAAAATATAATATACTTACATTTATTGTTCTTTTATTGGTGAGGATGTTGAAAATATTTTGCTGGCTTTGTAAGATATCTGTAGAGGAGATATAAATGTAAGCAATGAAAGATTAGTAAATTATGTCTCAGAAATAATTAGTGTTGAAGGCTAGTACTATGGTTATATTTTAAATACAGTTTTACTTACTTAGTGCAGTTTTAAAGATTTGTTCAGTAATGAAAATTTTCTTTCAGGAAACAGTCGGGCAGAGTTTCACCTTCTTCTTTATTGTAGGTTAGAAGTATCAAAGAGATGCAAACGTTTCATGCTTATATAGTGTTTATTTAATTGGTTGCTTTATGTTATTGGTGTATTTTAAAATGTGAGCATTTGATTCGTTGAAGTTAATTTTTTTATTGTTTTGGCTGTTTGTTTCCATATAAGGGAAACGCTAATTAAGAACTTGTTAGTAGAAAGTGATTATTTTTTCGTTTTTCTTTTTAAAATATATTAAACATTGTTTTGAATGTGACATGATGCAAGCATTATATGTTTTAAAGCTTTTATTTTATTACTGTAATTGTTCGTTTTGAAAAAAGTTTAAGTTTTATATATTGATGTGTTTGCAAATGATTATTTATGTTATTTAAGTGTTTTATATTGTTATATAATGTCAATTTATATTTGGTGCTAAACATATATTTAATTTACCTGTTTTTCAATAGTCGATATTGTTCAAAAAGTCGATAATATTGATGTCTATATTTTGGTATTCGATATTTTTGATATTTTGTATATGTTTTAAAATTAAACAATATTTTATTTAACGATATTTTATATTTCGATATTGTTGTGTACGATATTTTTTATATACGATATTGTGTACTCAATATTTTTTACTTTTTAAATAAGTATTGGTAGTCGATATTATTGTAGTCGATATTATGACGACGATATTTTGTCAATACGATATTTTTGTTGTCGATATTATGTCAGTGATCCGATTGTTAGAGATGCAGGAATGGGAGAAGAGATTTGTTTTATTCTGTACACTGGATGGCCGCAGTAAGGTGTTATTATTTCAAGTGTATTCGGTCATGTTGAACTCCCAAAAAGTAAAATCCAGTCAGGATTTTGGAATATCCAAAATTATTATGTTTGAGACAGGAGCTAATATATTCAAACCGAGTAGAGATTATTTGCTTATTTAGTGGTCATTCTAAAAATGGACATTTGCTATTTAGTCGGTGGATGTATGTATGTATTTAAGCTTATATAGCACTCAGCTACCCCCAACGGGGGTGTCCCGGCGCTTGCAGATACAGTGGGGGGTGAAGGCAAGTTAAAATTGTCGAGTCCTAGTTTGCTAAAGGAGACTGAAAAGCCAAGTCTTCAAATCCTTCCGGAAGATAGGTTCCGACTTGGCTTTCCTAATATGATCAGGCATGGAGTTCCACAGGGTCGCAGTTTTGACGGAAAAGGACCGTCCTCCTATTCTAGACTTAGAAAAACGGGGGATGACAAGGCACTCACGATGATTAGATCTTAGGGTCCTGGACTGATGGTATTTGCGAACTCTCTTCTTTAGATATTGCGGGCCAATATCATTAAGTGCTCTGTATGCAAGAGTAAGTGCCTTAAATTCAGTTCTTCTCTTAACAGGCAGCCAATGGAGACTACGCAAATGAGGGGATATATGATGTCTTAGTGGGATGTTCCTAATAAGCCTGGCTGCTGCATTCTGCACAGTTTGCAGTTTCCTGAGCAGGTATGCTGGCAGCCCGATGTACAGACTATTTGCATAGTCAAGCTGTGATGTAATCACCGCATGGACTATTGTTTTCCTACAGTCCATCGGTAGGAAGTAGAGGAATCTCCGAAGGGCCTTCAATTTCTAAAAGCAGGACGAGGAAACATGAGCTATCTGAGTCTTACATGACAGGGAAGTATCTAGTTTGAACCCCAAATTCCTTGCAGACGAGACTGGAAGAGGAGGGGGGTTAAGTTCTGCGGGCCACCAGAAATCTGATAATGGAGGTGAGGGCTTGTTGAAAAATAGCACTTCCGTTTTTTCTGTGTTCAGCTTTAGGCAGTTAGCTGGATGACCCAGATTTAATTCCAATTAGTGGGGCACATTTACAAGGAAGTGGCGGAGCACGGCGTTAGCCTTCTTGGCTTAACGCCATGCTCTGCCACTTCTGAAATGCAGGGCTGCACCGTATTTACAAGAATACGTTGCAGCCTTGCATTTCCCCCTGCACTGGTGCTAATTTAGCTGCCTAGCGCCAACGCAGGCACCCTTGCACCATAGTGCAAGGGTGCCTGCGTTGACACCCAGCTGATCCTCTCCCTCACCAACGACCCCACCACCGCCAGAGCCAACCTACACGACGGGATGAAAGACGTCGCCGACTGGATGAGGAACAGCCGCCTTAAACTGAACTCAGACAAGACGGAAGTCCTCATCCTGGGCTCATCACCCTCCGCCTGGGATGACTCCTGGTGGCCCCCGGCCCTGGGCACCGCGCCCAAGCCAACGGACCACGCACGAAACCTGGGCTTCATCCTGGACTCCTCCCTGTCGATGACCAGACAAGTCAACGCCGTCTCATCTTCGTGCTTCAACACCCTGCGCATGCTCCGCAAGATCTTCAGATGGATCCCCACTGAAACCAGGAAGACCGTCACCCAGGCACTCGTCACCAGCCGACTGGACTATGGGAACACCCTCTACGCCGGAACCACAGCCAAACTTCAAAAAGACTCCAGCGCATCCAGAACGCCTCCGCACGACTCATCCTGGACATCCCCCGACACAGCCACATCACCGGACACCTGAAAGACCTGCACTGGCTCCCCGTCAGCAAGAGAATCACGTTCAGACTCCTCATCCACGCACACAAGGCCCTCCACGACCTGGGCCCAAAGTACCTCAACGACCGCATGACCTTCTACACGCCCACCCGCCAGCTACGATCAACCAGCCACGCCCTCGCCACCGTACCACGCATCCGCAGAACCACCGCCGGAGGAAGATCCTTCTCCTACCTGGCAGCCAAGACCTGGAACTCCCTCCCCACTCACCTTCGGCGAACCCAGGACCATCTCTCCTTCAGGAAGCAGCTCAAGACCTGGCTGTTCGAGCAGTAACTTACCCCCTCCCCCAGCGCCTTGAGACCCTCCCGGGTGAGTAGCGCGCTCTATAAATGCCGTGATTGATTGATTGATTGAGGGGAATGAATGTTTATGTGCAGGAAGGTGTCCCTTCCTGCACATAAACAATCTTTAAATGGTGTTTTGTAACTTCTATGTGTGCTGCTTAATGCAGCACACATAGAAGTTGCAAAACGTCATTTTTAATGATTGTTTATGTTCAGGAAGGGACACCTTCCTGCACATAAACAATGAATGGCGTTTTGCTGTTTCTATGTTTGCTGCACAACACAGCACACATGGAAACAGCAAAAACGAGATGAAATTAAACATTTCTCCTTGTTGCGCTAGAGTAAGATCAGGTTTTCCCTGGTCTTAATTATGGCGCTGCCCCATATTTACACCACCCTTGTAAATATCGGGCAGCGTCAAAATCAATGAGTGTTGCAGTGGAACGCCCACCACAACACCCATTGCCCGCCCCTTTGACGCTAAGTATAACGTGAAAGGGTGCCTTATTCACAAGGTGGCGTTAAGCCACGTTATATGGCTTAAAGCCGCTTTGAGAAAAGTAACGTTGTGGTGGCGATAGGGGCTTGTAAATATACCCAGTGTTTCCTGGCGATTTTACATCTATCCAAATAACTCCCCTAATTATGTCTGTAGAAAAAGTGCCTTCTCTTTTAATTTGTGAAGTGAAGTTAAAAAAATCAGTGTCCTAACTTTTATCAGTTGGAATTGTACTTAATGTACTTTCCCAACATCGCACTTCCAGGAGTGTTTCATACAGGTTCTATGTAGGAATATATGTAAAGCAGGATATTGTCAGTTTTAAACTCAACATTTTTATTTTTGCAGATCACAACCTAGAATGGAAACAACATTACATGCAGAAATGACTGACTCTAATTTCACCGCACCTCTTTATTCCCAAGCTAAACCACAGTAAGTCGCCCAGAGCTCTGTTCTCCACCTGGACTTCAATACTAATAGCATCATTAGATTGACTATTTTCTATTCAGATATGAAGTCAGCAATCTAGGAGCTTCTACTGATCTGCTTGGATTTTGAATTGGTTTGCTAGGTAGACACCTGAAAACCACTCTGATATTATTGAAAGCAATCGTCATAATTTGTACATCATTGCCACCAGGCTACTCCAACTTTCCCTGACCAAACTGTGGCCAGCGCAGCAAAGCGATGACCCAGTCCAGAAATCCCCAATCTGTTTCCAAACATAAAGACATTGTGGATTCGGCATGAGCATATCTACCTTACCTGAGTGGGTCATCATAGTGCATCATGGAGGGCCCTGCTGTCCCAATTATGCCTGCATAAAGTCCAGCGTCTTTCAAATGGTCTCAAAAGTAATTACATTAAAATTTGCAGAATTCTGTTGAATTCCACAAAGGGGCAGGGTGGGCACCGCAATGTGCAGTGCATACCCCTTGGTGCCCTTACATAAGTATGCACTAGAGTGGATACCCCATATGTGCCCTTACATACTTATATAAGGGCATTGAGGGGTGTGTGCTGCACTGCACGGCAGTGCATACCTCTCGGTGCCCTTACATAAGTATGTAAAGGCAACGAGGGGTATCCACTCCAGTGCATACCCCTCGGTGCCCTTACATCCCTTACATTGAGGGGTATGCAGTGCAGTGCACTACAGTGCATAACCCTCGGTGCGCTTACATCAGTATGTAACAGCACCGAGGGGTATGCATACCCCTTTGCGCCCTGACACAAGTATGTAAGGGCACCAAGGGATAGACACTGCTATGCAGTGATCTCTAAACAGGGCTGGAAGAGGGAGAAGTCCCTCTATCTTTAAAAAACACTGCAGATTAAACTTTATCTGCAGTAGTTTGTATACAGAGGGACTGCGCTCTCTTCCAGCCCTGTTAAAAATTAAAACCACGAGTAATGCGGAATGAACAAATTCCTCCAATTCCATTGATGGAATTAAAATTCTGCCCACCCCTACTCAAAAGCACAAGTTCATCCTCTCATGTACCTTTCCACATGATCTTCCTTAGCCAGGTCTTACAAACAAGGCAGTGGAACGTCCCAGCCCACAAGGCCATAATTTATGGATATTCATGAGACATTGATAATCTAAGCCACGTGTGGGGATCAACTTCATGCATGACAGAGGTCTCAATAAAAGCCCTATATTATCATCAATAATTCTTATTCCTGTGCTGTTAACAGGGTGATAGAATTTGACTTCCCCGCTTCACCGACCTCCTTCTAACCATCACCTGCAGTCATAGCGTCTAGATGTGACAGCACACAATGTCCGAGTCTGTGGTGTAAGATAATGCCATAGTTGAATGGTGATTGGCTCATCAACCTCGCCTTGCCTGATTTCCTGAGCCAGAAAAGCTACACTTAGGGGCCGATTCCGATTCGGGCCGGAAATCTCTCCGACCGAGCCGGACCCAGAGAGATTTCCGACCGAATCGGACCCGTGCAGCCCGACCGAACGAGTACGATGCGTCTGTATGCTATCGTACTCGAGTCGGTCGGACTCCCATTGAAGTCAATGGGAGCCGGTCGTACAACGCGTACACGGGCTCCCATTGCCTCAAAGGGCGCCCCCTACAGCGGGTACACGGCGAAGCGACTCGCGCCGTACACGCACAGGTAGGGGGGACCCATGGGTCCCCCTGTGTGCGACTTGCGTGGCTACGCGTACAGGGGTCCGACACGGACCCCGAGTATGGCTCCGACTGCTCTTTCGAGCCGGGCGGCGCGTGTCGGTCGGACTGCTCGCGGCGCGCATCGTACTTACCCGGCCGGGGAACGTCTCCATTGCGCAGTGCGAGTCGTGTCTGAGCGAGTCGGTCGGTGCGGTTCGACCCGGGAACGTGTCGGTCGGAGCGGTTAAGACGCCCGAACGAGTCGGTCGGCGATTTCGCATTGTACTCGCTTGTCCGGACGCACGTACGAATCGGTCGGGAAATAGGGCTCCGAATCGGATCCGGTTAAGCCGAATCCGATTCGGAGCCCTACCGGCCGAGATCGGAATCGGCCCCTTATTGTTTTTGTTGGAGACAATAGGGGTCGTCTGCCAGTTCCATATACCCTAACAAGACTGATGACAAAACATTTGTCTGTGGCTTTACACCATTAGTTCGACAACTGCTAAGGCGTTAATCTAGTCTATTTTACCTGATTGCAATAAAGGATATTTGGAACAAAAGAAAGTTTTTGTTTATTATTGCATACTGTTGTACGGCCAGCAAAACGTGTGATGGAAATACATTGGCCACTGCTTCCAAACCACTGGGATCACCCAATAAATTAGTTTACTTCATTTTTTGCCTGACTGTGCCTTAGCTAAAGATGTCTCGTCTTATGAAACTCAGGGGCATATGTACAAGGAAGTGGCGGAGTGAGGCATTAGCCGCCACTTCAGAAACGCAAGGCTGCACCATATTCAGTAGCTGCCCGTGGTGGGAGTGCTGCCGGGCGGTGACGTGGGGTAGTAAAGTACGGAATATGGCCGTATAGAGGTAAGTAGACATATAAATAAATAAAACGAACTTCGTTGCGCGCGCTGCATCGCATTTGGCGATGCAGCACGCGCAAGGAAATTCGTTTTATTTATTTATATGTCTATTTACCTCTATTCGGCCGTATTCCGTACTTTACTACCCCCCACCCTGCCCCTCCCCCACCCCACGTCACCGCCCGGCAGCACTCCCACCACGGGCCGCTATTGAGTATTGACCATATTTACAAGGATATGGTGCGACCTTGCGTTTCCCTCTGCACTGGCGCTACACCTACCAGTGTAGCGCCAACGCAGGCATCATTGCACCATAGTACAAGGGTGTCTGTGTGCAGGGAAAGATTATTTATGTGTAGGAAGGTGTCCTTCGTGCACATGAACAATCTTTAAATGCTGTTTTGTCACTTCTATGTGTGCTGCTTAATGCAGCACACATGGAAGTCACAAAATGTCATTTTTTTTAATGATTGTTTATGTGCAGGAAGGGTCACCTTCCTGTACATAAACAATCCAAGGATTTTTGCTTTTTCCATGTGTGCTGCATAAGGCAGCACACATGGAAAAGGCAAAAACTAGGAGAAATAAAGCATTTCTCCTCGCTTCGTTTTCAGCTCCCCCACACATTTCATCATATGTTCCACATGTTTAGCAACAATTAAGACTTCATCTAACGGTGGTTCGTCTTTCATCCGTAACTCCTCACGTATCTTGTCACTGTTGCATCGCAATAGGAATTGATCCCTAATCCTATCTTCAATTGCAGACCCAAATTTGCAATTTGAGGCTAATTTCCTCAGACTTGTAACAAATACTTCCACTGACTCATTTTGACCTTGACTCCTTAACCCAAAATGATACCTTTCCAAAATTGTGCTAACCTTTGGAAGGTAATGTCGATCTAATCTAGCTATGGCAATTTCAAATTCATTCAAATCGCTTGCTTCTGTTTGTGGTAGTTCAGGGAGGTCCTCTAAAACATCTTGTCCCTCTGCCCCTAAACAATGCAACAACAAAGCATGCTTCCTTTCTGCACTCAAATTGGTTCCGCAAACATGTGCATAATTGAAGAATACTTTCTTCCATTTTGACCACTTAATTACCGGTTCACCTGGCGATGATAAAGAGAAAGGTGGCGCAGTAACATTTTGCATTTTGAAAGATCCCTAAAAAAAAAAATCTTAAACAACAAGCAATATAAACGCTATACTTGAGGTGTGTTCACAACTTTCAATTTTTTCCAGTAAAAAAAATCAGAAAAATGAAAAACAAACCAACAAGTGCCAAAGTACTTAATCTGACATGTATAACTTAGTATTTCACTTGTCAAGTTCAAAAGTGCCTTTCCAATAAGTCTTTGTTAAATCACTGTCAAAACACACTGTGCACCTTAGACACCTAGGCATTAAAAAAATGGTTAAAGAATTCCACTTCTGTGTTGATTTCACTTAAGTCTCAGTAGTTCAAAGAAAAAGCTGGAGGGTGAAATGGATGTTCCTCCGCGCACCTTACACACAAAACTGAGGCATCCAAAGAAATAGAAGAGGAAGTGTTTGAGCGCTCTAGATGATCAGCGTGATCTGAGTAAACTTAACTGTGAATCCCACACATGCGCAGTGCGGTCAACAAAGTTCAGATGAGCTAGAGGGCGAGGGGACGTTCCTCTATGCTCCTTACGCTGACCTGCAACAACGAAGTGAAACGGCTGGAACTAGAGGGCGAATAGCTGTTCCTCTGAGCTCTGAGCTCCAAATTAAGAGGTTGGCACATACCTGAACTCTGCCGTATAGATCGGATGATTGGACAGGGCGTACATTCTCTCTGACGACAGAGTTCACTACGCAGGATTCACAACAACCACTCAGCTTCCTGACTTGATACAGTCTCTTAATCCCGAGACTGCAACAGTGCAAATCAAGTCTCCAGGGGTGGGAAGACTGCTACGAACAGCACACAACTCCCAATTTTGAATTTACTGCTGACCAACCGAGCCGCTTCTCGCCTTGTTGAGGTGATTGTCACATCACGTTCACCACATCATGACTCCTTATCCCGTCCTGCGTCGCCAGTATTGTGATGTTCAAATAAAGGACGACACAATGCTTCGAGAGGTAAGAGTAGATTTATTCTCAACACCTCATCCAACGCCAATGGCTATCTAACTGCCACTTCACCGGATTCTCTCACAAGGGAGAGTTCTCGACGAGAGTTCTATCACTGACCTCATGACACATGAGGTTCCATGCCACATTTTCCATGGTCTTAATTTTGGCGCTGCCTTCTATTTATGCTACCCTTGTAAATAGGGGTCAGCGTCAAAAACAATTGGTGTTGCGGTGGATTGCCCACCACAACACCCATTGCCCGCCCCTTTCACGCTAAGTGCAGCGTGAAGGGGGGCCTTATTTACAAGGCAGCGTTAAGCCACATTAAGTGGCTTAGCGCTGCCTTGTAAATAAGGCGAGGCCCCTGTCGCCACCACACCATCACTGAAAGTGACGTTGTGATGGCGATAGGGGCTTGTACATCTGTCCCTTAGTTCCAGCCCAGACGAAAACAACATTCTGGCTCAAACTACCAAGACATGCGTCTGCTGCACAAAACACAAAGCAGTACGCCATTTTGAGTGCAGTGCAAACTTTTATTCACATCGCATTTACAGTGATGATTGAAATAATGACTGGGTTTGCTGCCAGGCTGAACAACTGATATATTTATCACATAGCAGCACTGTGGACCTCGTGGCGCTAATCTTTGCAAAGTTCATACTTTAGATCTACAGATTCCATAATGGAATTCAAAATAATTCTTTTTGAATCTACTGTTAATACTGCATCGAAAGGCTCTTCTAACAATGATAAAATTACACTTTCAACACAGATTTCTTTGCATTTCCTTTATTATTATGAATTCAGACAGAAATAGCCTAAATAAGAGGTTTCCTGGCAGCTTTGGTATTAACATTATGCTGCACAGCATGAAATATATATATTTTTTGAAAACGAATTAAATAGCGTGAACAGCGCAGTCAGACACGGAAGGAACTAGCTTTATATTACTCAGAAAAGGTTTTTTTTAATAATGATTTCTCTTATTCATTTCTTCAAATAATATAGCAGCAAAGTGATAATTTGAAATAAGTCCCATGCGTGCTGTTGAAAATGTAATTTCTGCGCTCTTCCAGCGCCTCACAATGCGTAATCACAAAACCTGTTGGGTTTAATCACAAGGCGCCTTTCAGAAATACTTCCCTTCAACTCGTCCTCCAAACGCCATGTTTTACAAAGCGGGAGTCATCAAAGCATGCCACGCGACATATTAATTATAAAGTAGTCATCGACTCCGTGCACGCTGCTAATAGTTGATATTTAAAGGTAGCATATTTTGGACCTATAGCCTGCTAATGCACAACAATTATTATATCTTTTTCTTTTCCTTTTATTGGAGAGCTGAAAGCCTATCCTAAGCTTTTGTGCCATATAATACCATGCAGAAGAAAGGGTTTATGTTGTGGATGAGTGGGAGGCATGGAATCAGAGCTATGCTTATTAGTGCTTAGAGAACCAGTGAATAATTAGAAACTTCAAAAATGATAATTTGCCTGTTATTATTTAAGGAGAGCAATATTACCTGGCGGTAGTGGGAGGGCTGACATAGGTTTTAGCATTGTGTGGGTGGTTGGTGGGAGGGAATGAGCAACAGTACCAGATGTGTCAGCTCATTCAATTAAATGCATGTAGATGGACACGTGCCTGCGCTTGCACACATAGAAACACACATTCACAATTAATAAAGTTTGCCCGAATACACACAAGCAGAGGGGCTGTGGTTGAAATTTATATACGTTTAGAGTGAACAAGGATCTTGCTGTGACACTCATTTAATAAAAAGTAATAGGCCTGTTTCCATGCTTTTGTTTATGTCGTAGTAAGCACCTGGGCCTATATTATGAAAAAGTGTGCCATTGGCAATAAAAGGCAAGTGAACCCACTTTTTGCGCACCTGGGGCAGTTTGGTTTTAGAAAAGGGCTGGGCAGGCCCTCGTGCATCCCCTTCTGGAATAAAGAGGGCTCTGCGCTAAATGGGGGCTAGCACAATGTGAAGGGCTGCGTTGTCACATTTTCATGGGGGTGTAGCTCCGTACAAATGAAGCAATCTTTTAATTTTTTACTCACGCTATATTACAAACATAGACACAGAGTCAAAAAGGCGATCAAGAGGTGCACTGTCTGATGATGAACAGTTAGTGTGTCCTCGAGCGTGCTCCTTGGAAGTGGGGAAATGGGGTCCCAGGGTCTCCACCGGCACCCTCCCCCTTAGGTAAATACAGCCACTCACTGCATCTGTCTGCAAAGGGATCTCTGTCCCCCCTTTGGAAGGCAGCTTCTATCAGCCGGTCTATCATTCACGAATGCACTGTTTTCTGTGCAGGCTTGGGTTTGCAATCGGTCTCAGCGGAATTTTGATTATGGCAGCGTAATCATGGTAATGTCAGTATTTCCATGCTACTCTCTGATGCGAAATTACCAATAATAATGCGATTAAGCTCACTCGCGTAATTAAGAGTAATTTGGGGAAATAAAATCCTACAGCGAGAGCACATTTACGAAGTGCAAATGGCTGCTTGTGCTGCTATTGTTCTGTTTCATTTAGTGCTATTTTCTTAGCACAAAACGGATCCTCATGTCCACTTTGGATGTGAGGGTATATTTTGCACTAAAACAACTAGTGTTGGGGGGCGTGGCCTGAGGCATCAAGATGGCGGTCGCACTCTAAGAGTGCTCCGGACCCCCTCCGTCATCCGCCTTGCATCCGCCCGGTAGCAGCTGCCGCTTACCGCCTCTACCTGCCCGCTGAGCTTCCCTGCATCTTCAGCTCTGCTCCGATCCCTCCTGTAGGCGGATCGGAGCTCCAGTCGCCGAGAGGTGCTTCCTTTCCTCCAGCGGCCTTGGGTCCTCAAGATGGCGGCCCCGTCGGCGCTCCGTCCCTGGGCCTGACGCCTTCCCCGGACGGTCCGGCTCCCCCCGGCGGCATCAAGGTGGTGGCCGTGCCTGGGGCCCGCCTGCTCACCCCCGCTGCCAGAAACTGCAGTGTGGCTGCCCCTTGGTGCCGGAATCCCTCCTGGACGCACCGGTACCGGACGCCGCAGGGGACGACCGCAGAGAATGACCCGACTTTGGAGCGGACAGAGCCAGAAGCAACGCGGCGGACACGACCCGGTCGGGCCGGTGTCTTTCTCCGGCCTCCTGGACCGGCCTGCTGCCCCCAGGGGACTCGGCCCGAGCCCCTCCTGAAAACACCCGCTGCCGAGTGGGGACCGCCTGACGTCGGCTGCCACTGTCGGGCAGCGGTGCAGGGAGCGGGTCCCTCTTCCGGCCCTTTCACATGCATCCTTCTCGGCCTGGTTGCTCCGTCTGGTGGGCCTGTGAGAGGGGAGCTTTCCCGGGCCTCTCATCCACGGCCCCCATCGCTGCCGCCCGCTGGGCCTGAGGGGGAGAAGCTGCTTTTGGGCCCTCCCGGAGCCAACCGGGGGGCTGAGGACCCCTCATCTGAGCAGCTCTCTGGTGCAGCCCTCCCCCGGTGCGGACGCCTGGGCCGGCCCGGGCACGAGCCCATCGGCCATCTCGGACCAGCGTGGGTGCAGCGGCCTCATCTCTGCCGCCGGGGCGACCGGCCTGTGGAGGCATCTGGGACTCTCTTGTGGCTGCCACCGTCAGATTACCGGTGAGTGGGGTCGGAGATCGGCCACCGTGTCGGGTGGCCGTGCGGAGAGGTGGCATCGGCGCTCCCGCCCCCCCTTCCTCCCTCGCTGTCTTCACCCCACATGCCACGCTTCTTCTCTGGAGGTGCCTCCTTGTGACCGCCGGCCCGTGGGGTGAGTGGGGTCTGTCGGGCCTCCCCTGCCCCGGCCGGCTCATATCAGCGACGGAGTCCTCCATACAACTCGGCTCCTCTTTGCCCCCCCGTCTGACCCAGATTACTCTCCTGGATGCGGGACTGATCCCGGCCTTTGCTGAGGGACGACGCGGGGCCCGGTCATCGGCCTCCCCATAGCAACGCCCGCACGGCCAGCCCTAGCTCCGGTTGGCAACCCAGTGCTTGTGGACCGCTACCTATCCTTAACCGCCTCCGTCAAGCAGCGCCGGGCCCGGCATACTGAGGTTTCACTGCATTTGGTTCTGGGCCGACGACGCAGTGGCGTGGCGTGACCCCTTCCTGGGCCCCCTATCTTGCTTTCCGCAGTGAGACAAGGAAGTGATGCCACCCTGCATTCGACCGTCACATCGGACGGGGGGGCGGCTGCCATCGGATTCGTCGTGACTGCCCCCGAGGCGTGGGAGGACTGAGGGGCCTGCCTCGGTGCCCGGGCCTGACTATCGACGGTCTGGGTGCTGGCCTCCTCTCCCCGCTGGAACACTTGCCTGTCTTCCCCACCTGGTCAACGGGGGGGACTCCCAGCCTCAGTGAAGTGGGCAGAGTCCGCTCTCTGCAGACATCCGCCCCACCAACCCAGACCAAGATGGACCGATACATCACCAGTGACCGGGACCCCGGGGGGGTGCGTCCGCTTCCCCTGCTCCCGCTGGAGGAGACCTGCCCACCATCGTTCAGGCAATCGGAGCCTCACAGGCCTCAGTAGAAAACAAGATTGGTGAGGTGAGGGTAGACATGGCCCTTATTCGGCAGGACCTGCGCAACACCACGGCCTGGATTTCGGAGGCAGAGTCACGCATCTCCACGGCTGAGGATGACATAGGCCAACTTAAGACCCAGGTGTCCCGGCTACAGACTCAGACCTCGGAACTTCACCGTCGGGCCAAAGATGCCGAAAAAACAACCTGCGCCTTATAGGATTTCCCGAGGGGGCCGAGCAGGGTCGGGCGGACACATTCATGGAGACCTGGGTGAGATCCTGGATGCCCAAGGAGTACCTCTCTCCTTGGTTCGCGGTCGAGCGCGCCCATCGCTCCCTGGCTCCCCGACCCCCACCCGGGGCCCCATCCCGGCCGATCATCATGAGGGTCTTCAACTTCCGGGACAGGGACGCTATCCTCAAGGCGGCGAGGACACAGGGCCCGGTGACTTTTCAAAACAACAAGATTATGCTTTTCCCGGATTATACCAAGGAGGTGCAGGCCCAACGGCGTACCTATGATGACGTCAAACAGAAACTCCGTGGTCTGGGTCTCCGCTACGGTCTCCTCTTTCCGGCCCGCCTCAGAGTCGTCTTCCAGGATAAAACCCTTTTCTTTGACACCCCAGGCGGCCTGGACCTGGCTCACAGAGGAGCGCCCCCTCCGAACTCGTCCCACCTCTCCTCCCACCCACAGGGACCCATCGCACCCTCAGCCATCCCCTCCCAAATCCCAGAGACGCCGTACTCGCTCCCGCAAGAAGAACGATCGACGAGGGGAGGCCTTGCAATCTCCGGAGGCGGTGTCGCAGAGGCTCCTTACCTCTGCTTTGCCCCGTATATCTGGACCTCTTAGCCTGAACGGATCCCTGATTGACTTGAGCCGGGTCCCGGACCCATCCGAAACATTGCGGCCCGCCATGTCAGACTCTGACTTGTCTAAGAGCCCTGTGCTTCAAAGATCCGAAGAGGACGACGGTGTTTGACCCTCGAGGCCCAGAGGACTAGGGTCCACAAATTGCCTTTTACTGCTACTTGCAGCTGCTAACCTTAACACATCCGTCTATATGGGGGGTCCATCTCCACCACGACCATGTTCGGCTAATCGTTTTAGCTTAGCGCCCAGATTTGTTTGTAATTTGTTCTTTTGGGGCGACAGATGCTTCCAGTTCAGAAGTGTAGGGTGTGGGGTGTTGGGGGGCAGGGTGGGGTGGGAGGATTGTTGACTCCCGATTGTTCACTGTTTTTGGCCTCGCTCGGGCCAACAATGTTTTCTTCTTATGGCAGCTCACTGCGCATACAAGCCACATTCCAGGACACGAGACCTACCACAATACACAGGCTTGATCCCTGCACCCAGGCTATGGGACGCTACCTCCCTTGGTATCCGGGCCTCCCCCTGATGGTCCACGCACTCACCACCCACTCACAAGATGTCGGCTTTTCCTAGACCTCTCCACCTTTTATCGTGGAACATGAATGGCCTTCTAGACCGTATAAAACGGACCGCGGTTCTCCGTAGTGCCCAGCGCCAAACACCAGATATTCTCTTTTTACTGGAAACACACCTCCTGGGAACTCACTGCCCCTTCCTTGCTCGGTATGGCTTTGACAGGGTCTGGCACTCGGGTTTCACGCGGGGCTCCCGAGGGGTGGCCATACTGGTTCGTAAGGGTCTCCCCTTCACTTTGTCACGAGTAGAGACAGATGCCCAAGGGCGATATGTAGCCCTAACCGGTAGGATTGAGGGACACCTTCTTAACCTCCTATGCACTTATATTCCCCCTGCCACACTGCCCGCTACCCTCCGCTGCCTCACTTCACTGGTCTCGGCTTTCCCTCAAGGTTTGACGATCATTGGGGGTGACTTCAACGCTGTCATGCAGCCCCTGCGCGATACGACGGGTGCTCCCTCTGCATCCCGCCTTGCCTCTGCCAAGCGCCTTTCTGACTGGTCCTCTGTCCTGGGTCTCTGCGATGCCTGGAGGGTCTGGAACCCCCGCCAGGACCAATACACTCATACTTCGGCGGCCCACCACACCCACTCCTGTATCGACTTGCTCCTGTTGCCAGCCACCGACTGTAGCTTGGTGACGGGGTGGCTCTCCTTCCCCAGGGAATCTCCGACCACTCCCCTGTCTCCCTCCATCTCGGGCGTCCTCCTGACGGGACCCGCAGGATCTGGCGGATGAACGCTTGGTTCTTGCAAGATCCCGATTTTGTTGAGAACCTCAAGCAAGAGCGGGAGCAATATTTTCTGATCAACAAAGGGTCAGTTTCCT
This sequence comes from Calotriton arnoldi, assembly GCA_963921515.1. Taxonomy (NCBI): domain Eukaryota; kingdom Metazoa; phylum Chordata; class Amphibia; order Caudata; family Salamandridae; genus Calotriton; species Calotriton arnoldi. The sequence continues at coordinate 74,804 of CAWUFW010015729.1, forward strand.
CTCCAGGTACCCTGTGGGAGGCTGGCAAGGCCACTGCGCGTGGCGTGGCTAGAGGCTTCGTCCATGCAAAACACGCGACCCGACCGCTCGCCTTCTGCAGCTCGAGGCCCAGGCGCTACAATTGGAATCGGCCCAAGCATCCGCCGACACTGCTGACTCCTCCCGCCAACTCGCACTACTCCGCGACGAGATCTGCCGGATCTCTCTAGAGTCGGCCAAGATGCTCTGGCGCTCCTCTGTGGCGCGCGTGTACGGCTGGGGTGACAAAAATGGGAAACTACTCCACAATCTTGTCTCTTATCCCTCAGCCAATCGCATAATGCCCGAGATTTGCGATGCGACCGGAGCTCATCACTTCACTTCCCAGGCCATCGCTCAAGCCTTTGCGGGCTACTATGCCCAACTTTACGCAGCCCGGCCCCCCGCGGCTTCTTTAACTGCATTACTGTCGGAGGCCGCGACTCGGCTGCCTTGCCTTCCCCAAGCAATGTCGGAAACTCTGGATCTCCCCCTCACCCCGGAGGAGATACAGGGGGCCATTTCACTCCTGCACTCCGGTAAGATGCCAGGACCAGACGGATACCCTCAAGAATATTATGCGACCTATCGTGATTTGTTGGTTCCTCACCTGGTAGATCTGTTCCAACATGTGGTGGATAGCGGGTCCTTTCCTCCCGAGACCGATGTGGCCACTATTGTGGTTCTGCCGAAGACGCAGCCGCCTTCCCTCTCCTGCGCGGATTACCGCCCCATTTCCCTCATCAACACTGAGATGAAGATCTTTGCTACCACCTTGGCTCAGCGCCTCCGCCCCTCTTGCAGGAATTGGTCCACCCGGACCAATGCGGCTTCATGCCTGCCCGAGGCACCCGACATTGCATTCGCCGTCTTCACCTTGCCCTCGCGCATTGTCATCGGCTCACTCCATACTTGGCCCTGCTTTTCATTGATTTTGAAAAAGCATTCGACACCGTCGACAGGAGTTACCTGGGAGATGTGTTGGAGGCGATGGGAATGGGCCTCCCGTTCCGGCGCTTTATCCGCGTCCTCTATTCTAGTCCAAAGGCCCGGGTCTTAATTAATGGCGTGCTCTCTGAGGCATTCCCCATTCAGAGAGGCACCCACCAGGGTTGCCCCCTCTCTCCGCTTTTATTCGCACTAGCAATGGAGCCTTTGGCCTCCCTCGTGCGCAGTGAACCCCGCATCCAGGGGTGGGCCTGGGATCCCCATCGGATCGACAAGGTTGCCCTGTACGCCGACGATGTCCTCCTCTTCCTGGCACATCCCGAGGACTCCGGCCCCCGCTGTCTGGAACTCCTCCTCGCCTTTGAGCGAGTCTCGGGACTGTGACTCAACCCAGCGAAATCCACTTTGGTTCCCCTCCACCCGTCACATGCCTGTTTTGACTGGCAGACCACCATCCCCCTGCGAAGGCAATCTTTCAAATATTTAGGTATCTGGGTCACCCTGCTCCCAGAACTTGAGTGGGCCCTCAATCTTACGCCCCTGGTTACTAAGGCCAAGGCTGACCTCAAGCGATGGCAATCCCTCCCTCTCAACCCTCTTGGCAGGAGCGCACTTTTTAAAATGATGGTTCTCCCTCGATTCCTCTATATTCTTCAAAACATAACATTTCACCTCCCGGGGAGTTGGTTTTGTGAACTCGATGGTCTACTCACCCGGTTCCTGTGGGCGGGCGGGAGGTCGCGAATGTCTCTGGCCCATTGTCGGATACCTCCCTATGACGGTGGAATGGGTGTGACCAACCTTCACCTCTACTAAGCCATGCGACTTATCGTGGTTCACGACTGGTTCAACGGCGGCTGGTCTGACCCGGCGTACAGGGTCGAGCTCCGTTCCATGGATTTTCCGCACCTCCAATCCTACTTATACAGGGCCCCCATACCACAAGCCTTTCCCCCATCACTAGGACGGTCCTACTGGCATGGCGCACCGCCCTGCGCCACACGAGGTGGGATGGACGACTAACCCGGCAAACGCCTCTGTGGCACGGTACCTGGCTCTGTGAGACCTCAGCTCTCCGGGACTTACGTCAATGGGATCACATTGGGATCTCGCTTCTTGGGGATGTCTGGGCTGGGAATCACATCATGACCTTCGCAGACCTGCAACAACGTTACTCCCTCCATGCCTCCCAATTCTACAAATATCTGCAATTTCGGCATGCCCTCCATACACATGTTACGTCTCCCATCTCCCTTCCCAAACTTAGTCCCTTAGAGGCTCAGGTGGTGATGGGGAACCTAGGCAGGGGAGGGGTGTCGCGGATGGTGAGCTGTCAAAATATCGAAAATAAAATATCGATATACAATAATATCGAAGTTAAAATATCGAAGGGACAGAATATCGATGTGAAGAATATCGATGGACAGAATATCGACCCTAAGGTAAGTAATATCGAATTTTTTAATATCGATGTAAATAATATCGAAGTTAGTAATATCGAAATCAAATATATCGATGTTACTAATATCGATGTTACTAATATCGATATTTGTATTATTGTTATGTATTTTGTTATGTTTTTAGTATGTATGTGTTATATGTGTTTTTGTTAAGTGTTCTACTTGTTTAAAAATACATGTATACAATTTTTATATGTTAATAAAAAAAATTGTAAGTTTTTTTTTTTTGTACTGTAGCGGGTTGTGGGTTTATAGGGGAATAGGGTGGGAAGTAATTTAATTATACTAAATTAATTATTAATTTTTAGGAATTATAAATTAATTATAATTATTTTTTGCGTTTAAGTTCTGTAGCGGGTTGTGGGTTTATAGGGGAATAGGGTGGGAAGTAATTTAATTGTAATTAAGTTATAATTTATTTTAATTAATTGGTATTGATAATTATATTATTGTTAATTAATTAATAATTGGTAATTAATTTGTATTAATTGGTTATTAATTTTTATTAATTGATTAATTGATTATCATGTAATTTAAATTTAATCGTTATAATTTATTTTAATTAATTGTTATTGATAATTATATAATTGTTAATTAATTGATAATTGGTAATCAATTATTATTAATTGGTAATTAATTATTAATTAGTTATTAATTTTTATTAATTGATTAATTGATCATTATGTTAAGTGTATTATTTTATCATTGGAGTGTGTTGTGCGTTTATAGGGGAATACTTTTGGAAGTAATTGAAATCTAATTAAGTAATTATTAAATTTATTTTTGGGTATTGATAATTAATTTATTGGATATTAATTATTAATAGGTAATTTTTTTAAATTACAATTTTTGGGTTCTAAAAATTAATTTATTGTTGTTTTATCATTAATTGGTAATTAAATATTATTAAATATTATTTATTGATAAATGTAATTAATATATTAAGAATTATTTATTAATTGATAATTAATGTTTAATTATTATTATTATTGGTATAAAAAGCATTTAATTGTTCAATATTAGTTAATTGGTAATTAAGTTTTAATAATGTATATGTTTTTTGTTATTAAAAATATTTTATTGTTCAATATTTATTATTTAGTCATTAATATTTATTAATTATTATTTATTGGTATTTATTAATTTATTGTTAATAAATTTTCTATTGGTAATTATGTTTTTAATAATTATTTATTGGTATTGGTAAATAGTTTAGAGTTATTTAATAATTCATTAATTATTTAAAAAATTTAATTTATTTATAAGTATGTTATTTGTAACTTCTACGCTATCCAACACTTTCCCTACTGTTGCACACTCTGGAGTTGGAATAGTAATTTTTACCCCTACGCTATCCAACACTTTCCCTACTGTTGCACTCACTGGAGTGGGAATAGTAATTTTACCCTCACGCTATCCAACGCTTTCCCTACTGTTGCACTCCCTGGAGTGGGAATAGTAATTTCTACCCCTACGCTATCCAACACTTTCCCTACTGTTGCACTCTCTGGAGTTGGAATAGTAATTTTTACCCCTACGCTATCCAACACTTTCCCTACTGTTGCACTCACTGGAGTGGGAATAGTAATTTTTACCCTCACGCTATCCAACGCTTTCCCTACTGTTGCACTCCCTGGAGTGGGAATAGTAATTTCTACCCCTACGCTATCCAACACTTTCCCTACTGTTGCTCTCTCTGGAGTTGGAATAGTAATTTTTACCCCTACTCTATCCAACACTTGCCCTACTGTTGCACTCTCTGGAGTGGGAATAGTAATTATTACCCCTACGCTATCCAACACTTTCCCTACTGTTGCACTCACTGTAGTGGGAATAGTAATTTTTACCCTCACGCTATCCAATGCTTTCCCTACTGTTGCACTCCCTGGAGTGGGAATAGTAATTTCTACCCATACGCTATCCAACACTTTCCCTACTGTTGCACTCTCTGGAGTTGGAATAGTAATTTTTACCCCTACGCTATCCAACACTTTCCCTACTGTTGCACTCTCTGGAGTGGGAATAGTAATTTTTACCCCTACGCTATCCAACATTTTTCTTACTGTTGTTTTTTTAGGGGTTGTAATAGTAGTTTTATTCCCTACGCTATTTAATATTTTTTGTATTATTTTAGTTAATATAGTATATAATTAATTTTAAAAATGTTAAAAGTACATTTAATTTTTTTAATTTGTTATACATAATTGTTTAATTTTTATTTATGTTATTGTTTTATGTGTATAGATGTATTTGTAATTTATAATATTTTTTATAATTTATAATTTATTAAAATAATTATTCAAACTGATTATTAAGTAAGTATATATTGTATGTATATGTTTAATTAATGTTTTATTTAATTATACATGTTACTTATTAATTTTAAATATTATAAAATATTTTTAACTATGTTTATTTTAATTATAAGTATTATTTAGTTTATTTTACATATTATTTTTAACAAAAAAAAAACGATATTTTTGACATCGATATATTTTTTCGATATTTTTGTACTTACCATGTTGTAGATAGGATTTCGATATTATTGACATCGATATTTTTGTTGCGGTATTTTTGTAGGTCGATTTTTTGACCTTCGATATTTTGTCAGTGATCCGTCGCGGATATACCACTCACTAGTTAACATCGGCCCTGCAACCCTAGCCTCAGTACTTTCCCGATGGGAGGATTGGTTAGGCCCACTGGACGACGCAGATTGGCGGGATGCTCTCATGGCTCCCAAGACCCTGACGACTTCCTCCAAATTGCATCTAATACAACTCTACTACTTGCATATGGCATACTTAACCCCCGCACGTCTTTACAAAGCCCGATTGAGACCCTCCCCGACATGTACACGCTGTACCCACGCTCCAGCTGATTTTTTCCACATGGTTTGGCAGTGCACTGTCATTGCGCCATTTTGGGCGGGTGTGGAGCTAGAACTTACACAGACCTTGGGGTGGGATGTTCCCCATGACCCACTGCGCCTAATCCTGGGTGTGTTTGACGGCCTAGACGGCTCCCGGGCAGATAAGCGTTTCCTGGGGACTGCTGTGGCGGTGGCAAAGCGGGACATTCCGGCTCTTTGGTCTCAGGCCAAACCTCCGGGGGTGCGGAAGTGGAGACGAGGGGTGGACTGGTGTGGGACCCAGGAGGAGCTCTCTTCGAGGCCCGAGGCTGTCCCGAAATGTTTGATAAGATCTGGGGGAAATGGTTTAATCTTTTGACCTGATGGATGTGTGTATCCTTATGTGTTATGTTATCCTAACATGAATACTCACTCTGATGTTTGATGTACAGGTCTCCGTCACCATCTTCTTATGGTCATCCATTGTAGCACTGCGTGTGATTATGCTGCCAATGTTTTCGTTTTGTGTTTTTTTGGGTTGAATCATTCAATATCAATAAAAATTGATTATCAAAAAAAACAACTAGTGTTAAATGCTGGGAATAAGCTAGGGGAAAATCCTACCCCAGGTGAACATTTGGCAATCAATTTTGGATGCAAGGGGGCATTTTTTGTGCTGTAATAATAGTGTTAAATGCAGCATTACTCGTGTATTTTTTGAGTAATTCCACTTGATTACGCTACACAAAAGTTATGCCTACCCCTAGTTTGCATCTACAAAGGAAATAACTAGTAACCAAGATAGAACATCATGCCTATTACACAAGTTCTTCAAACCTCCTTCGTGAGATTCTACTTTATTACAAAATCCGCAGACTCTAATTCCCACTAACATTATTGCATAACAAAGAAGAAGCCATTCTTCTTGTTTACCATATTGCTCATGATATTCAGTAGTCCCAAAAAACACAACTATTGGCTCACCTTAGTTTCTTTGACAATACCTTGATGTGTTACTTACCCATCACCAAAACTCTTTGAAGTTGATACAGATCAAAATCATGTTTAAATCATCTACTTGAGGTTCCTAGAATTTCGACCATTTTACAATCACATCTTCATTCTGCTAGCTTATTTATGAGATGGTTTGAGTCGCATTTGCACCATGCAATGTGGTAAATGCGCGACCCAAACCTTAAGTAACATTTATGAAGCCAAGCAAGTCCACTTTATGTGGCCCTGAGTGACTCCATAAATCTGGAGTAAGACAACGCAGTGCAAATCGCTTAGTTTCCTTTCTTTACTCTGGGAATGCATTCCATGGGCATTGCATGGTTATTCCTATGCAACTCTCATGGTTTTTTTATGCAATCCCAGATTTACCAGAACTGGTAAACCTGGGAATGCACCATAAAGATACATCTTCACAAGAAACGCGTCACAAGGAGAAATATCTTTATTTCACCTCATTACTTCCTCTTTCTATGTGTGATATGCCTCTCAAGATTGTTCTTGTGCAGGAACAATTCCCTTCCAACACAAGACAATCCTGCATGCAACACAGGCACAGGCAAGGAGAAAAAGCAGGAATGCACCAAATTGCCTTAAATATGGCATATTCCTGCCCTTCCCTGTCATGCAGTGTGGTGCAGCAAGGTGACTTGCTGTGCTGCACTGCATGAAAAGTTTGTGAATAGGTCCCTTAGTTAATTCCAAACCCTTGCCTGGAAGTTTTAGCTATCTTTTCTAATCTCAATGAGATTATCCATTAATTTAATCTAAAGATACTTAAACACTGATGACTTTTGCTAAATTGTTTTCATAAAAATATTTCATTAAGTGTGGCACCTATCCTTTTGCTGGTCACTGATGTACAATGACACACTTAGGGTGATCTTCAAAAATACTGGTGTCTGATCACTCATCCAAATTTCAATGTTTGGTTAATGCGTCCATTACTATTGATAATGGCATTACTCCTAGTCCTGATCCTTCAGCACAAATGAGGCCCCGCCTCCCACCCAGACCTACCAACAGCCCATAAAAACTCTGCCCGCCCCCACCTCCACCTGTACGTAAACAAGCCGAGCTAGCACTCAGATGTACCGCACCGGGAGGGAGGGTCCTGGAAGGAAGGCGAGGGAGTAGGACTAGGAGTAATGCCATTATCAATAGTAATGGTTGCATTACCTCCCGTCCCTCCCGCACCTTCCTTCAGCACAAATGAGGACATAGCAAGCAGAAGAAAACAGAGATGGACAACTGAGTGATAAAGAACACCAAAATATAATAACGTGCCCCAAACACAGCAGATCAACATCCCGAGTCCCTCATAGAGGACAAGACCCTGTGGCCCAGAACATTATCCAAACGTTCCAGACTAGCAATCCGATAGTGCCGGACAAACGTAGAAGGGGAAGACCAGGTCGCAGCCGTACAGATCTCCACCACACAGGTACCCTGCAACTCAGCAACCGTGGCAGCCGTACTGCGAGTACAACGCCCCTGAACCCCCATAGGAGTATCCACCCCTTTAAGTTGGTAAGCCATCAAGATCGTGGACCAAATCCAATGACTCAGCGTAGCCGTGGAAGGCTTAACACTCTTTTTTGCAGGACCAAAGTTAACAAACAAAGCGTCCCCCTTCCGGAAGGACTCCACAACCTACAGGTACCACAGTAAAGCACGCCGCACATCCAGACAGTGCAAATGAGATTCCTCAGCCGAGGAAGGAGTAGGACAGAATTCAGGCAAAATCACCTCCTGACCGAGATGAAACGCCGAATTGACCTTAGGGACAAAGGACGGAATCGGCACCAAAATCACCCGATCCGAAAAGATCTTGCAGAAAGGATATTTACAAGACAGGGCCCCCAACTCACCCAAGCGTTGCGCCGGGGTGATGACCACCAAAAAACAAGTTTTAAAGGTCTCAACTCGAGACCCTCAAGGGGCTCAAAGGGAGGACCGGACAGGACAACCAACACCAGCTGCAAATTCCATGAAGGAAAGGACCTGACAGGGTGAGGAAACAAATGCAACAGACCTCGAAAAAAAACGAGGCATCAGACCCCCGTTATCCCTCAAATTACGCCAGGAGCCCCGAAAAGCCTGAATCGCTGCCCACTGCACCCGCAGAGAAGCCACCGACAACCCCAGATGAGCCCCATCCTGAAGGAACTGCGTCACCAAAAAGAGGTCAGCAACTGTGGGATCAACCTCCTTAGCAGCACACCAGGCCAAAAAGGCCCTCCAATGCCTAGCATAGGACAGCAGAGTGGAGGACCTATGGGAAGCCTGCAAAGTAACAGCCAAATGGTCAGGAACCCCCAACACAGCTAAGCCCTGCCGCTCAACCGCCAGGCCGTCAGGTGTAACCTCTGCATGGAGCACAGGGGAAGGGCCAGAAACACCAAAGGGGACGGAACCACCGGAAGGACCCACTCCCGGTCGCAACACAACCCGGTCAGTAGAGGAAACCAATTCGCCCGAGGCCAATGGGGCGCAACCAACAACACCTGAGCAGAGTCCCTCCGGACCCGAACCTGAAAGGCCCTGAGCTGTGGAAAGGGGGGTAGGCATACAGAAGACCCTGAGGCCAAGGAGAGGTCAAGCCGTCGACACCCAGAGCCCCTGGACATCGGCCCAGAGAACAGGACAGGGCCACCCTGGCATTCCCCGGGGCTGCAAACAGGTCCACCACAGGGAGGCCCCACCAACCCACCAACTGATCGAACAAACTGGGAAGGAGGGAGAAATCCCTCGACGAGGGAATGTCCCTGCTCAATCGATCTGCCCGCACATTGTCCACCCCCTGAATGTAGAGAGCAGACAGACCCAGCACCCAGACCTGAGCCCACAGAAATATGTCGCTGGCAATCAAGTTCAAGGACCTGGACCTGGTCCCCCCCTGCCTGTTGACATAGGACTTCGCCACCAAATTGTCCGTCTGAACCAACACCCATTGACCCCGCAGAGAGTCCTGAAAGTGAACCAGGGCCAGCAAAATCGCCCGCAACTCCCACCAGTTCGAAGACCTCCGGGAGTCCTGCAGGGACCAGTACCCCTGAACCTGGTCCGACCCCAGCCATGCCCCCCACCCGGACTGGCTGGCATCCGAAGTCACCACAAGCGGAGCCGGAGGAGCCAAGGAAATCCCGGCCAGAAGGTGACACCGGCAGAGCCACCAGGAGAGGTCCTCCCGGATCTGGACCGTCATTGGCAGTGGGGACCCCAGACTCTGAGACCCCGGAGACCAACCCAACAGGATCCAGTTGGCGAGGCGAAGAAGGTGAAAATGAGCCCAGGGAACCTGAAACATCACAGAAGCCAAATGCCCCTGCACCCTCAGCCACTGCACCGCTGGACATCAAGGCCTGAACCTGCAACTGAAGAGAGACCAGGCGCCTGTCCGACAGAGTGACACGGCCGAGCAAAGTCTGAAAACGAGCTCCGATGAACACCATGTCCCGAGAGGGGGCCAAAGACGATTTCCCCAGTTTACCAAAAAAACATGTCCCTGAAGAACCTCCAAGGCCCTCCCGACCTGAGCGACCACGAGAAACTCCCCGGCAGCATGAAGTAAGAGGTTGTCCAGATACGGATGAATGAAAACCCCCTCCGCATGAAGACCCTGGGCGCGGACTTCAGGCTGAAGGAAAGAACGCAAAACTGAAAATGGGCGTCTCCCACAGCGAACCGCAGGAAACGCTGAGAAGAAGCAGCGACTGGGACGTGGAGATAGGCGTCCTCGAGATCCACGGAGGCCAAAAACTCGCCAGGCCGAACCAGCGGCATGATCGCAGGGTCAACATATGGAAGTGAACAGTCCGAAGCCAGGAGTTGACCCACTTGAAATCCAGAACGGGCCGAAAACCTCCGGACACCTTCTGCACCAGGAACAGAATGGAGTAGGTACCGGTACCTATGTCGGCGACTGGAACCCGGCAGATGGCCCCCTTGGCAAGCAAACTGGCCACCCCATCCAGCAGAGCCCTTCTGCTCGGACCGGAGACAGGCACCGGAGTCAGCCGCACCCCAGTATCCGGAGGAACCTGCCAAAAGTCGATCATGTAACCATGAGCCACAGTGTTCAGGACCCAGCCATCCGAAACGTCCAGCTGCCACCGTGGAAGAAAATGCCGGAGACGACCTCCAACCGGCAGCGAATTGTCCACACAGTATTTGTCAGGGACCCTTCTTGGCCGAGCCCTTAGGAGTGGAGGCAGCATGTTTGGGAGAAAAACGGGGCTGAAACCGCCGCCGGCGGAAAGACTGACGAGACTCCCACTTTGGGGAGGACCGAGGAGCCCTATTCCAATGTCTATGAGAGGGAGGCGAACTACATTTATAGGGCAAAGCATGCTTCCGTTCCTTGAAAGCCTTAGAGATCATGGCCGGCAACTGGTCCCCAAACAGAGCCTGGCCATCAAAGGGCAACTTCAACAAAGCCGCCTTCTCCCCAGGATCCGCCTTACAGTTCCAGAGCCAAAGGCAATGACGCACTGCCACCAAGGCTCCAGTGGACATAGCAGATGATTTAATAACGTCAGAGGAAATGTCAGCCAACAGCTTAGCCTGCTGCTCCATCGCAGCCAGAAGGTCAGAGCACTCAGAGCCCTCCTGAACAGCAGCCACCAACTTCTCAAAGTCCTGCACCAACGACTGCGCAGAATAAGCAAAGAAAAGGCTAGCCCGCAGCGCCAAGTTCCCAGCCGCAAAATAATTCTTAAGGCCAGAGTCCACCTTTTTATCAGTAGCATCAGCCGGGGTACAATCCTCAGGCCGAATAGCAGTCTTGCCAATCAGTGTGGCCAGGATAGAGTCCAACTTCACATTGTGAGGCAAGGGGTCCTCCCCTTCCAAAAGGTAAAGCTTCTGGAGGAAGCGAGGGACCTGCAACTTGTCCACCTCACGCCACTCCTGCAGCACCATTTCCATCACAGGACCCTGAAATGGCATGCCAAACTGGGAGGGCATAGTATACTGAGGAAAAAGAGACCCACCGGCATCACCCAGCTGGAACGGAGGGACCCCCAAATTGTCTTGTACATGAGCCAGAACGTCCCACATCTCTTCCCTGGAGACATACTTGCCACCAGAAGAGGTAGAGGGACCATCACCATCCGACGGGGATGAACCGCCCACAGGATCCAAAGCATGAGGACCAGAAGGACCAGAAGGTACCGGACAAGCCTGCAGAGCCCTAGACACAGCAGCCTCAATCATGCCCTGCACTTCGTCTCTGGACATGAGAGGCACATCACCCCCGGAAAGGCCCTGGCTCCTAGGGAATTTCGGGGGAACGGGAGAACCATCAGGAGAGGAAGAGGAGGAAGAAGACACCAGGTTGTTCCTTTTAAACAACCTCTTGCGACCCATGGTTGCAGCAGAATGGAGAAGCAACTCTCCCCTACCTCCCTATAAGGAGGAAAACCCAGCCAGCCGACAACCAATGAAAAAAAGAAAGGCCAGAAACAACACCCAACCGGAAAAAAACACCAAAATGCCAGAAGAAATAAAAGACCGGGCACAAACCCGACCTACCAGGTCTCCACGACGTGTGTAGTACCAGGAGTAGAGTCTGCTTCACAAGCCATGACCCAGAAACTCAGCCCCAGCCTCAGGAGGACCGTTGAACACTGTTGCGGCTACCTGAGCAACCGCTCCGCCCCCAAACCACGAGGGAAACGAGGAGAGGAAGCATCGCCGAGAGAACGCTGCCGAGGGCTCCGCTGCCGCAGAGAACCAGACCGAAGACTCCCCGGCCCCGCCACAGGGAGGAACTGCAAAAGGTAAGTCTCACTAGGGAGACAGAAAAAAAAGGTGGAGGTGGGGGCGGGCAGAGTATTTATTGGCTGGGGGTAGGTCTGGGTGGGAGGCGGGGCCTCATTTGTGCTGAAGGAAGGCGAGGGAGGGACGGGAGGTAATGTTTGGTTTACCAAAGCTACAATGTAGCCTGTTTAGTGGTGAAGTGAGCATAGTCCTAAACGCCAACAAAAACGAGTTCAGAAAACAGGAGAGTAAAGGCAAAAAGTTTGGAAATGGCCCTGCAGAAAGGGCCAAGTCCAGCAGTAGACATCCCTGTCTAGTCCTGCGCTATATGTTCCAGCTCTCAGAAATCATGCCACCTATTTTCAACATCGCTGTAGGGTTAGTATATGATAGTTGGGCCCAGCGGAAGAACCTCCTCCCAAATCCATATTCTGACAGGACCCTAAACATCATCCCATTTGAAGGTGTTGAATGCCTTCTCTATATCTAATACGATAAGTGCCCCCTCCTCCTCCATTTGGTCAGTGCCAAGTAGTACATCCGTGAGTCTACATATGATCATTAGAGTACTACATTCAGGTATAAACCAGGATGGATCCTTGTGAACCAGTTTCCCTATTGTTACCAGACATCTGTCTATCAGGTTTCAGCATTGTCAATATGATAGTCTCTCTCGTGTATAATGGCAGCCTAACACTCTGTTTGGCTTCATTTTTCATTTCCAGTGACCTATCGAGGAAATGGCGCTTCTATGTCTTACATCAATCTGCAATGAAGCCACTTTCCCCCACCTCCCCACCACCAAGATCTCCCACCTGCTGTCTCTTCCATAGCATCTAGTATTGCCTCTTGTCAATTAACAATTGGCTGCCTGTTCTTGTACTATCTGGGGGAGGGTGACCCCCTTGAGATATTTTGGTTGGCATTTGGTCTGCACTTATATAGGTCGCCTAAAACCCACATTAGTGTTTTGTTAATCTGCTTGGGTCACAACTAGCATTCCATTTGGCTTTTTTATAACCAGTATGAGTGGGGCAGGTTTCTCTCTTTTTAGCAGCTATAACAATAATTTACCCAGTTGCCCTCTAAGTGTACGCATTGTCTATAGTCCCTTGGTGTAAGTCTGACAAGATCTTCCCATGTTTCACCTAACTCTCTTTTGGTGTCTTTCAATATAGGCTTTAGTTTGGGGTTGTAGAGGTTCCTGTCTCTGTGGTATAGACTCTATCTCTCTCTGTATGTCCTGGGTTTTTTGTAAGTGTAGCCCCTTGTAATCACATAGTTTATTCATGAAGGCCCCCCTCAGGAGCACTCTTATGGCTTTCCATTCATTAAGTCTTGTATTCATGGACTCCCAATTATCCTGGAAATACATCAATATTATGATATCTATGTCAGTGCAGAAGATTGCGTCGGTCAGAGCCTGTGGGTTCAACCTCTTGGTGGGTACGTAGGTCCTAGGTCTATCGACCCTGACCTCCTTCAGGAGAGGCACCTGATCTGATATTTACTGTTTTAAGTTCTGTATGTTTATAACACTAAAAGTAATAGCTTCAGAAGCTAATATCCTGTCTAGCCTGCATAACTGATCCTGACCAATTCGGGTTTAGAAGTAGTCAGAGCACGGAATCTGCTTTGATTGTAGCAACAGAAGGGGTCAGAACAATCATGGACAATGGTGGCAAGGCAGTGCTCATATTGTTATATTTTTTGGCTGCATTCGATACAGTTAACCATTCAATACTGCTAACCCATCTTGAGAGCATAGGTATTAAGGGCTCTGCCCTGGCTCTTTTTGGTTCCTTTCTCATGGATAGAGAACAGTCAGTGTTGGGGCACATGTTTCTAAACCTTTTTCAATCCTGTGTGGAGTTCCTCAGGGCTCTTCATTGAGTCCTATACTTTTCAATGTCTACGTCAAACTTCTAGCCAGAATAATCCGTTCCTTTGGATTCTCCTTGCTAACTTAAGCAGATGACACTCAGATCGTGGTCTCTCTCACAAATGATTGCTCTGAGGTGGCTAGCAGGTTTCACAACTGCATGCTAGAAGTAGGAAGATGGATGAAAAACATGTGTATTAAATTGAATTTGGGTAAAACAGAGGTTTTGTTTTTGGGAAATGATACATCTTTCTGGTCCCCCAGTTGGTTGCCTCGTGACTCTGGAACTCTCCCATCACCCTCCAGAAAGGTCAATAATCTTGGAGTGTTTTTCTATGATAAGTTGACTTTCTCCAACCAAATCAACGATGTCACGTCATCAAGTTTATATACCCTAAGAATGCTTAAAAAAATCTTTCCCTGGATTCCTCTCGACTTCCAAAAAACAGTGGTAGTTGAGTTAGTCCTATCAAAAATTGATTATTGCAATGCCCTTTATGTTAGTATTCACCAGACATTACTGATTAAACTTCAAATTCTTCTGAATGCCTGTGCATGTCTTGTTTAAGGGATTCCAAAGTTTCAAGTCATGTCTCATGCACTAACTAAACTTCATTGGCTCCCAGTAAGGAAGCAAATCATTTTTAAGGCCTTGTGTATTGCTCGCAAATCCCTTTATGATGGTGTCCCAGTTTAAAGCATCGTTTCCAGTGGTATTCTCCCACATGAACACTTCGTTCCACCTTTTAATACAATCTGGTGGTTCCAAAAATCCAAAAAGTTACTGGGGAAGGGATGAGGGAGAGAGAAGCTTTATCTTCTCCTCTGCAAAACTGTGGAATATGTTGTCTCTGCACTTAAAAACCCAAAACATCTTGACTCCTTTTTCAAAATCTCTCAAAACAAGGCTGTTTACAAGTTCCTGGTTTAAAGTGATATCCTAGCATGCCTCAGTCTCAATTCCGTTTATTGCTGTCTTATGTTCTCTCTCTCTTACTAGCGCCAAAACTCCTCTGATCAGTTGCACACTTTATACATTTTCATTCATTCATTCATATGTCCAGGACTTAAAAGTAAATTAAATGTCCCAAGTGGTGTAAGCCAAATCTACCATGCTTTAAGGAGAGAGCACATGCACTTAAGTGCTAGATAGCAATGGCAAAGTGCACAGAGTCCTAAAAACCTACAAAAACAGGTTCAGAAAACAAGAGGGTGAAGGCAAAAGGTTTGAGGGTGACCCTACAGAAAGCGCCAAGTCCAACAGTCTTATGAAATCTCCTTTACATTAGTAAAGAGCTCTCTCCAAGGACCAGATGTACGTTGCTATTTTCATGTCACATACGGCCCGATCCCCAGAATCAGGCCTTTTGCGACAAGAAAACAGCATTTCTCCATGTACCAAACCCTATTTTGCGATTCTGTAACCTATTACTGAATCGCAAAATGGGTTAACGATTCAGCATTGGGAATGGGTGTGTTAAGGGCATTCCTTCCTAATAGCGACTTGCAGTGGTATGTGTGAATGTTTTGCAACCAAAATGCAGTCGCAAAACATTCACATTTTACCGCCTACTTCAGGTAGGTGGTAACCCATTTGCAAATGGGAAGGGGGCCCCAAGGGACCCATTCCCCATTGTGAATGGTCGTATAAATGTTTTTAAGAGCAGGCAGTGGTCCCACGGACCACTGCCTACTCTTAAAAAATTAAAAGAAAACTTTTCATTTTTATTTTTGAAACGCATCCCGTTTTCCTTTAAGGAATACGGGCTGCATTTTAAAAAAAAGCTTTGTTTCATTTTAAAAGCAATCACAGACATGGTGGTCTGCTGACCCCAGCAGGCCAACATCCCTGTGATTTTAGTGAATCCCTTTGGGCCACAAACGGAGACACACATCATGAATATTAATGAGGTAGGTCAAGTTGCGATCCACTGAGAATCGCAAATAGTGTAAAACACACTGTTGTATATAGCTGTTTATGATTATCTAACAGCGAATTGCAAAAATTCGCTATTAAATAATCGCAAACCTGAGCCTATGCATTTCTGACCCCAAATGTTTATGCAACCCTAGTCACACATGACCCCGGACAATGCACAAGTCAGAGCTGGTTTTGTGCTTTCTCTGGGGGATGGTTATCCATAGCTCCATCCACAATACAGTTAAAATGCTCTGCCCAGATCATATAGATATCCAAATGTGAAGCTCCCTAATCCATTATAGACCAGTATAAAGTGTTGTCATTGTGGTTTGGGACAAGTAACCTTTTGCCCCTCAGGGTCAGCACGGGAATATCTGTGCTGAAAGGATACTCCTAGGACTACCCATATTGGATCCCCCTTGCATGGGCCAAATAAAAGGATAAATATATTTGCCGTATCCACTTATCCTTGAGTTTCCATGCCTCTTCTCTCGTGAGGTGCATCTCTTGCATAAACAATAGGCCTCTGGAATATTGTTGCAAATGTGAGTGGATTCTATATAGTTTAACACAATTATTCACTCTGCGGACATTCCAGGTATCATACTTAATAATTGTGCCATTGTTATCTAAAAGGGTTACAGTTTGGGCACCTATGTATGATTATAATGAATGCTGTATTTCCAGTGTAAACCCCGCCTTCCATGTGTGCCAGAGGTTGTGTGTGTCTAATATATACCGACATCAATGTTATTTTAGTTAAGAAAGTCAAAACTCCAAAGACCCCTCTCTCTGGATAAGCATTCTGTAAACCAAATCATGATTGAACGCCCATTTGATAAGTATTGAAAGCGAACTTTAGTAAGCGACTATACAAGGGATACATTTCTGTAACAAAAACTACATCCGCAGTAGATCCTTTACTACTATGTGTATCGATGCATGAGAGTACTCTTCAAGTGTCCTCGCCCAGTTCCCATACATGCTAACCAGCTGACTCCAAGATCACCCCCAGCATTTCAAAACCAAAATCGGGGGGGTCATACCACATCAGGTCTGCTGAACTGCCAATACCATCAGAAGGGTCTTCTCCATGTAGCAATCATATCCTACATGCTTCTTCCTTCCCATTTCTGATAAACTGTTAGTCATTTACTATGATAAGATTAGGTCACAATCATGAACCCTTCATTTGGTGCTGTATGTTGAGGGCTGCCCTGTATTGCATAGGTCATTGCTTACACCCCTCATCTGTAGATTCCTTGCTAATGGGATCAGTACTGCTCAGTACTTCTCTTAGAGGCTGTGTCGGTCCATCCAATCCCCCTGCTCAAGGTCCAGTGTGCCATCATCCCGACTTCCACTCTAGAACCATATCATGGGGATCCACGACTGGGCATTTTTAGCAGTGTAGACATCACACCTCAGGCCCTTTGTGGAGCACCACTCTCCAGGCTGTTGAAGGATCCTCCCTGTGCTGTTATTCAGATCAATCCAATCCCAGACCTCCTCTGTGGAAGTGAAAGAATGTGAGCACCTATCATGTATCGCATGAAGCTTCACTGGAAACTGTAACATATATTTAATGTTCATGACTCTCGGTTTTTGTTTCACAGCTTCACAGGATTTCTTGAGATTTTTGGACTTTTAGAGTATAGTCAGGGAACAATCTTATTGTCTTGCCTTTGAACTTCGGATCCCTAACTCTACTAGCTTGTTAAAGGATAACATCTCTATATTTTTAGTTGAGAACGTTCTCAATTAAAGCTCTGCAGAGTGCTCTGGGAGGCACCAGAGCATATGAGCCTGCTCTATGGTGAAGCAGGGAGATAGGTTCTCTGGTTTAAGGTTGTCTCTGATCCATCATTCCAGAAATGTTAGGAGCTCCTTCACTCCACTTTCTTCAGGAATCCCATAAAATAGAGGTTGTTTCATCACAATTTCTCCCCTCTGTATCCTCCAGCCTGTCAACCAAGTCTTACAGGGAGCCAACCTTTCATTTCAGGTCCAAATATTCAATCTGCTCAACTGACCTATCTCTGACTTTGAATATCTGTATGTGGCAAGTAGACTTCCAGTGATATGGTGTATTTTACTTTAAAAGGCTTCCATGGAGCTTTCAATAGCCACCGGTATCTGAGCTCCCATTGATTTAATGCCTGACATTGGGTTCTGTGTTTCTTTACTCCCCTCTGTCACCATATTAGTTTGTGAGACCATTGCTAACTGATCCATTCTGGTTTGTTAGGAGCCCCTGCAAGGTCAATCTCTTCCCCTTGAGGTCCAGTGTTCAGATCTTACAACGCTACTGTCAAGGTTGAGGCTTATTGCTGTACCACCTGACTGAACGAACAATTTGAAAATCCTCCCTCCCCACTTTTGTGTTAGAAAAGGGATAGTATGTAGAGGACCCTTTTAGATCTGGTCAATATAAGCTCCTGAAATATGCATGGTGCCCCGGGAAACACAATATTGAATGAGGTCCCCAACATGCAGTACACATTAAGAGTGTCAGGCATTTAAATTTGTGTGTTCCCAGCAGTCGGCAGAAGAAACCTCCCAAACTGGTATGAGTCCCACTTCATACACAGTAGCCTGTTCACCTCCGAGTTTGCATCAGCAAGCCTGATGGAAATTCACTTAAGCAAAAAGAACAAATGATGGACGGAATTCTGAACAAATAAGACATTCACTGCCAGTCACACATCAGGGTTTAATCCATCGTTTTTTTGCTCACCACTCCACCCCAGTTTGGACCTAGTCATATGTAAATCAGTCTTGACCCTGCTCCTCTTGGGAACAGTCAAACCCGAACTGCCAGGCCATGTCCTACATGGACCAGAAACAAGCATCCTGGGACCGGTTTTGGGGTATCACTCCTCATCAGCCAGGCTAGCTTAAATCCCATGGCACAGTGCCGAGGGACCCCCGTCTGGGCATATCGTTCCCACTTAGGTCGACAACAGTAAAAAGAACAAATGATGGAGGGAATGCTGAACAAATCAGACATTCACCCCCAGTCACAGATCTGAGTTTAATCAATCATTTTTTTGTTCGACATCCCAGTTTGGACCCAGCCATATGCAAATCAGTCTTGACCCTGCTCCCCATGGGAACATTCCAGCCCGAACTGCCAGGCCAGGTCCTCCATGGACAGGAAACAAGCATCCTGGGACCGATTTAATGGTATCACCCCTCATCAGCCAGGCTAGTTTGAATCCAGTGGCACAGTGAGCATGGGACCCACGTCTGGGCATACCCTTCCCACATAGGTCGACAAAAGCAAAAAGAAAAAATGATGGAAGGAATGCTGAACAAATCAGACATTCATCCCCAGTCACAGATCTGGGTTTAATCCATCGTTTTTTTGCTCACCATGCCACTCCAGTTTGGACCCAGTCATATGCGAATCAGTATTGACTCTGGTCCCCATGAAAACAGTCCAGTTCGAACTTCCAGACCAGGTCCTCCATGGACCAGAAACAAGCATCCTGGGACCGGTTTCGGGGGATCACTTAAGTACAGATGACCACAGGTGTTTGGGGGGGCATGAGGACCAGCCCCGTAACAGCCAGATCAGAGCCCCACTGAAACAGCCAGAGAAAATGAGGGAAGTCATCCTTGGATTCACCTGCCAGTCCATATGGCACCCCAATTTTGGGGGCCCCTCTTCAGAGGGGTTCATGGAGCCTTCCTGATCCCCGGGCCTGAGATTCAGGCCTGCACCATCTCAGGGTTGCTTCACCTCAGGGCTCCAGACAGAATGGCTGTGCCACAAAAACACATGTACAACAGGCTAGACGTCACGAGTGTGGCCCCCCTTAGGCCTCTGTAACCACCAGAGGAAGCCGACAATGTCCCAGACCTTGGTTGATGCTGGTGATGGCTCAGTCGGAGGCAGTCAAAGATAGCAATGGCCAGGATTTAAGTCAGTGGTCTCAGTACTTTCCATTAAGCACAGACCCACTCACTTCCAGGTGTCAGCTCAGGGTTGGAGTCCTCAGATGTGCCATCTATCCACAGGTGCCATATTCTGCAAAGCAAAACTGCTTAGGCCAGGATCAAAAATGTCATTTTCTTCAGGCCCAAACAATCCACCCGTTCCAATAAAATTTACCTTATGTGAAAGGCAGGTGCGGGCCTTCATATTCCACATATAGGGACAGAATGCCACAGAATTCTGGGAAGGTCACATCTGGAGCTCCAGCTAAACCCGTCTTGTCGGCCATGACAAGACTGACACCCCCACCTCACCTTTACATAGAACTCTTGGTAACAGATTAACTATGTTGGACCCAATCGTTCTGCTTTGTCTTGGTTCCTCATTAAAGAGCAACTTATTTTTGTGTACTCCTGTATTCTGAGTTCTCCTATGTTTTTGTCTTCTCTTGACACACTTTGGAGCCTATTCACAAAGGTACTTTGAAGTGCGTAAAGTAGTATTACTATAGCAATTTTTTTGCCCTCTTACAATCTGTTGTAAATTGGCCTCAAAACATCTAAAAGGGAATACAATGGGAATATTCAGGGAATAATTATATGCAAGTAGTACAAATAGAGAGGACTGTGTCCTCTTTGATCTTTTACTAATAGGGAGTTAGGAGTGTCTATCAATCAATCATTCATGAGTTTGTTGAGCGCGACTATTCACCCGTGAGGGTCTCAAGGCGCTGGGGGGAGGGGGGGTGCAGGTTCCAGTCCATCAAGGAGGAGTTCTGTCAAAGAGCCATGATTTGAGGTTTTTCGTGAAGATGGGGAGTGATGTCGTCTATCTGAGGTGGAGCGGTAGGGTGTTCCAGGCTCTGGCCGCGAGGAAGGAAAAGGAGCGGGCTCCTGATCTGGACTTCCTGGTGCAGGGGACCACGGCATAGGAGAGCTGGGCTGATCATAGGGTCCTTTGGGGTGCGTGGAATTCGAGTCGGCTGTTCAGGTATGCTGGTCCGGTGTTGTGGAGGGCTTTGTGTGCGTGGGTGAGAATCTTGAAGGTGATTCTAGCCTCGATGGGGAGCCAGTGGAGTGGGCGCAGGTGCTGGGAGATGTGGCAGTGTCTTGGCAGGTTGAGGACCAGTCTTGCGGCGGAGTTCTGGATGTTTTGTAGCTTGCGGGTGAGGTTTTTGTTTATTCCGGCGTAGAGTGCGTTGCCGTAGTCAAGTCTGCTGGTGATGAGGGCGTGAGTGACGGTCTTTCTGTGCTCGATGGGGATCCATTTGAAGGTCTTGCGTAGGAGGCGGAGGGTGTGGAAGCAGGAGGATGCGACGGAGTTGATCTGGTGGTCCATTTTGAGTTCGGAGTCCAGGATGATTCCAAGCTTGCGTGCGTGGTCCGTGGGGGTGGGCGGGCTTCCGAAGGCGGGGGGCCACCAAGTGTCGTTCCAGGCGTCGGGATGTGGGCCCATGATGAGTACTTCTATTTTGTCAGTGCTGAGTTGTAGGCAGCTGCTTTTCATCCATTTGGCGACTGCTTCCATGCCTTCTTGAAAGTTGTGCTTGGCTGCGTTGGGTTAGTTGGATAAGGAGAGGATGAGTTGGGTGTCCAGCTGTCAATCGTTAGCTTCAAGGTGTCGGGGGTGGTTGGTGAGGGTTCAGTGTGTTGGCTGTCTTCGTCGAAGTTGTTGTAAATGTTCTTGATTTTGTGGTGGAAGAAGGTGCTGAGTTTGTCGCAGATGTCTTGTGAGGTCTTGTGAGGGAGGGATGTCTGTAGACTCGCTGGTGGGTTGGGCGAATTCCTTGATGATGCTGAAGAGCTCTTTGCTGTTGTGCGCATGTGTGGAGATTCTGTCTTTGATCGCTGTTTTTCTCGTATTTCTGATGAGTTGGTGGTGGTGTGGGTGACGGCACTGAAGTTGTTGTGGGCTTCTGTGGTTTTGGAGTTCCTCCAGGCCTTTTCGAGGCGGCGGCATGTGCGTCTGGACTCTCGAAGTTCGGTGGTAAACCATCTGGCTTTCTTGGCGCGTGTGTTGTTGTTCTTCTTGAGGGGGGCTATGGTGTTGGTGCTATCGGAGATCCATCTGTGCAGAGTTCGGGCTGCGGTGTTGGGGTCGTCGTCTTCCGCGATGGTTGGGGTGGAGTTACCGAGTGAGGCGGTGAGCTGGTCGTCGGTGATTTTGGTCTAGTTTCTTCGTGGGGGCAGGTGCTGGGGTCTGTGGATGGTGGGTGTTCTGAAGGAGAAGTGGATGCATCGATGGTCTGCCCACGGGAGTTCGGTGGTGTGGCTGAAAGTGATGGAGTTTCCTGTTGTGAAGAGGCGGTCGAGGGGGTGTTCTGCTGAGTGCGTTGGTTCGGTCATGATCTGGCGGAGTCCAATGTTGTGGAGGTTGTCCAGGAGGGATGTGGTGTTGGGGTCTAGTTGGTTGTCGAGGTGGAAGTTGAGGTATCAATTGTAGTCTTACAGGCTTTATTATATTAATCCTGATCTCACATGAGACTTTGGTGCATATGTACAAGGCCCTACCGCCACCACAACGTCACCTATAGTGACGTTGTGGTGGTGATAGGAGCTGCGCCTTATTTACAAGGCAGCGTTAAGCCACTTAACGTGGCTTAATGCTGCCTTGTACATAAGGCTCCCTTTCACGCTATGGTTAGAGTGAAAAGGGGGGGCAGTGGGTGTTGCGGTTGCCGTTCCACCGCAACACCCATTCATTTTGATGCTGCCCCCAATGTACAAGGGTGGCGTACATAGGAGGCAGCACCAAAATTAAGACCAGGTAAAAACTGGTCTTAAGATGGCGAAACTAGGAGAAATGCATTATTTCTCCTCGTTTTTGATTTTTCCATGTGTGCTGCCTTGTGCAGCACACATGGAAAAATCAAAATGCCATTGTTTGTTTATGTACAGAAGGTGTCCCTTCCTGTACATAAACAAACTTTAAAAAAATGCCATTTTGTCACTTTCATGTGTGCTCCATGAAGCAGCACACATGAAAGTGACAGAATGGCATTTCTCGGATTGTTTATGTGCAGGAAGGGACACCTTCCTGCACACAAACAATTCTCCCCTGCACGCAGACACCCTTGCACCCTGGTGCAAGGGTGCCTGCGTTGGTGCTAAGTTGCTAAACTTAGCGCCATCGCAGGGGGAAACGCAAGGCTACACCATATCCTTGTAAATATGGTGCAGCCTTGCATTACAGAAGTGGAGGAGAGAGGCGTTAAGCCAGGAAGGCTAACGCCTCTCTCCTCCACTTCCTTGTACATATCCCCCTTTTTTTGGAATCCTGGCATGGGATGTGCTCAAAACCTGAATCCAGTAGGCTGATGAGGCATAGGGTCGCCTGTCACAGAAGTCTCACTGGACAGTCAGCCAGCGTTCCAAGATTCTGTGCAGCATAACACACACAGCTTCCAAACAATGACAACCACTCTCAGAGGTTCAAAGTATACAGTTTAGGTATAATCCATGGAGTCAGTGTCAAGGCTCTGTGCCACTTTTGCACAAATTCTGGCTTTATATTCAAGTGAAGGACCACCCTTCAGCACTTCCCTCCTTACTGAACTTAATAGGACCATCCTTATTTCTGGTTATGTGGAGCAGAACCTTCAACCCTACTAGAGAATGCATTTTATATGTAGAGAACGTGTTGCAGTTTATTATGAGTCATAATTGTAACAATTCTGTCCTTCAGCCTCCCTAGGCAGTTTTACTGTTTGTCCAGCAAAAGAGCATGTTCTTCAGCAGACTCTTTTTTCTTGTCTGATTTACTGCTCGAGGTTAAGGGAGGGGAAGTGCTTCACCAACTGGGTGTGTTTGTTCAGGCACAGCTGACACTTGACATGGGGACCTTTACAGCATCGGGAAAAAGAAGAATAGATTTGTTTCAGCTAGTGCTCGTGTAGAGGTACATTGTGCACATTTGCTGGTGCAGCAGTTGACCCTCAGAATAGAAGTTCAACCACAGTAAAAATGGAAATAGTAATAAACATGGCAGGGGATGACAGCTGACTTGTTTACAGGGCACATTCACATATTGAATTTACACATGCAGACATCCATTTTGAGCATACATCCAAAAGAGTACTCATGTAGTACTACTTCAAGTATTCATAAATGCTTTTGTGAATAAGTCTCCTTGTCTTCAGTTTCTTCCTCTGCCTCTGTTTCCTGCTTTTGTTCTTCTGAAAACAGGTCGGTAGAACTTGCAGTCTTTTTTGAGTTTTGTGCATCAGAGTAATTAGTTTTAGACTTTGAAGGAGTTTCAGCTTCTTTCTGATGAGCATATTTTTAGTATCATACTTTTGTCAGACTTGATAGACCAAATCTTCGCTTTTAATTTTCAGTTGTTTCCCTGTTTTCCTTCTAGTGCTGTCTCTTTTAAGAAGTGGATCTCATGTAATCGAACAAGGCTTTTCTATTATTCTTTTTTTAGTGCCTGTATTTTATGTACCTGTACTGTATGTACAACGCATGCCATTACAACGCGGTCGTTGTAACGACCGCATTGTAATGGCATGCGTTGTAAATGCATGCGAACTAATGTGGCATGTTCGTGTCTATGACATCTGTGTATGTCTCCTGAAGTCTGTGGTGCCTATTCGCACAGATGTTTATAGGATGTAATGTAGCACTTCTGAAATACTCTTTTACATACTTTAGTGAATTGACACCCAACCATCTAAATTGAGAATAAAATGGCAATATTCTAGAATATTCATATTAAATTAGTAACAATAGAAAGGATAAGAAGGAGGCTGGGCAGAGCTTGCGGAGTTGCCGAAAAACTCTGCCAAATTCCGCAGAGTTCCGTGAGCGGGTGGAGCATTGCTCGGCCACCCCTAATGAAGTCCCCTTAGATTGCTAAGATGTTGTCAGACGCCCGCCCCCTTTCTCAACCATACTACAAAGGGGCCTCCTTTCGCATTACTGATTGGGGATGAAGTCCCCTTAGCTGCTAAGGGCCGTTGGGGGCCAAGAATCCCTATTGTTGCCACAAGTAAGTCCCCCATAGTGGGATTGCTGAGACGTGGCTGGAGGTCCCGCCCCCGTTCTCAACAACTCTGCAAAAGGGAATCCTGGTGCACTACTGGTTGGAGGATGACGTCCCCTTAACTGCTGAGGGTCGTTGGGGGCCAAGAACCCCTATTGTTGCCATAGGTAAGTCCCCCACAGCAGGACTGCTCATACTAGGGGGGTGAGCTCGCTGGTAAACTCCGCTATGCTGGCAGGTTGGCGGAGTTTTTGCCGAACTCCACATTCCAAGCGGAGCATGGAGTGGCAAAAACTCTGTGATGTAAGAGTATGTAAAAGAGTACTCCTGAAGTAATATTCCCACACTCCTAGATGTGTTTTCGAATCATCAACTCTATATAAAGAAGCCATTCAAAAGGTACTAAGAAGTATGGCAAGTAGTACACCTGTAGTAGTCCTTCCTGTACTCCTAAATGCCTTTGTGAATTGGCCTCAAAACATCTTAACTTGGATTAAAATATCAATAAGCACGGAACATTAATATGCACTTAATGCAAATAGAGGGCACTGTGTCCACTTTTATGACTAAGCGTGGCCTCTATATGCACCATTGAACATACTTTTTGTGTCTCAAGGCATTAAGCCCCTTATATATAAATATACAATACTCCATGGTAAAGAGGAGAGTATTGCAGCGATGACATTGCAAGGATGTAGTGGGACATGATGCAGTCATGGAAAAATGCTCCCGATTGGATGGGCAGTAATTTACAGCCATAATTCGGGATTAGTGGCCTCTCCACACTCCTGGGCCCTGATACCATTGTACTTGTTTGATTATTGATAGGTACACCCCTTTCAGTTTGTGCAGGTGTAGGTGGCCTGAATCTTATTTATTAATAGAAAATAGAAATTCTACTGTGGTAAGCACCTACTTTATATTACCTTTCATATAAAGTGCATCAACTTCAACTAATTGATGTATTAAGTTATCAGTCGTGGCTTTTACTCAGTGAGATTAAATCAAAGCAACAGAGGGAACTGGGTGACTAGAATACATATTTTATTTGAACCAAGGATAAATCTTATGAATAAATACATGATTTCAATTTATTTTGAGAAGTAAGCAGGCATATTCATTATTTACAGAGGAAATACATTGTTGTTCTTGTCACAGTCCTTGATAGATCAATCAACATTTCAGAACCAGACTGAGTGTGTTATATTCACTTTACACTATAGCAAAGATGCCTATCCTTGGAGACCTGTATTTCCATATTTTCACCCTGTACGTGTTAGAGCTGCATGATTGCAGTGTCCAGTCAATCATCATTATATTCTGAACTACATTGTTATGCTCTAACACTAATATATCATAACTGTCACATGTTACAAACCAGAGTCACGGGGCCGGCATTTAGATATAAGAAGTGTTCATCTTTTCCTTAGCATTAATTTATAAAGAATCATACAATAAATGCCTATCAATTCCGGTAAAACATAGAAACTTATTTGATTTACATATATGTACATCTTTCGGAAGAGATTTCAAAATAAATATGTTTTCATATTTGAGGAGATATGAGAAGCATCGTGCATGAATATAATCGCTTGAGTGTAGAGACATGTGGTTGGCGAACTGAGTTTTGAGCCACCTGGCTTACTATTGCTCTAGTTTTTCAGAAAATTCGGCAATTTATATTACTAAGAAACGTGTTGAAAGAATTGACAGGATTTTAAATGATTTTAATTTATAACCATGGCTCCTGATTTTATGGTACTTAGTACATATTACATTTCAGTTTGAATTAATTCATATTTATCTTTTGTTCTGTGACTATATGAACTTGTAACTAATATATTTACACACTTTTTAACTAGTAAACGAACTTTTACATTTGAATGTATATCACAAATTAGTATAATGTATGAAGTCGTAGAGAACACAATATACTCATCCAAAACTTCAGCATTGTAGTGCAGTAATATACTGACAGCTGCTGAAAATATTGACTCATTTTAATGTTTATGGGGCAGATTTACAAGCCCCCTGCGCCACCAGTACGTCACTTTTCGTGACGTACTGGTGGCGCAGGGGGCTCCTCCATATTTACAAGGAGAGGAAAAGCCACCCTGCGTGACTTTTCCTCTCCTTGTAAATACGGTCCTTTCACACGCAGCACTTTGCAGTGAAGGGGCGTTCCATGGGTGTTGCAGTGGGTGTTCCCACGCAACACCCATGGAACAAGACACATCTCCAGATTTACGAGAAATCGTAAATCTGGAGATGCGTGTGAATGCTACGCCACCCTAGAGGTGGCGTAGCGAGCGCAACGAGGAGAAATGTTTTCATTTCTCCTCGTTATTTCCTCTTTCAATGCGTGCTGCATTCTACAGCACACATTGAAGGAGGAAAATGCCTGTAGTGATTGTTTTTGTGCAGGAAAGTGACCCTTCCTGCACAAAAACAATCTCCCCACGACGCAGGCATCCTTGCACCATGGTGCAAAGGTGCCTGCGCCGGCGCATGGCTGCAGTTTGTGCGCCAGCGCAGGGGGAAGCACAGGAATGTGACATATTCTTGTAAATATGTTGCATTCCTGTGCTTCGGAAGTGCCGCAGCGTGGCGCAGCCAAAGGGCTTGCGGTGCCGCGCTGCGGCACTTCCTCGTAGATCTGCCCCTATGTTTTTAAAGTCCATGGCTAGTGGGGGGGGGCGTAATGACTGGCAGCATATAGAGACAATCAAAAGAAGACACATTTTCTGCATTTCTCCGGTTTAAAAAAATTCAGGGCCCTATTCACAGAACTAACTTAAGACAAAATCCTAAACTTACTACCATTTTGGTATTCACAGAAGGCACTTACTCATTTTGGTATTCACAGAAGGCACTTACTCATTTTGGTATTCTCAGAAGGCACTTACTCATCAATGAGTAAGTGCCTTCTGTGAAAACCAAAATGGTAGTAAGTTTAGGATTTTGTCTTAAGTTAGTTCTGTGAATCGGGCCCAAAGACAGGCAGGAAAACAGTTCAGTTTTATTTTTTTGCAGGTTACTTAAATCTTTACATTTAAATCAGTTAAAAAATAGTCGAAAAATAGTTGGCTCAGGGCCTGTAATCACACACGCTAAAAAGTGTGTTTCCTTAATGCCAACGTAATTTAATTAAGAGCATCAATAGACATTGATGTTGCTTTAATGTATTGTACTTAAACATAACTACACATGCAATCAACCAGAAATCAGCGCCAAGGTATATTCCACTGTCTTCATAGCTGAGAGAAAATCTCTGGGGGATATTCTCAAGGACCGGCGATACCTATCGCAAACGCCAGTTAGCGGCAGTTTTTTTATCGCCGCCTAACCCTGAAAACTATCGCCATGTTAGCGGCGTATTAACAAGCCGTCGCTACATGGCGATAGTATCAGGGAACGGCGGTGAAAACTGCCGCTAACATCAGCGCGATGGCGATAGGAAATCCGGCGTTAGCGGGCGAAAACTACCGATAGGCCCATTAGCGGCAAAAAAACTCACGTTAGTCAGCCCAGCGTGAGTTTTTCTTGTTTCTAATGCAAAAAATAGCCTATCAGTCAACATCCAATAGAAAATATGCATAAAAACCAAAAGAATGCAGAATGGAGCAGCCAGGGCCAAGTGCAGCACACATCAACAACCCCTGCAAGGCATCCAACATCCAGGATGACCAGGATGAGAGCCTGGATGCCTCGCTGGACCTGCGTCTGGAGCCTGGATGCCTCGCTGGACATGCGTCTGGAGCCTGGATGCCTCGCTGGACCTGCGTCTGGAGCCTGGATGCCCCGCTGGACCTGCGTCTGGAGCCTGGATGCCATGCTGCACCTGCGTCTGGAGCCTGGAGTGGGATGCGGAGGAGCTGTGGAGTCAATGAGCCGTGGCGGTAGACATTGAGGCGCGACAATTGCCCGTACCTGGTGGTGAAGTCTGGCAGGTCACATGGAGACACGTTGCTGACCTGTGTGAGAAGACCGCCTTGCGCACCTTGGAGCTGTTAATAGTAGAGGCGCTCCTGCGCTCCAACGTAGGGAGGTCTGCATCACATACTACGATCCACCACTACACCCCGGGGTGCACGGAGGGGATTACCAACGGTGGGTGCCGCCTCTCTGCATCACAGGCCGGATGATGTTGGGCTGGCCGGACGCTGTGGAGGGTGAGGCCCCTGAGCTGTGCCGAACTTGTGTGGCGGGAGCGCTGCAACTTCACGCCTAAGGGGGCCCTGCTGCATCAACTGCATCGGGAGGTTCACCAGCGGACTTGGCGGCGACTGCTGTACCCAGGCATGTGAAATCACACCTGGCTGAGGCTCCTGCTGGCTGAGTCACAGATTTGGAGAGAGTGCAGCAGATAGCGCCACGGTGTCAATGTCCAGGTAAGGAAAAGGTGGGACGCGTAGCGCAGGACGCCTGGGGGTCGAGTCGCCCAGGCCTAGCACACGTAGATGACGCACCCCCAGTGGCGGCTCATCCGCTATGGCGGAAGAGCGTTGCCCACTGCTTTCAAGCAGTGCAGAAGAGGAACAATCCTCACATGATGATAACTTACTGATGTAACCGTGCTATGTTTCCTTTGCGGGTGGGAGGGTGGGCAGGACTGCTCCAAGCACGGGGCAAGGCATGGGCAGATTGGCATGCCCACTCAAGTGCGCAATGACTGTTTGGTCGGCCCACTCAGGCCGCCCAAAGCAGTAATGCGCACTTCCCTGTTTGTAATGCAGGCTGCATTACAGCCTGCATGGAGAACATGCCCACCCCTCCAGCCCCTGGCTGCATGCCTTGTCCCGTTGCCAATTACCAATCCCACCGCCGCATCGCACCGTTGTGATTTCCTCAGGGGAGGGAGCCTGGCTGCCTACTTCCTGTTCCAGGAAGCAGACGCAGGAGAGCAGGAGCAACGAAGACACGGGACCCGGCTTCGAGGTAAGACTTCCCTTATTAAAATATTTACAACACCCGCTCACACACACACCCCGCGTCCACACCCCATCCAGTGTTCTTTGCGACGTTTAGTACCTTCCAGCTGTCCAGCCCCCCCGCACTTCTCAATGGCGTCCGCTGTGCACCCATGCGCAGCGGGCGTACCACTCGTGTGCCAAAGGTACATACGTAGTTACGACGCATGCCCTTACATGGCATTCCATTCCAATGCATACTAATACTAGGCATATTGCAACAGTAGGGAAGGTGTTGCATAGCGGAGACGTAAAAATTACTATTCCCACTTCAGTGACTGCACCCAAAAACTAAACTTTGTACCCCAAACCAAACCGTGAACCCTAGTTTTTGATGAATGTATTTCCACGAAGACCCAAAATTTATATGCTACCCAAAATACATAAAAGTTCAACAGATCCTCCGTTCAGACCTATTGTTTCTGGTTGTGAATCTATATTTGAAGGTCCAGGACATTTCATAGATGCTTATCTACAACCTTTTGTGAAAAGTTGGTCAACTTATGTTGATGACACCACAGACTTTCTACGAAGCTTGAATACAATCAGCAAAGCAACCACAGATGATTGGCTTCTGTGCACCATAGACGTGGTGGCCTTATACACCTCCATACCTCACTCAAGCGGACTTGAGGCAACAGAATGGGCCTTACTTCAATTAGATAACTCAGAAGCCCCAAACAGCTTTATATTACAATTGCTTGAGTTCTGCCTTCAGAACAGTTATTTTGTTTGGCAAGACAAATTTTACATCCAGTTGAACGGAACTTCAATGGGTTTTCCAAGGGCGCCTGTTTACGCCAATTCGTTCATGGCTAAATTTGAACAAGATTTCATCTTAACTGACATCACCTGGCAGGAAGGTCTTGTTTTTTTCCGACGATACATTGATGACATTTTCCTGATTTGGAATAAATCTGAAGAAGCACTTAAAAATAACTTACGCACATTAAATGCAATTGACCCCAGGATTCAATTCACTTATAGCATCCAACGGAAAGCGCTAGCATTCTTAGATGTATGGATCGAATTAGAGTCTGATCATATCAGCACACGGTTATACAAAAAACCTACAGACAGAAACAATTCATTACTGTTTAAAAGTTTCCATCCACCATCAATGATTAAAAACTTGCCGGTTTCCCAGTTTATGAGAACTTGAAGAATCTCATCAGAAGTTGAAACTTGTGAAGAAACCTTACAAACACAAAAAGACAATTACATTGCTAGAGGCTATCCTGAGGAATTACTTGACAAACACATAAAGAAAGTGTTAGAAACACCACGAGAACAATTACTCCAAAAACAAAACAAGAAAATCACAAACAGACCGGTCTTTGTTTCCAAATTTTCCACAGCTTCTAGAGGAATTAATAATATTATTCACAAACGCTGGGAATTACTCCAATCAGAAATAGATTTTAAAGATCTATTCAATGAAAAACCACTTTTTGCTTATACAAGGGCGCATAATCTCAAAGAAACACTATCCAGAAAAAAACAACAATCAGTGATAGGGAAAAGTGGAACAACCAAATGTTGGAATTGCAATCATTGTAATAATGTCATACTCGGTGGGATATTGGTACATCCCAGAACAGGTGAAAAAATCAGACTTAATGTAAGCACCAACTGCAACTCGCAAAACGTCATATACTCCATCAAATATCCATGTGGACTTTTGTATATAGGAAAGACAGAGAGAAAAATGAAAGTGCGTCTTACTGAACACAAGAGTAAGATTAGGACTAGGAATATCAATTCTAGTCTAGCAGTACATTGGGAGGAATTTCGACATACCATCGCGCAATTCAAATTCCAAATTATTGAACAAATACCTATCATACAAGGATTAGACAATTCCAAAAGGATATTGCAACGTGAGGCATTTTGGATAAACAGACTTAACACCTTACAGCCATTTGGACTCAATGATAAATTTGAAATGGCATGCTTTCTTTAACAAACCACAATTTGTATAAAGCACGTGTCTTCACCAACTATCAGTCATATCATTCTAAAACAGCATCTGACGACATTCACTTCTTTTTCATTCCACTAACGATATCAGTTTCCTTAGAATACACTTCATTGTCAGCAATAATTATGTTAGACATGCATGGAGCGGTTCAAGAATTACGCTATGTTATTTTTGATTATCAGACTGTATATCATTGGTTAAATGTTTAACATGAGTGTGAATTTTGAGCTCATCTCATTTCCACCCAGTTTACACGGGAGTACCCTCACACAAAGCGGCATACACAACATCTTTTATCACACGAATATCCATCACGTTTATCGTATGTTTACGAGCATGGTTCGAATAGTTGACCTAAATGCGTGGCACATTACTTTGTGTATAATACGGTCGTTAACAGTGATGTTGAGCTCGAGTATATTGAGGGAGAATATTTCGTCCATCTCTATTCGAGTGTACGGACACGTGACCGCATGATTACCCGGAAGCACGATAGTTTTTAAGTGGCCGCCTCCAGCAGGGGACCTACTCCATTTTTTCGCGCCGTCTCAATTAGCCAGTTGGATTCTTTCGGTAAGCGTTTGAGGTGATGGGGGAAGTTATTTTCATTAGGACGTTATTTACTTGCAGTATTGAGGATATTTTCTGTTTGTGTACAGGAGGTTACGGAGAATTTTTCCAATCGTTATTATGCTTGGGTCAACGCTGGCGGTGCACCGGCCAAAGAGCGAATCAGAGTAGCGATTAACCCTGGGCATTATACTTTGCTACGCTCACGAAGCATGCAAAGTTTGTGCTACTACGCACTACGCAAATTGCACGTAGCAGAGTGAATAACTGTGCTAATAAACGTAGCGTAGCAGGAGTATAATAAACTCCTTCAAATGCTTTGATAAAGCAATTTTTTATGCTAAAAAGCATATAACCAATTCACAAAAATGAATTTTGACAATAAAATATCAAGCAATGAGAGAGGTGATGATTTTGGAGTTCCCCTAACCTAGGGGAGGACCAAGCAGATGCCTTGAACACAAAAAGCATATCATGTGAACGATTCAATGGTGGTCCCTTCCTCCTAGGACCACCCCAAGCACAGTTATGGGCAAAAATACAAGCCCAACCAAAGGCCCTGCAAAGCATTATGGGACGAGATTAGCAGTGGGCAGTGAATATTATAGTGTCCAATATCAAAATAATTCTACAAAGAGCTGCAGTTCAACTAGTCGTCACTGGGTGTCGTCCCTCACGAGTCAAATGCAAAAGCTTCATGAAAGGTTTTCAATACTTTTGCATTTCACTCTTGAGGGTCGACACCTAGTAACGACTAGTTGAACTGCAGCTCTTTGTAGAATTATTTTGATATTGGACACTATAATATTCACTGCCCACCGCTAATCTCGTCCCATAATGCTTTGCAGGGCCTTTGGTTGGGATTGTATTTTTGCCAATAACTGTGCTTGGGGTGGTCCTAAGAGGATGGGACCACCACCTAATCATTCAATAAGATGTGCTTTTTGTTTTCAAGACATCTGCTTGGTTCTCTCCCTAAGTTAGCGAGAATACCAAAATCATCACCTCTCTCACTGCTGTTTAACTTTTTGTTTTCACTTTAGTGAAATGACTATATGCAATTTTAACATATAAAGACAGAGATATTTATTTTATCTTATCTTGCACTGTACAAGTTTGCTTTTGGTAATTATTGTACAGTGCAGTCAAGCACACAGCTACGCACAGGCTTAATAATAAACTCCTTCAAATGCTTTGATAAAGCAATTTTTTATGCTAAAAAGCATATAACCAATTCACAAAAATGAATTTTGACAATAAAATATCAAGCAATGAGAGAGGTGATGATTTTGGAGTTCCCCTAACCTAGGGGAGGACCAAGCAGATGCCTTGAACACAAAAAGCATATCATGTGAACGATTCAATGGTGGTCCCTTCCTCCTAGGACCACCCCAAGCACAGTTATGGGCAAAAATACAATCCCAACCAAAGGCCCTGCAAAGCATTATGGGACGAGATTAGCAGTGGGCAGTGAATATTATAGTGTCCAATATCAAAATAATTCTACAAAGAGCTGCAGTTCAACTAGTCGTCACTGGGTGTCGTCCCTCACGAGTCAAATGCAAAAGCTTCATGAAAGGTTTTCAATACTTTTGCATTTCACTCTTGAGGGACGACACCTAGTAACGACTAGTTGAACTGCAGCTCTTTGTAGAATTATTTTGATATTGGACACTATAATATTCACTGCCCACTGCTAATCTCGTCCCATAATGCTTTGCAGGGCCTTTGGTTGGGATTGTATTTTTGCCCATAACTGTGCTTGGGGTGGTCCTAGGAGGAATCGTTCAATAAGATGTGCTTTTTGTTTTCAAGACATCTGCTTGGTTGTTGGTTCTCTCCCTAAGTTAGTGAGGATACCAAAATCATCACCTCTCTCACTGCTGTTTAACTTTTGTTTTCACTTTAGTGAAATGACTATATGCATTTTTAGCATATAAAGACAGAGATATTTATTTTATCTTAACTTGCACTGTACAAGTTTGCTTTTGGTAATTATTGTACAGTGCAGTCAAGCACACAGCTACGCACTACGCAATTTGCATAGCTACGTGTAGTTGAAGCTGTACTTCACGTAGCTACGTGAAGTGCTACTACGCAAACTACGCCCGGGCTTAGTAGCGATACACACTTTTGAGGTATGATACGTTTGGGTTACTTCTTGGTATACGGTGATTCAGTTGGTTTTATTGACTACAGAGAGCATATTGATGAACTCTACATTATGTTATAACACATCATGTGTTCTGTTTAGATAAACGGTATTCTTAGATACGTCCTGTTGTTTCTTCATTCATTAGGCTACTTCTTTTCAAGTGTTGTCAGCGTCTGTTCGCCAATGAGTAAGTGATAGATTTTTGGTTCACGTATCACTTTGAGCACATAAGTAATTGGTGAAGGGTGCATGACATCACAATCCCTACAACCACCTTCATTGCAGCTTTTTAAAAACATCATCTGAATTGTTCTCCCATCTTTTTACCATTTCAGGTTTCCCCTGACGAAGGGACATCATATCCCGAAATGCATTGGACTTTTTTCTTATGTTAAATCATGAAAGTCATCATGTAACTCATATATAAGAAATGTACTGAATGTTCATGCTTTAATTTTTTGATCATAGTTTATGACATGTAAATACTATTTGATAGTGAAAATCCTTTTGTTTTACAAAGTAAAATTTTGTGTTTAAACTTTGAGTATCACACAATTTGTTGTGCACGTTGGAGTCCAAGTCTCGCTTAGGACCTGGCCACTTCATTCAGTTATTACTTTCTATGTCAGGCAGGCATATATCCAACGTGGCACACTTACGATTACACTTCCTATACTGATTGAAAATCGTGTGCGCAATCCAATCAAATAATTTGTTTCATTTACACTGCCACAACAGGAATTGCTGCACCCACTGACAAGATGTCTTTTGAATCAATTGCTAATATCACAGAAAATCGAGCATTGTCTAAAGCCTATACTTCAGATGAAGCAAATGAAATTTACAAATTAATACGGGAGACTAAATCATTTGATGCACAGAGTGGATCCACTTCACAGCAGTTACGTCAGTTGGAATACTTGACACAGAGAGAGCTTAATCAGCGTCTACATGCGTCAACGTTAATACAATATCATCGGGTCAAAAGGATCCCAAGAGGCCTTAGACTGGCCATTAAACCTATGTTATTTAGGTTACAACATAACCACCAATTCATGGAGAAATGGTACTCCATTCTAAACAAATGTTCTCTTGATTTGATTCTTTTATTGATAGAGGAATTATCCAAAATCATACATGATTTAGAGGAAGAAATCGACACAGTTAAAAGCGATTTATCAAAAAGAATGGAGGCAGAACCATGGGAATTTTTTTAGAAGATCTCAATCTTAAACTTGATAAATATGGAAAGGAGTTACAAGAGACAAAACTCCGCAAATTCAAGAGAGACACTATTGACTACAATTTGAACGAAGCCTATGCATGGGCTGAAGTATACGCCCAGAAAAGATTCACTAAAAAAACAGCACAAATATCTTCAGATGAAAGTGTCATTTCTGATAAAGATATGGACGTATCCAGAGTACCATTGAAAATAACACAGATGAGAAGAGACGTGGGTGACATAAGCATTGGAGAGAGAATAGAAGAAAACGTACCTAGCACACCTTTTTTAGAGGTAGTAGAGGCACCTGGCCGACCCCCAGATCCAACACAGGGGTAAGCAATCGCAGTCCAGTCAAAATCAGGAGAGGACAAAGAACGAGACAAAGGCAAAAAAGGCCTCAGGAGTCAAACAAAAGCCTCATAATCAATATGTCTAAAGTCCAACTTACGACGTTTGAAGAAAAAGTCTTAAACAAAGGAACATCATTTGTAGCCACTTACAACAGCACGGACCTAGAAACAGAAGTATCTTTTTATAAATTTATGAGAGTATTGAGACTGCGCCACTACTTTACTAATATCATCCCAGTTCATCTCACAAGTGATACACAAGGCAGACAATTCAAACCAAAAAGCACGTTTATGGCTCCGGTATCACATAAAACCTTGGACACTTTTGAACGTCTTGTTAAAAAAGATTTCAAGAAAATCAAGTTCAACAAAACCAACAGAAACTTAAGCCGGACAGAATACAGCACATTATCTCGATTGGCTAATAATTCTAACATTGTTTTTCAGAAAGCCGATAAAGGAGGGGGACTGGTAATGATGGACTCGGATTACTATGATATGAAAGTTGAGGAACATGTTAAGAATGGTAACATCTATGCAAACATAGATCACGATCCGACAATGGAGGTATCAGCTATCCTGACTCAGATTCTTACCCAAGCAGAAGAATTAAAGTGGATTGATACAACAACTAAAAAGTTTTTGATGAATGTATTTCCACGAAGACCCAAAATTTATATGCTACCCAAAATACATAAAAGTTCAACAGATCCTCCGTTCAGACCTATTGTTTCTGGTTGTGAATCTATATTTGAAGGTCCAGGACGTTTTATAGATGCTTATCTACAACCTTTTGTGAAAAGTTGGTCAACTTATGTTGAAGACACCACAGACTTTCTACGAAGCTTGAATACAATCAGCAAAGCACCCACAGATGATTGGCTTCTGTGCACCATAGACGTGGTGGCCTTATACACCTCCATACCTCACTCAAGCGGACTTGAGGCAACAGAATGGGCCTTACTTCAATTAGATAACTCAGAAGCCCCAAACAGCGTTATATTACAATTGCTTGAGTTCTGCCTTCAGAACAGTTATTTTGTTTGGCAAGACAAATTTTACATCCAGTTGAACGGAACTTCAAGGGTTTTCCAGGGGCGCCTGTTTACGCCAATACGTTCATGGCTAAATTTGAACAAGATTTCGTCTTAACTGACATCACCTGGCAGGAAGGTCTTGTTTTTTTCCGACGATACATTGATGACATTTTCCTGATTTGGAATAAATCTGAAGAAGCACTTAAAAATAACTTACGCACATTAAATGCAATTGACCCCAGGATTCAATTCACTTATAGCATCCAACGGAAAGCGCTAGCATTCTTAGATGTATGGATCGAATTAGAGTCTGATCATATCAGCACACGGTTATACAAAAACCTACAGACAGAAACAATTCATTACTGTTTAAAAGTTTCCATCCACCATCAATGATTAAAAACTTGCCGGTTTCCCAGTTTATGAGAACTCGAAGAATCTCATCAGAAGTTGAAACTTGTGAAGAAACCTTACAAACACAAAAAGACAATTACATTGCTAGAGGCTATCCTGAGGAATTACTTGACATACACATAAAGAAAGTGTTAGAAACACCACGAGAACAATTACTCCAAAAACAAAACAAGAAAATCACAAACAGACCGGTCTTTGTTTCCAAATTTTCCACAGCTTCTAGAGAAATTAAGAATATTATTCACAAACGCTGGGAATTACTCCAATCAGAAATAGATTTTAAAGATCTATTCAATGAAAAACCACTTTTTGCTTATACAAGGGCGCATAATCTCAAAGAAACACTATCCAGAAAAAAACAACAATCAGTGATAGGGAAAAGTGGAACAACCAAATGTTGGAATTGCAATCATTGT
This sequence comes from Calotriton arnoldi, assembly GCA_963921515.1. Lineage (NCBI taxonomy): Eukaryota > Metazoa > Chordata > Amphibia > Caudata > Salamandridae > Calotriton > Calotriton arnoldi. The sequence continues at coordinate 112,702 of CAWUFW010015729.1, forward strand.
AATAATGTCATACTCGGTGGGATATTGGTACATCCCAGAACAGGTGAAAAAATCAGACTTAATGTAAGCACCAACTGCAACTCGCAAAACGTCGTATACTCCATCAAATGTCCATGTGGACTTTTGTATATAGGAAAGACAGAGAGAAAAATGAAAGCCATTTGGACTCAATGATAAATTTGAAATGGCATGCTTTCTTTAACAAACCACAATTTGTATAAAGCATGTGTCTTCACCAACTATCAGTCATATCATTCTAAAACAGCATCTGACGACATTCACTTCTTTTTCATTCCACTAACGATATCAGTTTCCTTAGAATACACTTCATTGTCAGCAATAATTATGTTAGACATGCATGGAGCGGTTCAAGAATTACGCTATGTTATTTTTGATTATCAGACTGTATATCATTGGTTAAATGTTTAACATGAGTGTGAATTTTGAGCTCATCTCATTTCCACCTAGTTCACACGGGAGTACCCTCACACAAAGCGGCATACACAACATCTTTTATCACACGAATATCCATCACGTTTATCGTATGTTTACGAGCATGGTTCGAATAGTTGACCTAAATGCGTGGCACGTTACTTTGTGTATAATACGGTCGTTAACAGTGATGTTGAGCTCGAGTATATTGAGGGAGAGTATTTCGTCCATCTCTATTCGAGTGTACGGACACGTGACCGCATGATTACCCGGAAGCACGATAGTTTTTAAGTGGCCGCCTCCAGCAGGGGAACTACTCAATTTTTTCGCGCCGTCTCAAGTAGCCAGTTGGATTCTTTCGGTAAGCGTTTGAGGTGATGGGGGAAGTTATTTTCATTAGGACGTTATTTACTTGCAGTATTGAGGATATTTTCTGTTTGTATACAGGAGGTTACGGAGAATTTTTCCAATCGTTATTATGCTTGGGTCAACGCTGGCGGTGCACCGGCCAAAGAGCGAATCAGAGTAGCGATACACACTTTTGAGGTATGATACGTTTGGGTTACTTCTTGGTATACAGTAATTCAGTTGGTTTTATTGACTACAGAGAGCATATTGATTAACTCTACATTATGTTATAACACATCATGTGTTCTGTTTAGATAAACGGTATTCTTAGATACGTCCTGTTGTTTCTTCATTCATTAGGCTACTTCTTTTCAAGTGTTGTGAGCGTCTGTTCGCCAATGAGTAAGTGATGGATTTTTGGTTCACGTATCACTTTGAGCACATAAGTAATTCGTGAAGGGTGCATGACATCACAATCCCTACAACCACCTTCATTGCAGCTTTTTAAAAACATCATCTGAATTGTTCTCCCATCTTTTTACCATTTCAGGTTTCCCCTGACGAAGGGACATCATATCCCGAAATGCATTGGACTTTTTTTCTTATGTTAAATCATGAAAGTCATCATGTAACTCATATATAAGAAATGTACTGAATGTTCATGCTTTAATTTTTTGATCATAGTTTATGACATGTAAATACTATTTGATAGTGAAAATCCGTTTGTTTTACAAAGTAAAATTTTGTGTTTAAACTTTGAGTATCACACAATTTGTTGTGCACGTTGGAGTCCAAGTCTCGCTTAGGACCTGGCCACTTCATTCAGTTATTACTTTATATGTCAGGCAGGCATATATCCAACGTGGCACACTTACGATTACACTTCCTATACTGATTGAAAATCGTGTGCGCAATCCAATCACATAATTAATTTTCTCCAACAGCGCCGACATTCGGGCACCCCTCATGAATGGCACTGCGTCAGTGCCTTCCGCCTGCCTGATGGCAGGTGTGAGGGTGATGCAGTGCCACAGGGATAGGCTGGCCTCATGCATTGCTGGAGTTGCGTCATGGTTGTGACACGACTGCAGCAATGCGTGACTTTAGCGCAGACAGATACGTCAGGATTCCTGACATATCTTTCATTACTTGCATCAGGGAGCGCTGTCCAGTGAATACAGCACATTCATGCTGTCGCAAGAAGGTCGTAGTGAGAAGTGTTGCAACGCTGTCTTGTCGCAGCGCTGCAACACTTTTCATGACTGGGGCACAGGAATGCGCACTATCTTATTGATGGTGCGCATTCCTGCACTGTAGTTTTGTCGCAGGGCTGTCCAGCACCAAAACCTGCTGAGATGAGGCCCCAAGTGTTATCCCCATTTTTAAGACCAGCTATTTTCTGGTCTTAAGTAACTGGCTCTAACTGCAGTTAGAGCCACTTTTTTTGGTCTTCAGAACTTCAGGGATCCCTTTGTGAATATGGAGTAGTGGGGTTTGCGGCCGTTTTTGCACGGGAACGCCTCTCCTGCATATAATTATCGCTAACAGAAGTAGCGATCTTTACAACGGACGTTTTCGCCTAAAAACTGTCGCTAACGGCTGTTAGCGACAGCTTGGTAATAGAGCGATAAAATTATTACCGCATTAGCGGTAGAAAAGTGCCGCTAACACAGCGATAACTCCTTGTGAATATGCCCCTCTGACTCTTAAAAAGGGTCTCAGCCATTTTCAGTGCTAATCAAAAAAACAAAGAGAACTACAGATAATGTGCAATAATGAACTACTTAAATAGCACATCCCTGGTTAGGACAGCTAGGCCTTTGAGGTTTCATTCACATTAACTGCTTTGATGTGGTCTCTTTTGCCAGCCTTAAGGTTGAACAAGTTATGATAAACTGCAGCACTTATTTATAAGACTGAATTAACAATTTAAATTCAAATCTTATCTGTGCCTGCGAGCAAGACTTCTGGTGCCTCACTATACTTTATAAAGCAAGGTGCTGCGTTAAGTCCATACAAGGAGTTACTTTTGCATGGAAAGCCGCTGAACTGTTTGTCAATGAATGCATTAACTTTGCTGAAACTGCTGATAAAATTAGTGCGATGCCAGGAGAGTGCAGATTATTGTATAACCTCCTCAATGCATATGTTATTGAGTTGGACGTCTGGTGGATTCCTGCTGGTGCTGTACTCTACCCGCTGGGGACTTCATGTCCAACGATCATGTTCTTTTAAGGAGGAGGGGCCCCTTAACCAGTTTTCCCAGGCCGCACGCTGAAAAGGCCCTCCACCTATCGCAGCGCTGGATCCTCACAAGAAGCGCCCGGAAATCCGGGCCTAGGGCGGGCCCGTCCACACCCATCAGAGCGCGGAGGAGGCTGACCCCCCTCTTGGTTTTGAGCATGAGTAAATTTGGTGGCTGACAGATTCACCGGTTCGTTTCCCCCGCGCTGTGAAAAGAAGTGTGTGCATCGAGCAGCTCTACGTCTTCAACACTTGGACACGTTTGAGCTGCCTGGAGGAGCCGGTAGGGGTTGCTTCTTTTTTTACCCTTTCTTGCTGTCTCACCCTCAGGATGTGTACTTTGGTCCAATCAGTATAGAACTGGGTATTATATTGCATTTGTGGGTTGCCATGTTACAGAGCTTTGGGTAGCTACATCTAATCCATAGCCTGATGGGGGCACGAAGTGAGCATTGTGAAGGCTTGCTTACTCCTCACGGATATTCAGCTTGGAGTAATGTGAGATCTTGGGCCCGGTGCTAATATCTGGACAAGCTCAGGGCACCTATGGGGAAATGTACGCCCCCTGTGGTTGCCTCTAAGTCACCCACGAATCCAGTTACCACTATGGACCCCTTCTTGCAGCATGCCGCATGAGTCCTCAATACGGAAATAGAGCTGAACGCTCGACAACTTTCCCCTTCTCCTCTTCCTCTTTTACCTTCTGGAACATTTGGTGCCCCCTCGCCTGTCTCCCCTGCTCAAGGGAACTCTTTAAACAGAATCAGACCCAGCCAACATGCCCCAGGGAAGCCATCGTTTCTAACCACCCTATCACAAGCCCACCCACTATCAATAGGCCATATGACCCACAGCATCTGGCAAGGACAATAGACGCTGAGTCAATTAGAGCACTACAGTTAATTCCCACACTCAGCTGATGGGGCCAAAAATTACACCACCACCGTCGTGAGCGGGTGTCCACCCTGGAGCGGGTGCTGACAGTAATCAGTCAGGGACAGCTGGCGTGAGGTGAATAGGCCATGCAATTGCATATTCAGCACCCCTCCACCCAGGCTGATTACTCTTAATCTACCCCCTGAAGCCACCTCCTATGTGGAAACAGTAGTTTTAGGGATGTACCCTCCTTCTCACCAGATACTTCAGAAAACTTCCATCAACTAAAAAACAAAGTCATGCATTGTCTGGATTCAAATACAACCCTTAGGGCCTGGGAGGAAGGATGTATAAACATGGTACAAAGAGTGAATTGGGTAGGCAGGGTCAAGAAAAACTTTGTGGAGGATTTTATCATCATACATTTTAATAGTCCGCACAGGCCGGGAGAGAATTTTAGCATCTATTAGGCGTCCCTCTTTCAGTGGTCCCATCTCTGTTATTGTGGCCCTCCCACTTGCGTTTTTCTACAGACCATCGAATCACACCTCATAATTTGGTCGGAGGCAAGTCCAGGGACAATGGGTCCTGGCCCGGGACACACGGCAAGGGTATCCCCACTAAAATGCCCCTTTCAAACAGATTTGCCCCATTATCATCCCTGGATGGTTACGATTGACTGGGAGGTGACAATCTTTAGGTAGTGGATCAGACGGCCCCTCCAGCCTAGAGCTCTCACATTTCCATCGTTCCTATTGTAAGGAGTGTAAAATCATCAGCTGGAATATCACTGGACTTACTGGCAAGTTTAGTGACACCAAGTGGCTGACCGTCATCAGAGGCTTTGATGTGATTTGTCTCCAGGAGTCCTGGGCCACCACGAACTGCTTCTTTCTGGATGTTTAGAAGACTTTTTTTATGTCTGCAACTCCTTCACGGGTGGGTAGACCAATGGGGGTTGATAATTTTTGTGTCTCTAGCCATTTGAAGCAGATTTGATGTTCTACCTACAGAAGTCTATACCCTGCAAGCTCTTTTATTTTCTACAGGGTCCAGTAAGTTGCTACTGTTGAACTTTTACAACGCCATCTCTTCATTTTCGGGATCTGTAACATTCAAGCCCTGGGCTCATATTTAACAAACCTGAAAGGGTAAAATTTGTCCACTGTAAATATAATGGCTGCAGGTGAGTTTAATGGTAATTTATGTGGGGATCTAAGAGTAGATGGTGCACATGCTTCAGGTTGTGTTCTCATGACTGGAATGCGCATAGAACACATCCAACAGGGCACAAGTCTCAATGCAATGTTAAATGAGTTTGACCTCGTTTCACCAATGGATAAGCTGTCCCCCATGAGGAAGAATATCAACCCCACTTTTACAGGGAGAGGCTGTGAGTCTTCTATTGATTTCATCTTTGTCTCTGCACCTTTTTTCCCCTACATCCCTGAATTTACCCTGTGTGTTTCACAATCTGTTGGTCTTTCTTGGTCCAAACTCCTGAGGTGGGTGTAAGAGGGGCCTTTAAGGCCACTGACAGGGGTAGGAGGCTTAAGAGGTCCTATGAGGCGCAAGAGGTCCCAGATAATCCCAGACCTCTTTTATAAGTCCCTTTCTTCCCAGTGTAAGGAGTTCTGAACTTGTACATCCCAACTGAGCACCCCATCCAGTGTCTTGGAGGCCTTCTCTGAGATTTTGAACACCATTTCAATCCTATTGAATGCACCAGTATCGAACCAACAAGGCACGTTGCCGAGGTGGTTTGATTCAAGCTAATACCCAGACACCTAGAAATCTTAAGAGAGTACTGAGTGCTAAACCCAGGGATCCCTACTTAGTTAAAAAGAGCCATAGTTTGTATAAACAAGAATTGGTTAGACGCGAGAACAATTTAAAGGAGGAGGCCTGGTTAGATCTGATTGAGGCTAGCACTTTGAAGTGTAGTTCTAAATTTGGAAGCATCATCAACAGCCCTTTCTTGGCAGGAGACGCAGTGGCTCCCTTGGAGGCTCACATCACGGAAGACAGTTGGGTGGCCCATTTTGAGGAAATCTACAATTCTCCATCCTCCACACCTTGTGGGGGAAAGGCCATGGTAGAAGGGAAAGCTGTTTTAACATTTTCCGCCGAGGAGGTCAAGAAAGGTATCATGGGGTCATCTAAGAAGAAGGCCCCTGGCACGATTGGATACCACCCGACCTCTACGCACAAGATATGGAGGCCTGGGTTCCTATCTTTACCACCCTTATCAATGCAGCAGTGATGAGCAGTCCCCCTTGTCATGGGCAACATCTATCATCATACCTGTTTTTAGGAAGGGAGATAGGGATAGCACCCACTGCTATATCTCATTGCACGATGGTCAAGATAGTGGGGTGCATCCTCCCGGGCAGGCTTTCCAAGAGGACTGACGTTAACAATATTTTGTCCGAAGTCCAGTACGGATTTCGTCCTGGTGGGTCAACTGTGGATCAATTTCTAAATTTGTATCTGGTCCTAAGCAAATACACCGTTGCACGTCCCGGCTCCTTTCACTTGGCAATTATTGACATATCATCTGCGTTTGACCACTTCAATAGAATCAAACTTTGGCAGATCATGTTGTCTATAGGGGTGGACCGGGACATTGTTCTATATTTGAGGGACCTCCATAGGGACACCGTGGCTGCAGTACATTATTCTAAAGATCTAAAGGTTGCTACTACTTCCAAATTCATAGAGGTGTACAGCAGGGTTGTATACTGGCCCCATTCCTTTTTAATTTATATATTAACAACTTAGGGCAGGTTCTAGCTGACTTAAAAGCAGATTGCCCACAGGTGGGGCAGCATTTCCTACTGGTGTCATTGTACGCAGACAATGCGGTCCTCATGGCCAGAACTGACAGGGGTCTGCAGTCACTGTTGAGTTCCTTCGTCCACTTTATGGGGGGGTTGGATCTATCAGTAAACAATAAAATATCTTTTGTCATGGTTGTTGGCCCCCGATCCACAAAATCAACCACATTTAAAGTTGGCTCTTCCCCTGTGCTAAAGACCAGCGTGTTTTCTTATCTGGGTCTGCGGGTCGACTCTGCCTTGAGCTAGAGCCCCCCGGTTAGCAGGAAAAAGGAGGATTTTGTCAGGGCTAACGCCGCTGTATTCAACTTTGCTTCACGCTTGGGTAGTAGGCCCATTAGGGCTCTTTTACAGATCTATAGGGCCAAATGTATCTCCAAAGTAGTCTATGGGAATGAGATCTGGGGATACACTACCCAGTATGAGCTGCAAATTGTTGAAAATGTCTTTTTGAGACGATTTCTGTGCATCACGCAAAGTGCCCCCACATTCTCAGTGCATGAAGAAATGGGAGTGACTTATTTAACTTGCATCACAGCCTTTCACCCCCTCTCCCTCTGGGTGAATATTTGGTCTAGGTCTGGGATCCTACTGAGCAGGGAGGTCATAAAGGATTTTGTGTCTCTTTATTTGTTTCATCACATTCCTTGGTTTAAATATATCCGGGTTTCCCTTAGGTAGGGGAGACCTATTTAGGAACCCAGATGAGATTTGTAAGAAGGATTATAAATGGGTGAAAGACCATTTTTTCAGACAGAGGCTCCTGGTCAGGGAAGAAGGTGCCTTATTGAAACCAGCGTCTGTCGACATGTTATGTTGAAAACTGTGCCTTCCACCGAGCCCTACCTTCTGCGTGTCAATCAGTCAATCAATCAAAAATACTTTATTCAGCTTTTGTAATAAAAACCATAAAAATCAGGGATACAACATTACAGGAGATTCCCATCCGTTAATATCATCAATCGTCAGTTACCATTCGTTATTAAAAACACATTCAGATAATAAACATAATAATACATATTTCACAGGTTATATAAAGGTCAAAGTGGACACACATTTAAGCCTACTCTTATTCATAAAGCTTAGTCGCAGCTAGATCGAAGCCTAATTGTGGCCTTTAAAAAGCTAAGAACATGCCATAACGTGGACCGTAACAGCATAGCTAAAAACACAAAAGCAGGACGCACTTGAATAAAATTTGCTTTCTTTAAAATCGGGATTAGAATTTTTTCTCGGCACCTCATAGTTACTGCAAAACATTAAAAAATGAATCATGTCCTGAGGGGACTTGCCGTCACAACCGCACGGCAACAGAGTCTCGCCTTTTCTGCTCCCTCGTGGGTGAGCGAGGAGGAGATGGAATAAACCAAAACAGAATCTAGTCAATAAAAAACGGTGGTACGTGTTGGAAAGCCCTAGGAGGTACAGGTCCGTAGATTGTGCGGTTTTCAGAATAATATTTTTATGCACACTGGGCTTCATTAGCTCTCGCTCTTCCCTGTTTACCACCCGCTGTCTAAAAAAAGACTCCATGGCCCAATGAAGATCCTTTCTTTCAATTGAATCCGGGTTACTAAAGAGATCTGCCCTTCCAAGAGTCCTAAACCCTTCCCGGATATATTTAAACCAAGGGATGCGATTGGCATGGTCAAGAGCTATACAATTCCTTAGGATATCTTTGTTAAGGGCAGTCCCCTTATTCAGCCAAACTTTGAACCAATAAGATAGGGGGCGAAACAACAACAGATCAGACCCAGTTCTTCATGTACATTAAAAGTGGGGGTTCTCTGGGGTACACATAGGAGGCTTCTCAGGAACCTGTTTTCAAATCTTTGTAGCTCCTCCTGAAATATATAGCCCCAATTTTCACTGCCATAAGTTACCTGTGCTTGACACTTAGCTCTATAGATCTCCAAAATTGCACCTATTGTTTTTTTGCCCAACCGTGAGGCAAAGTAAAAAATTGCCACGTTGGCCCGTAAAAATTCCCCTTTCTTTTTACTTCTCACAGGTCCCCAATTTAGTTTGGCATCCAACATAACCCCCAGGTAAGAGAAAGCTCTAGTCTTAGGGACTGGGGTAGACTCGACCTCAAAATTAAAAGTCTTCTTTGAACTCAGCCACACCTGTATCATGTATGACTTGGAGTTGTTGACCAGCAGGTCCCAGTCCTCCATAAACTTCACAAAGGAGTTAAGTAAAATTTGCAAACCCCTCGCCGTCCAGGCCATGAGGATCGCGTCGTCAACATGCAGTAATGCCGGCAAACCACGCCATCCCACTTGGGGAAAATCTACCTGTGTGTCAACTAATACCTTCTCCAAGTTATTAATATATAAATTAAATAAAAAAATGGACCAAGATACATCCCTGTCGGACCCCTCTCTGGATTGGAAATTGTCGGGTGACCTTACAATCGTTCGTATATCGTACCTCCGCTTTGGTATCCCTATGAAGCTCACGTAGGATTAGGACAATGTCTTTGTTTACACCCATGCACAATAAGGTCTCCCATAACTTATTTCTGTTTACATGATCATAGGCAGAAGACAAGTCCATGAAGGCCAGAAATATACTACCAGATCGTGCAATGGTGTATTTGTTGACAATCATATATAATATTTAAACATTGGTCGACTGTCGACCTCCCTGGACGAAAACCATATTGGATATCAGTTAAAATTTTATTATCGTTTGCCCATATAGACAACCTATCCAACAGGATACGTCTCACCACTTTGACAGAGGAGTCCAGTAGCGATATGGGCCTATAGCAGAGAGTGCAGTCCCTATTTCCCTTTTTAAAGACTCGGAGAATGGTGGATATGGACCAGGTGCTAGGTGGGTACTCTCTTATTGCTGCATTTATGACAGTGGTGAGGATTGGCACCCACAGCTGCGGGTTGGATATGTAAAGGTCCGGGGGGATACCACCAGGTCCTGGTGCCTTGTCCCTAGATAACCCTGCAATACCCTTATAGACTTCGTCAGCTGTGATGACAAGGGCCAACTTCCCTCTGCCACTGGCTATACTGGTATCTGATGGGCTTCTAAACATTTCCTGGAAATGACCAACCCATTCCTCTTCTGTAATATGTGCGTCAAGAGCCTGTGTGTTTTCCCCTGGTAAAAAAGGGCTGTTAACAATGCTCCAAAACTGGGTGCTATTTTTCAAGGTACAGACCTCAGTGAGCTTACTCCATGCCTCATCCTTTAGCTCAGCACATCCTAGAAATGTTACAGACACCTGAAAAGGCAGGCATAGCATTATAAAAGTTCAACAGCAACAAATTGGCAGACCCCTGGGAAAAGGATAAAGCCTGCAAACAAGGATTGTCAGTTGGTAACACCTTCAAATGACAATGTACATCCAGGGAGACATACATTTCCAGCCCACTCTTAGATCTTCCCACCCATGAAGGAGTGGCTGGAATGCAGAATGTCTTAAATCCCTCTAAGAAAAAATGATTGGTATTAGTCCACGTCTCCTGCAGGCAAATCACATTAAATCCTTTTATGTAGGCGATCCAACCAGGGTCAGAGAACTTACTTGCTAATCCAGCTACATTCCATGAGATAAATGTACAAGCCTTGTCATCCCCTAGACGAAATCAGGGAGAGGCCCTGATTTCATGTGATGCCAGGATGCTGACTCTATAGGTTCTATACAGGAAAGTCAGTCACAGGTGTCCAACGTTTCCAGAGGTGTAAAAAAGTTATAAAGGGATACATCTTGAGTTACCATCTGCCGGTCCAGCGCGGGATGACTAGGATTAACCAGGAGCCTCCATGAGCCCACCCTATTGGTCGTTGATGCACTGCTGTAGGATCTATAGAAATACCCAAGAAGAAAGCCATGATAGATGAGGCAACCCTACATGAGTTGTTCTGGGACACTGCATGTAAAATTCTCTCTACCAAATGGGGTCTATTAAAGTTAACAATTACATAGTCTCCTATCAAGTTTTTTGTAGACCTCCGGACCCAGGAAACTCTAAGCACCATATTTGTAAATTTCTCCAATCTTAGTCCAAAGGGAAGTATTACGATCCAGCCAATGCAGAACCTTGTTATTAAGTTGGTCAAATTCTTCAACAGCACCCGAAGGGAGCACAGGGACATTTCCAAGTACAACTACATATGGTGAAGATTCTGGTGGAAGATGTATAGTAGGTAGCTTCTGCCTCCGTCTCTCCCCCATGGAGTCTGCTACGCTGGCCTCTGTGACGACCCTCCCTCCTCTCAATGGCTCCCCCTCTGTGGATTTGGCTGGACCAGGACAGGCTTGAAGGGCACTGTAGTTTCTATGCCACCACTCCGCCCAATAAGTCCACCTCCCGGGAGTTTGAATCCACCAAGGGAAGATTGGCGCTACCATGCACAGATATTAATGGTGGCGTATACCCACTTGGACCTTGATCACAGGTTATACCGCTTGCTGACCGGGGACCGGTTAAAGCCCCCCCAGGGGTACCTTGAGGATCAGTATTCCCAGCTGGCCTATGTTGGCAAATTCTCATAAGCTCCAGTTCCATTGTGGCTAAACGTTGCCTGATACTGTCTAGTTTGCAGTCTATATTTGTCATCAAGGAGCCCATTCATCCTTCCATCATAGACTCCATATCATCCTTGGACAGTGGTTGCGGTTTTCTTACCCTCTTCGATGCTCATGACGAGCTCAGCTCGTCATGCTGCGCGATGGGCGTGTGCGCATGACGAGCTCAGCTCGTCACGACCACGCCCGCAATCGGAATGTCCAGCACCTCAGCGGAATTCCGATCGCAGCGAAGAGGTTACACATTGTCCTAGCCCCTCTGCCCTTGGACGTTTCGCTTTAGCCCCTGTCAATGAGCCTTTCCTTTTTACTCCCAGCCCTGCCACTGCCCTCGACCCCCCTAGCTTGATGTTACACCCCAGGTCCTTAGTTGATAGAGGTGGACCAGTAGACTCAGGCCAGGTGTTGATGGCTAGGCCTACATCTAGGCCATGACCTCCATCAGTCCCCAGAAACGGGGATCTTACTGGTGTTGATAAGGATCCTTGGTCAAGCTGGGCATCCTGGGCAGACTGTGTTAAGCTAGCCCCCGATATGCATAGTGGGCTGGAAACAGGACGGAGTACAGGGGAACGAGAGAGCCGGCGGGCCACCAACTCAATTTCCTTATCTATAATCCCAGCTGCTCTTAATAAAAACACGCCATCGTTGTGGCTTGTTGCGCTGGGGGTACTAACATTGGACCCTTGCGTTTCCCCATGGTTCCCAGACAGGGGTAAACTAAACAGGTTAGCCGGCAGTCAGCACAAGAAAAAAGACTAAAATGTAACCACCAGACAAACCTGGCAAACCTAACACCCCTGGCCGGAATTCAAAAAGTTCAAGAAAACTCCTCCTACCTTTCCATACTTGTAGATCTTAATAATCGTCCACAAGGCTCCCCTATGGGTACCTTCCCTTAGAGCCCACACAGGTACGCCAAACTCCCTCTAGAGAGTCCCAGAGCCAAGAGGGATGGCCCAGCCCAGCCTCCTTCGGTTTCTGACGGGCAAGGACGGGCCCGCGCGCGTCCCGCGGGAAGCAACCAGCACTTTTCAGTGCGTGCGGTGCGGGCATACTGCCTGGTTCCTCCCCTTCCTCCTTCCGCGGCAGTTCTGGGACACCGAGTCCCTTAGGTACAGTCCAGGGCAAACAGGGCAACAGGTGATCAGGCAGAAAAGCGTCCTTCTGTGTGTCAAAAGTACGTATGACTGTTTTTTATTAACCAGGTTTTGGTTAGACCTACTGCCCTTCTTGTTAGCGTACCCTGCAGTGGGAATAGGGACCATAACCTTACATCCTGCAGCTGCAACAATAGGTCTCCACAGGACATGCTGCATTTGACCATGTTTTGCAGCCTTTGTGCCACACCTAGTAAGCTATATATCCTCCCTATATTGAAAAGGGCTAACTTTACCCAGGTTCGCCCTGCCCTTATTTACTTGCTAATGCTTTCGGAGACATCATTCTCAATGTCCTTAGCTTTTTAAAAAGTTGTGATTAAATTCCTTTGCGTCTAAGGGGGGCTTTCACCCTTTTAAGATTCATTTCCTATAGGATTTTTAAATTGCTTATTCAATTACAAGTTGTATGGTCTTTCTTATGCATTTTTATACATTGTATGCTTCTTATATTTTAAATTGCATATCTAGAGGAAGGTTTTTAGCTGATGTGTTACGGTATGGCTTGTTTTGCTTTTATGATTTTTTACCTCAAAAACTGAATAAAGTGTATATTGATTGATTGAGTTAGCCTTGACATTAAATACCCATTTAAGCAAAATGGGACCTCTCACTCTTCCTCCCACTCTCCCAGTTAGTTATATGTGGATGGTCTTTCAACCAAAACTTTGCCAATATGCCAAGTTACTATGAAACACATTATTTCACCAAAGACAAATATGGCTGACTTTTTACAATGATAAACACTTTATTTTGTATACTAAAAGCATGATAAGTATCTAGATATCTTGTATCTAGTGCACATCCTGATGGCAACCCTCTGGAGGGGGGGCAAAGGGGTCCTATGGACCCCCTTAGACATCCCCTTGCAGGTGGGTGCAGTCAGTCACTGCACCCGCCTTCAAGGGGATCTCTAATGCCCCTTAAAATGCAGGCAGGTTGGTTGCTGCCTGTACAGTGAAACAGGGAGCTGCTGCATCAAAGCCACTCCATTTTTTACTTGAATGCTCTGCCCCCAGGACAGCACGACTTTGTAGCTGCCCTGGGGGCAGCACATTCAATATAATACGATGCACTCTCCTTGTTAGTGCCGAGTGCACCTTTTGAATTGTGCACTCCGCGTTAGCAAGGAGAGTGCACTGTATTCTATAATAGGGCCCCTGCTAGGCAATGTAACCTAAACATAAACCACAATCCTTAACTGTTATGCCTGAAATTTCAAGATGGCAGCCTTCTCTCTAGAAAGGAGAAACACTGTTCACTGCCAGTGCTCAGACTCAAAGCATGCTCCCTGTGCAAGTCCAGTCTTAATCCAGTCAGCCTGATCACTCTGTACTAACCACCAGCTTTTCCTTCTCTAAAAGGCACTCAGCATGAATGACTTAAAAGCACTGCTTCCTCATACTCAGTCCAAACTTAAAGATTAGCGGCACCTCCAACCCTGCTTCCTAACAGTGCTCCTCCATTAAAGGCAGCCACCTCAACAGTGGGGTTTCTGGTTTGTAAGGATACCTTGCATAAAAGTCTCACAACAATTGTGGAGCATGAAGACTTTAAGATGGTTTCCATGATTGCTTTTCAGGACCGAAACCCTTCCAAATTGCAATTTTCCTCATACAGCTCTTGCATCCAAAATCCTATGAACTTCATTTTCTGAATTTGACTCAACTGGCGTGAAGAAAAATGTGCTTTTGTGAGACTAGGCTTTCACAAGGATACATGAACAGTGAGTGGATTTTATAGACTGTGGCAGTTTCAATCTTACAGTAACTGGATTAGCAAACTATTCGATCACAAGTAGCCCCAAAAATGTGGGTTGTAATTTTGAGGATTTTTCTAATGCTAATTATTTTGTAAGCAGTCACACTTTCTCAGCTACATCTTACTGAAGTGCAGACTTTCTTTTATAATCTGCCCAAAATGTATAAGCATCTTTAGTTTTTTCAAGTCCTCTTGTGCAGGCTTTTGGATATCAAATGACTTTATTTTACATTTCATATTCTTGCACAGAGAGAACTTAGGTTGACAAATACAGATCCAAAGAAAGTATACAAGGATGATGACCAAACATAGAAAAGAAAAGTGACATCCCAATAGATAAATTCTCTTTTATATTAATTGTACCAACAACATCATGCTCCAGTCATCATCATGTGCCAAGGTTTTATATGTTAGATACTGTTCAACACAGTGATTCACTCTTTCAATCTGTCCATTCATTTGAGGGTGAAACCAGGCAGACATATAAACTCTTTACACAAGACCAATAAGATTTTTTAAATGATCTTGGATTCTCTGTCACGTCAGTAATCAATCGTTGTGGATCACTATGCAAACAAGCAGCATGTCATGAAAAAACATGCACAGATCATTCAGATATGGGTAGACAAGCCAAAGATGCAAAATGACCCATCACAGTTAAATGGTCCATAACTACTTAAGCCACTTTGTTGTCTTGACTCTTGGATAACTCCATAATCAAATGAATAAACGCCATATGACAAGGTCTAGGTAGAATAGGCGGTCTTAACAATTCAACTGGTTTACTATCTGAACTCTAGAGCTGAGCACAAATTGAACATGCTTGCATATAGGTTTTCATATCAGCATTTAAAAGTAGTCGTGAAAAATACCTTCTTACTGCCTATAGAGTCTTAGCAATTCCAGGATGCCCAGCCTCATCTGAATCATGAAGCCAACTCAAAACCTGTTGTCTTAACTGATGTGATGGTAAATACATATTACAATAATCACTAATTTTAAGACTTTTTTCTTGTTCTATTAACTAAGCCTCTTTATCTATAGTTTGAAATTGTTTACATACTTTGGAAAAGGAATCTACATTGTTTAATGCTAAATAATGATCACACAAACCCATTGGAGAGATAAGGTAAAAGGTGTATTAAGAGTCACTTGATTTTCACTCTAAAAACGGATCTTGTCTTGATAAGACTTGAACTTCCCATTCCTTTAACCTGGCCATTAATTCATCTTACAATTATGGTCAGAGACAAAGTCCATCTGAGTTGCCAGTGGTAAGTGCTGGTGCTGATTTCAAAAATTGCCTTTTCAACCTATGTGTACTATTGTGGCGTATTTGGTTCCTAAAAGGTAGTGTCTACATTCCTCAAAAGATCTATTAATGACTAGCTCTGTTGGTGAAAATGCCTTTGAAAAATAAACCAACAGCGGCTGTATTATAGAAGTGCTCCGGGGGCGCAACGGGCGTTTGCGCCTGCTGTGCCCACCCCTGGGGCCCTTTGGTATTACAGAAGGGGCTGCAGGCGCTTGTTCATCCCCTTCTGTAATACCGAAATCTCTGCCGCACATAAAGCTCCAGCACTATTTTCAGAGGGCATTCCCTCATTTGCATGCGGCGTGGCCTCATGCAAAAGAGGGAATCTATTTGCCTCTGCACCCACGCCGTATTACAGACACAGGCGCTGAGGCAATGAAGCTATGAGGAGGCACACTGAGGTGGCGCACTGTCAGTGTGCCCACTGATGGCAGCCCTCTGGAGGGGGGAAGGGGGTCCCATGGACCCCCCAGACATCCCCTTGCAGGTGGGTGTAGTCACTCACTGCACCTGCCTGTAAGGGGATCTCTAATCCACCTTCTGTGAAAACAGGGAGCGGCTTCAAAGCAGCCGCTCTGTTCTTCACAGAAATGCGCTGTCCCCAGATAATGCAGTGTATTTTCATTGTTTGCACTGGGCGCACCTTTTAAAAGGTGCGCCCGGCGCAAACAATGAAAATGTGCTGTTTGCATAGACTGGCCCTGATGTATCTTGTCAGTGTTTAAATCTCTTTAAGATAACATGCCTCTTACTGCATGATGAAAAGCATCTTTCTCAACAATGAAGGGAATGTTTACATCGGGGTTTGCAAAAATTGGAACACTAAAAAAAATTATTTCAAGAAAAAACATGCTTAATCTGCTTCAGTTGACCAAACAAAAGCTAATCCTTCAGGTAGTATCTGAGTGATGGGCCTTACAAATTCAGAAGCAATCTCCACAGGGTGTGACTTTTCCCAGGACTTGAAAAAAACTAAGCTTCCAGCTTCCTGAGAACTTGTGGCCCCCAGTCATTATCTTTGCCAGCTCTCAAAATCTGCTTGGTCAAACCATAGAGTAGTGCAAGAAAACTACCATGTCATTCGGGCTGAAAAGTAAAGCTTAATGGGTTTAATAGTAAACCTTATACAAACCAAACTATTTTCTGTTGATTTAAAAGGGTGGATTGGCAAGCAAAACAAACATTGTGCTTCGGCATGCAGAAATATGTACCTGTATATTGTGCACAAAAATCATCATCATCATCATAAAATCTTTATTCGGTTGACAAAAACAATTTAGAAGACATAAATATAAAATCATCTCAGTAAAACATTTCCACATAAAAATGACAGTCAATAAAACAGAAGGCTCCAGCAAACCGGGACAGTACAAGAACAAATCAGGTCTCAATCTCCTAAACACCAATGCAAAAAATATAAAACAGCAAACATAACACATTCATTGGGGAGCATCTGCAGGTAAACCAAGGCCGGCGTTACTTGAGAAAAATTTAAGGACTTCTGCAGGGGGACTAAAAATACTTTCCTAGGCCTAATAAAATAGCAGCACAACCGCAACCCCAGGGCAGTGTACAATCAGGCAAAGCCCAGCCAGTTGGAGAAGACAAAAAATGATGAAGCAAGTTAAACCTGAACCTGACCAGGAGAAAACTGTCTAGCTGATGGTGAACTTGGGATAGATCCGGCTCCATACCCATTCAAGGGCATGTGTTCCCCCACCAAGAGTTTCTGCAGCTCACGCTGCTCTCTATCCAGCAGGGCTCAATCCAGAAACAACCTCTTAACACATGTCAATTTTCAAGAGGACAAAGAATGAAAAATGTCCTAGTAATCATGACGGAAAGTTTCAATTCTATTAAGGATGCGGAGGTGAGGATTATGCTCATCTTTCTTTATTTTCCATACTCCAGCAACTTCAACTTAACAACAAAAAAACTTCAAGACCCATGACTCCTGCAGTTCAGGGGTTATTGCTAGTCCACCAATCGGCAGTCCTCATAGCTCACGAGGGTGTGCTGTTGCCAACACCTTTCCTCTTTCTTGACTGCGATCCTGAAAACATCGAGGCTTGTCATTCCGTCTTGGAACCTTCTGACCCTAGGAGAAACCAGAATGCGAAAACGAATGAAATCAACCTCCGCAACCGTGTGCCAAACAGAGGGTATCGTACAAGCACATGTCATCAAAACAACAAGTCAAACATTAAAGTTATACATGGGAGCACTTCCACCATAGTAAACCACCTTAAAATCATATACTTATCATGTACGCCGGAAAAAGAGAAACCTTGATGAGACTCATGTAACTCTAGGATTCGGGTGGGTACAAGTCTCCACGAGCCTCGGGCGGGAATTATCCTCACCTCCGCGTCCTTAATAGAATTGAAACTTTTCGTCATGATTACTAGGAAATTTTTCATTCTATGTCAGGACCGGAGATGAGGATTATGCTCGTTCAAAGCTTATCCGCCACCAATGACGCCATATTCACGACTGGCTTAAAGTAGAATCTTTTGAACATCGAGTCGGAAGACCAGTCCGCGGCGTTTAAAATCTCCTCTAGTCTGGCACCCAGTGAAAAAGCCTTAGAAGCCATTGCTCCTCTCGCTGAATGTGCACCAAATTGCAAAGTATTTATACCCGCTTCTTGCATCACCCATCTGATCCAACGGGCTATGGTTGGTGGCGAAACTGCTTTGAAAGGCTTCCGTAAGGAGATCAACAACTGACGCTCCCCAGGAGGGCGAGTCTCCTGTGTCATACTTTTGTATTCTTTGAGACATCGAACCACGCACAGCTTCGGGGATTTATCAAAAGCTGGGTAGGATACAAGTCTAGAATCCGACTTTGTCCGGCGCATAATATGAAAGGTGACCCCTTCCGGGGTAAAAACTCTACCTGAAATGTCCAGCGCTCTAACATCGGATACTCGACAGCAAGATACCAAGCATAAAAGCATAGCCAGTTTGGCTGAAAGCTCCTTGCGGGATAAGTATTTATTGGGCTGCCAAGAGTGGAATAGGTGTAGTACCCTATTAACGTCCCATAATGAGGAATAACGGGGCTCCGAAGGGAGCGAAAGGCGAATCCCCGCATCAATTTGCAAACCAATTGGTGCTCCCCAATGGGGGCTCCCGATATCGGGAGGTGTCCAGCTGAAATCGCTGATCTGTACGAGTTGATATGCCAGGCCCTGGTTCCCCAATGAGGCCAGGAAAGTCATAATGGCTACCACTTCGCACCCCACGGGATCCTGGTCGTTCCGAAGACCCCAACCGACCCATCTGGTCCATGCTGACTTATAGCGTTTGTTAGTGCTATCGGCCCAAGCTGCTCCCAGTAGTGTTTGAGCATCTGCCGATAGGCCTGAGACTCTCCAGCGATGCCCAAAATCCGCCAAGCTACTAAGGGCATTCGGCCTTGCTGGATTAGAGGGTGTGGACCGCCCTGAGGATCCCTCAGAAGAAAAGGATCTTGGGGTAGAAGGATTGGAGAATTACAAGAAAGTTCCAGTAGAACCGGAAACCACACTTGAGACCTCCAATACAAGGGTGATCAAAACCAACCTCGTCCATTGTCTGCGGACTTGCGTCGTGAGCCTCATTATCATGGCGAACGGGGGAAAAGCGTATCCCATTTCCTTGGACCAGTCTTGGAGGAAAGCATCCGTTGCAGCCGCCAGAGGGTACGGTTTTCTGCTGAAAAATCGCGAAAGCTGATGGTCCAGCAAGGACGCAAAGAGGTCCACCGAAAACGGGCCCCACATGTCGTGGAGTCTCCGGAAAAGAGGCGGGTGCAACTGCCATAGGCTCATGTCCTCCCAACTCCTGGAGCACCAATCTGCTATTACGTTGGAAGCTACCGGAAGATACTCTGCTGTCACTGAGACGTTGTGGGAGAGGCAGAAGTCTTTGGCTAGGTCTGCCAATGCCTTGGACTTCGTTCCCCCAAGATGGCTGATGTACCGGACCGCCAATACGTTGTCCATCTTCAAGAGTACGCTGCAAGACGCTTTTTCCTTCATCCAATATTGGATCGCAAAGGACCCCGCCATCAGTTCTAGGCAATTGATGTGGAGTTGACCTTCGTCTGCCGACCACTTTGCTCCAGTAAAGGAGTCCCCACACCGGGCCCCCCAACCTGACTTGCTGGCGTCGGACTCGATCACTAAGTCTGGTTCGCAACCGAATATGGCCCTGCCATTCCAGGCATCCATATGGTCCAGCCACCACTTCCTTTCCATGCGCACTTCCTCCGTCAGGGGCACCTGATCGGAGTATTGTAGACCTCTGCGGAGATGCGAGGCTTTCAGGCGTTGTAACGCTCTGTAATGGAGCGGGCCCGGGAAGATCGCCTGAATCGAGGAGGCTAGAAGGCCCACCAGTCGGGCGATCTGCCTCAGTGAGGTTGAGGAACGGGCTAAGACTCGTCTCAATTCCCTGCGAATCTTGGTCATCTTCTTTGCGGGAAGACTCAAGGTGCGAGAAACTGAGTCCACGACAAAACCCAGGAAGGTTACCTGCTTGGAAGGCGTCAGGAGCGACTTCTTGGAATTGAGTATGAAACCCAGGTTCTGGAGGAGGTCTACTGTCTCCTGCAATTGCTGGGAGAGACAGTGAGGACATTGCCCCAAAAGGAGGATGTCGTCCAGATAGATAATAAGGCAAAAGCCTTTTGCCTGTAACGTTTCCATTACTGGCTTGAAGACTTTGGTGAAACACCAGGGGGCCGAAGACAGCCCGAAAGGGAGGAAGGCGAACTCGAATACCTGATCTTTCCATAGAAACTGTAGGAAGCGACGGTGAGCAGGGAAAATGGGGACTACCAAGTACGTGTCTTTTAGGTCCAGTCTGGCCATCCAATCGTCTGGCTGGAGGAGATCCCTGAGCAGGTGTATGCCCTCCATTTTGAAATGGCGGTAAATCAGCCATTGATTGAACTCTTTTAGATTTATGACTGGACGCTGGCCCCCGTCCGTCTTGTCGACGAGGAAGACATTGCTGAGGAATCCTCTGGGGTGAAGATGCGAGGGGACCACCGCACCTTTTTGCAGCAAATCGGCTACCTCCTGATCTATGAGGTCTGCCTGATCTTGTGCAAAAACCAGCGGCCGAGGGCGAATCTCTTGCACGGGGGAACCGTAGAACTCTATGTGGAACCCTTGTACGGTTTGTAGCACCCATGCGTCTGAGGTAATAGTTCTCCAATTGTGCATGAAAGCAGCCAACCTGCTGCCCACTGTGTGATATGGGAGAGGAAAAAGGCTCACCTGAGTTAGGCATGGATTGGCCTCTGGGTGCTCCTCTGCCGCCTCGGCCTCTGTAGCCCTGACAGGGCTGGAAGAATTCTTGACGGCCCGGATCCTGGGCTTTCTTGCCGGTGCCTCATTGAGGGCCTTGGATGTAGAAACGGCCGGTCGGACGCCCTCTACCGCGACCGGCCCCGACAAAAACTCTCGGGTGGAAGACCTTTTTTATGGAGGACTGCGCCTTATCCAATGATGTGAAAGTGGCGACAAACTTAGTGAGCTCCTTAATGAACGGGTCTCCAAAGAGACCGCCCTGCGCCACGGCGCCTGCTTCAGAAGAGGCGAGATCTCCCAACTTGGGGTCGACTTTCAGCAGGAATGAGCGCCTCCTTTCAGTAGAAAGGGCGCAATTAGCATTGCCTAGAAAGATAATTGCTCACTGGGCCCAGTTTGAAACCCTTTCTGGGGAAAGTGGGGTACCTGTTAATTTGGCTTCCTCCGCTTGCTCTAGGACCTTGGTGATAGGGCCCGCTATGTCGAGGAGCTTATCCTGACACGATTTCCAGGATCGGTCGATCCCTTTTTTCGGGTCACGGATGTACTTTTGTAAGAAGGTTGCCATCCTGAGGTCAACCTCTGGAGACATCGCCACTTTGCCCGGTAGGGCAGGGCGCGGTCACTCTGCCCTGAGGCAAGCTCTTACCTCTTTTGCAAGAGGCTTACGCAGGCATCCGGCTACGAACGCCGAAACTTTAGGCGAGGGGGTCCACTCTGAGGACCGGGGATGGATGAGGTCCTCAGGGACCAACATGTCCGAGTCTTCCTCCTTGGTCGCGTCAGTTATTGGGGACTCTACGGGGCGCTAAGGTCTAGACGGGCGTGCCTCGTCTGCGGATTCTTCCGCAGATTCCTCTTCCTCCTCCTGTAAAAGCGAGGGCTCTGGGACCTCGGGGAGAGTACTTTGGGAACCCCATCTGGCCTGGCCAGAAACGCCTTTTTAAGGCGAAATAAGGCAGCTAAGTCCATCCTGACGTGTTCTTGCACTTCTGAGGGCGCTGAGACTGGCATGCATATGCAAACTGCATGATGCGACGCTCGAAAGGTCCCATGGCAGCTGAGACTGCCTGGTGGATGGACGCATCCACTGCGTCGCAGAACTCGTCGTCGAGGGGAATAACCTGTAGAGATTCCTCCTCAGTGTATTCCTCCTCCATGACGTGAACAAGTGGCAGCTTTCAGGGAAAGATTGAAGCTGGTAAATTACCCGAAACGCTCTAAGCGCTAGTGCTGTCACAAGCTCTGGGGGTAAGATTTTGGCGTGAGTAAAATCACTGTGTTTGGGCACCCTCAAGTGTGCTGATTCTTTTGACCTGCAAGGTCTCTAGGGGTGACTCACCCTGCTTCAAATGGGTATCAATTGCTCTGGGCCCACCCCGACTAGCACTCCCCACCGCAATCACCAAATATGCAAAAAAATGCGCCTTACGGCGTTCGTTACAGACCCGCTGATAACGGGCGTCAGGGGAGACCAGTAAAGATACGGACCAACGTGTGGGCGTCAGGGCTTCCAAGAGCTGTGAGGCGGCGCGGAGGCAGTGAGGGCGTTCATGCGACTCTCGATGGTTCCGCCGCTTAGGCGTGTGACGCGAACCAACGAGACGGACATGCGCCCTCTGTCAGGCAAATGTGTACCGCACCTTCACCTCAAGCGGGGCCGCGAGTGGAGCGAAGAGAGCTCCCGTGGCCCCGAGTTGACAAACAGAACAGCTGATTTAAATTAATCCAGCACGCTTGCGCACATAATACACAGCGCAGCAAAGCGCAACGCACTATAGGCATGAACAAGTACAAATAATATTAAATAACAGTGAAAAAAGTTCCCTCGCCTTGACGAGCGATAGGAACAAGACTTATCTGCTGGAGAGCAGGAAAGAAAGAGGAAAGGTGTTGGCAACAGCATGCCCTCGTGAGCTATGAGGACTGCCGATTCGTGGACTAGCAATAACCCCTGAACTGCAGGAGTCATGGGACTTGAAGTTTTTTGTTGTTAAGTTGAAGTTGCTGGAGTATGGAAAATAAAGAAAGATGAGCATAATCCTCGCCTCCGGTCCTGACATAGAATTGAGATAACTAAAGATATCTGCTCTCCTGAGAGAGGCAAAAGTTGCCTTTCCATAGGTTATCCACAGAATTTTGTGCCGCAGATCAAGGAAAAAATAATCCACAAGGATCAACCGGTTAAGTTTTAGTTCCTCCCTGGTCCACACCTTGATCCAGCACAGTAGGGGCCTGAGGCCCACCATGTCCATCATGACATACACACAAATCAATAGGTGATGCTTAGAAAATAGTATGCTGTTTACATAAACTCTTGCCAACTAATATGCTAATCCTAGGAATCAGAGATTCATGCATGCCTACCACTACATTATATGTGTAATCAATATGGGATACAGCACTCCAGCAGGTTATGCGTATGAACCATTATATCATACATGAAAATCACCAATTAGCAAGTAATCTTTTGTTGTCCACAGATACAGCACTGATAAATACAGTTTGCGTGTAGACAAATATAGATACAAATATTATTTGGCCATATATGTGAACTGAAACTTGCTGTATGAGAGAGAAATGCTCTATGTAATATAGTATGATGTATCTATATATCAAACCACAATGACCTATTTTCATATATTGACAATTGTACATGTTGGGTGCTTGAAATGGCCGTAGGTATGAGTATGTATGAACAGTAGAATGTTATGTGGATTAATCGTAGTGAATATGTATTTTTTTGAAAATATTTATTATAAATTGAAAACTATGATGATAAATAATAATAAATAAAAAATATGTTTCACTTTTGTATCAAAATATAAACATTTTTTGTTTTTCATTGATTGTGCCCCCAGCCTTGTTTTGTCTCTGAATAGTTGGCTAAGATTTTTCTTGAAGTTTATAGATATTATCACTGTCGTAGGCATTCACGCTCTTAGCAGGGGAAGCCCTATTTTTCAAGTTTTTTTCTCCCCCAACCACAGACACAAACTCCTGCACCATAAATTCCTACACAGAGCCTATATCACATCTGTTGCACTGGCCAAGATAGACCCAACTAGATCCCATGATTGTCCAAAATGCCAAGGTGATGAGGCGAACTTTGCCCATTTAACCTGGTCCTGTCTTTATATAGTGGAATACTGGCAAAATGTTTTCTCGAGATTGTCCTTAAGGGCGGAGACTGAGCTTGCACCAGATCCCCTGATGACCCTGTTGGGTTATGTACACGATGTCCCGAGGGGAGTCCGCAGATTCATAGCTATGCCATTGTTACTGGTGAAACGTGAAACAGCACTGAACTGGAGCAGTAAGTGCCATCCAACAACCAAAGCATGGCTGAAAAGTTTAATATATTGTGACAATACTAGCGAAGTCTACACCACGCTGCAACCTCCAATTACCCTGCCTGAGGATATCTGACAACCTTTGAGGAACTACATGTTGTCTTTGGACACCTCAGGATCAGAATGAATTACTAGAAGGCCACCAGCACCGTATACAGCTGTTTACAAAAAAAAATATATATTTTACACAAATCCAAAAGAGAATTTATTGAGGAGGCTGGCCACGTCCACGACCAAATCCACCACGAAACTGGAACTCTGTAGCAGCTCTGGCACCAGCTTCTGCCTTTTTGTCAGCACCAGGAGGAGCAGCACTGTAAGCAGCATCTGTAAGTGTCTCTATCAGCCTCACCGTGGTTGAGACGTGCAGGGCGCTCACCTTCAAGACCTTTGGGTCTTGGTCTGCCAGTCTCTGGGTGGCTTCTGCGCAGAGTAGCTGGTACAATTTCAGGGGGCAGATGCAGGAAGTATCTCAGGTACTGGATGCCCTCATTGGTCACATACCAGTAGAAATGCCTCCAGGCAAACTGCTCCTTCACATAACCACGCGATTTTAGAGACTGCATGGCCTTTATGACATGTAGGTTGGGGACATTCTTGTCAGCCAGCTCCGGATGCTTGGCCATATGGACATCTTTCTTAGCCACCATCACTCCCTCCTTGAACAGGAGCTCATAGATAGAGATTTGGTTCTTCTTGGACATCAACATCTCTGCGGCTGCTTGTGGGCCTGAAGCCGAGCAGGAAAAGCACCGTATACAGCTGTTTACAAGATGTATCCCACATGGCTAATATCCTCCCTTCAGATATACAGTTTGATATGGTAGCTATGTTCCCCCTCATGATTTTCTTCTGTCTTCGCAGATGACTTGCAGTTGAGAGTTTTTGGATGATTACTCGGATACTCTATCTGTTCCGTTCTCTGTAACATGTTTACCTGCTAATTGAACTGTCTGCTTTTGTCTATGTTTCTGTGAGCAAACCAAAATGAAAAATACATTTTCCATAAGTGTTTATATGGGCATTTTAAACACGTTTAACTGGGTTATTTGGAGTCAGTATTTGGGTTTTCATTGTGTAAGTATGGGATAATTATATTTTTGCGATCAATATTTTTGACAATATTTCTGCATTTTGATATTGTTGTTCTTGATATTGTGTCTTACAACATATTTACTGATTTCCTTGGCATCACATTTTAAGGGTTTGAGCAAATTCCTATAGCTTCACATAAATTACCCAGTAGCCTCTATAATTTTATTACTACTTTTAATATACATCTCCACCTCTAAATCTTAACATACTTCTAGAAAACTTCATTTTCCGAACTCCTACAGCTGGAAATCCAAATTTCTTTCCACTGTGGCACCATTTTTGATACAATATTAACATAACTCTTTCAATAACTCTCCAATAGTGTTTTTAATGAGTTCATACTATATCTTAGCTCTGTGTTTTTTCATGTGTGGCTCTCTCCCATTTAGTTTCAAATTTATTTCTAAATGTCTCAAATCTAATTGTAGGGTTTATTTTGTTAATCCAGTGTTTCTTTCTTTGTCTTCTAGGAGTAAGCAATTGGTAATCCCCTTAGGTAAGATTGTTGGATTGCTAGACTATTTTAAAATTCGATACCAATGACTTATTATTTTGCAAAAAAATAATCTGTTCAAAGATGGGTTGCCAATTGCCTGTCCCTTAAAAGGGATTCAATCTATATTCAAACTGGCTTTCTCTTAAAAGATGCATTCCAAGTCCAAGCCAAGTATAACAGGAGTGTTGTCAGAAATGTATATGTAACCATGGTTGACATATATCATACCTTTGCCTAGTATATAGTCCATTCTTGATTAGCAATCATACAGTGGAGAACAGAAGGTAAAGTCCTGTTTTGTAGGATACAATAATCTTCAAATGTTCTTTAACCCCAATAAATTGATTTGTGTCCGGACCCCACCTCTGTTTAAAAGATTTCTGTCTTTTCGTTTTCCTGATTTAGCTACAAAAGGATCCAGTGCTACATTACAGTTGTTGGCTATTAACATTGTTTAATTTTTAAATGGCATCCGCATCCTACATGATTAGTCAGATAAGCATCTCAAACTATTGTTTCTGTTGTATGCATTACCCAATTGTTTACACAACATCTACAATCGAGTCTCAATAATCTGGGTTTCTTAACATTCGCTTCATCAAGACTCTTCTGGAACATTTGAATTAGAATTAAATAATCAAGCATCTGATATTTAAATCAACTAGCGATCCACTAATTGTTATAGCACTAGAAGCTTAAATGAAATGGCATCCCTGAGCTTCTTTACCCTAATGGGACCACCAATTGCTTACCTGTTTTACTTTAAGAGATACATGATTGTTAATCGAGCACCTTCACTATTAATTTTAGTTCTCACCCCATGATGCAATTTCTGTTAATTAATACCATCCAACTTGTTTTCTTACTAGACACTATGCTCTACAAGACATTGTTTCAAAATTAGGGCCTGATTACGAGTTTGGTGGTCTTACTGCCATACCCCCTCCGCAGCAGTCCCAAGTGCACCACCGAGTCTGTGATCTCTCTTACGATGTTCCTGGTGGCCCAGCTGCAGTCTTTCTGATGGCTGGTAATATTTTTCCTAATGTGTCGATGCAGTTGTGTTTGTTTTGACTGCACAAGTGTTAAATGTACATATATGCATTACACGTGTAAAAATACCTAGCACATGAATATACCGTATCATATGTGCCCAGTCCAGTGAATTGGTAACAAGTGCAAAATGGACTTACCTGGATTTTGGTGCCAACAGGGTCTCTTTCTTTGGAGTCAAGTTGCTGCTGTGTAAGGGGGCCCTGGAGGAAGGGATCCACATGGAACACTGAAGGGAAAAAAAGAAAATGGGTGAGTTTGCACCTCATTTCCTTCAATTCTGCCGACTCGAAGCAGGCAGTCTCACCACCACAGCCAGCTCAACGGAAAGGCAACTAGTAATCCAGACGGCTGTAACCTTGTCTGTACTGCCCTCTGACAGCTGTTTTCCCCCTGCTGCCATAGTGGTAGTCTGCGAATGACTGGCAGCATTGGTGGTACTCCGGCGGTCTTCCCTCGAGCAACCCGCCAGCATCATAATTCAGTGGGCCTACCGCCAGCTAGGCAGGCAGGGAATCAGATACTGCCGTGACGGTGGGACCATCACCACCAAACTCGTAGTCAGACCCTCAGTCATAGATGTTAGTGCTTTCCATTTTCTTCTCTAGCCCCTTAGCTGCTGAGGCTTCTTTCCCCCAAATGGTAAACTTCTCGCCCAGCCTGTGCCTTTTTTCTGTTTGTTGCACTTCGGGCTAAAGCTTTCATAACTTTTGTCAACAAAAGATATCCAGGCCAAATTTCCATCCTTTTTTCCCCACATGTTAGGAATTACAGGGCTACACAGGATTCGTAGATTGCCCTGAAACAAACTGAAAAGAAAGCTAAAATATAACAAAATGTGGAGGCTTTTTTTAAAATGGGAAAAAGTGCTGGGCAAGAAAGCATATGTTTTTATTTCTAAAAAATGCAATCAACAAAGAGATGCTGTGCTAAAATCACCCTCTTGCCACCTTTGAGGAACTGACCAATTTTTCATTTATTTCCGTCTCAGGCACCATCAATTACCCTGACAGTCTCAATAGTTAAATATTGCTACACATAGTCATAATTCAATAAGGTACATAAGCCATAGGGCAGGTCTCCGGCACATCACTACACACATTAATCATACATAAAAAATTATATATACATACATATGTACTTTACCAAAACTAACAAAACAAATACATATATAATTTTCACAACGACATACAAGTGTGCATATACACAATTATGTACAGTACCCAAACAAATACACATACTCAAGTACACTCATAAATCTGAGTGATACATCTAGAGATAGTCCTCTTGCACATTGAGGTATCACACCTCTCTCTCATTTAATTATATGTGCATATAACATTTTCGCCATACTCAAACTAATAGGACTCCTCAATAATAGTTGTCGACGCGGTCGCGTTTCAGCCGGTGATTTCTTTCGGCCTCCTCAGGACAAGGGTACACAATATCTACAATAGTAATCGAAGCTTCAAATTAACATAAACAAATTTTATATACATATATTAAAAACATATATTCGACTATCCCCTTATTTGTACACACAGTACTCATAAAAAATGAAGGACAAACCAACCATACAACTGCCTCCACCAACCTTAAAAGTGCAAAAAAGACACATAATACAGCTATTTCACCAAGGACACCCTAATCGCCACGTGCACCCCAAATGCGAATGAAAAAACACCCAATCATAAACGATCGTGAGTGATCAAAGCACCTAATCATAACAAAGACAAAAACACAATACCTAAAGTATTGTCACAACTCTCTGGGTCAACACGACTCCACAACCAAGGGACAACATCCTTCATGTATCAGAATTCCACGACAAATCTCGGAACCTAAAGGTAAAACACACGTAAATAAAACGTAAAAATCTCTCTCTTTTACGTTTCGTGAATTTAATCTATCTTTCATACACATATACCACGTACAAGCAATTACCTGCAGTGGCTCCCACTCTTCTTAATACCAATTAGATCCTTCAATCAATAAGCCACTCGTTCGCCCAAGTACCTAAACAACAGAGCGTGAGTTACATCTCAATCCGACTTCATGAAGCATTTCGCTAAATCTGATCTCACGAAGAGAACGTTCACACAGTCTCATAATCACATCCCACATACCTGCCGAGTTCTCAACCACCACTCGATCGAATCCTATCTCACGTCGCCGTGGTCAAACTAATCCCGCGTGACCCATTATTCAAAGGCTCATTACGTGCGTAACGACGTCAACAGACGTCGGCCAACACAAACAATAGACATAAAGGAAAGAATCCCACATGCCTTACCTCCCTCTGTTAGTCCGAGGGGAACGGGCCGATAACCAATCAACCGTACAGTCAATCATTTATAAGGAGTGACATATAAAAATAATAAATACTAAAACCTTCCACAACATTCAACAACACGCATCATGCACTCCTAAAAATATTTCTCTGACAACATGCCATATACTCTCAAAGAAAAAGTGAAAAGCTACCAAATCAAATAAAGAAACACCACTCACTCAATCCTACTATAAATATACAAAATCAAGCACCATCAAAATCGTGCCACTAACACCCAGGACTCAATCACCCACCACGGCAAACAGTAGTACTGTGTGACAAACAAGAGGCTTCCATTCTAACATTCTCACTATACACAAATTCTATCAACACATCACATATATATACACAATCTAAATCAATACCATGCCAACCAACAGTAATTCACAGATTATATCAATATATACATCGTATACATACCAAATAGGGGAACCCACTAATATAATACACCAAGTACTATAAAGCTCCCAAGCTCATATCTGATATCTTGTCTAAATAAGTGCCCATAGTTCATCACGGTCATTAAGACCCTCTATGGCTGTGCGATATCTCTCTATTAACCGTGCTTCTATGCGGTTTAACTTCATTTCCAATTGCACCTTGTTGCATGCCTTCACTACTACGAGTACAGACCAAACCAAGTCATCCTCACTATGTCCATGCTCGATATAGTGCTGTACAAGAAGGAGCTCCTTGCGTTCTACACCTTATGCGTGATTTATGTTGCAGGACCCGCATTTTAACGGCTTGGGTCGTTTGTCCAATATATGACTTCCCACACGGGCAAGTCACAACGTACACCACATTTTTGGTATTACAATTAGAGAATGACTGCATAGTGTGTTTTTTATTGTTAATCAACACAAATTTAGAATCATTAGTTGATGGACAGGCAACACAATTATTGCAACGGTAATGTCCTACCAATATAGGTAAGCCTAGTAGGCCTCTTACATCTTTTCGGACCATTGGTTCCCGGGTAGCTTTGACTAGATGTTGTCTCAAATTTTTCCCTTTTCTAAATGAAAAAAGCGGTTTTGGCATCTCCAAATGTTCAATCAATCTCCAGTTTTTAAGATAATCTGCTTCACTTTATTAGCTTTGGGATTATATGTAAGAACACAAGTCATTTGTTCTGAATCCTCTTTGATTCTAGGTGTTAATAAACTTTCCCTTGGTGTATACCAAGCCCTTTTCAGGGCAGCTCTCACCAATTTCTTCGGGTACCCTCTGGAGCACAGTTTATGTAGTAAACTTTCTGCATTTTCAAAATAGTCAACCTTGTTCGAACAATTGCGACGTATTCTTAAAAATTGCCCATAGGGCAAATTTTCCTTGAGGCTTCTAGGGTGTCCTGAGGTAAATTCTAGCAATGTATTTCTATCGGTGGGTTTAGAATACAAACTCACTTCCAACTTACCCTCGTTGTCAAAAATCAAAACATCCAGGAAATTAATCCGGACATTGCTTACCGACTTGGAAAATCTCAGATCGGGAGTACGGGTATTCAACCATATATGGAACCTTTCTAGTTCTTCATGGTTCCCACTCCATATCAAAAATATATCGTCAATAAAGCGCACCCATCTATTCAAATTGATTACAAACGGTGTTGCCTCATTAAAGATGTATTGTCTTTCAAAATGATCCATCACTAGGTTGGCTATTTCTGGGGCGAAACAACACCCCATAGCACCATAGCCACACCCTTTACTTGTAAAAATAACTCATTTTTAAATGAGAAAAAATTATTCTTCAAACAGATCCTAGCTAATTCTAACAAAAAATCTGTGGGTACCTGGTGTGGTCTTACTCTTTGATTCAGGACCTTCTCCATGACCAACACTGCCTCATCCTGGGGAATATTGGTGTATAAACTCTCGATGTCGAAGGAGACCAACAATTGTCGGTCCCCATCAAACACAGAGTGTTCAATTTTCGAAATTGTGTTGCCTGTCCATCAACTAATGATTCTAAATTTGTGTTGATTAACAATAAAAAACACACTATGCAGTCATTCTCTAATTGTAATACCAAAAATGTGGTGTACGTTGTGACTTGCCCGTGTGGGAAGTCATATATTGGACAAACGACCCAAGCCGTTAAAATGCGGGTCCTGCAACATAAATCACGCATAAGGTGTAGAACGCAAGGAGCTCCTCTTGTACAGCACTATATCGAGCATGGACATAGTGAGGATGACTTGGTTTGGTCTGTACTCGTAGTAGTGAAGGCATGCAACAAGGTGCAATTGGAAATGAAGTTAAACCGCATAGAAGCACGGTTAATAGAGAGATATCGCACAGCCATAGAGGGTCTTAATGACCGTGATGAACTATGGGCACTTATTTAGACAAGATATCAGATATGAGCTTGGGAGCTTTATAGTACTTGGTGTATTATATTAGTGGGTTCCCCTATTTGGTATGTATACGATGTATATATTGATATAATCTGTGAATTACTGTTGGTTGGCATGGTATTGATTTAGATTGTGTATATATATGTGATGTGTTGATAGAATTTGTGTATAGTGAGAATGTTAGAATGGAAGCCTCTTGTTTGTCACACAGTACTACTGTTTGCCGTGGTGGGTGATTGAGTCCTGGGTGTTAGTGGCACGATTTTGATGGTGCTTGATTTTGTATATTTATAGTAGGATTGAGTGAGTGGTGTTTCTTTATTTGATTTGGTAGCTTTTCACTTTTTCTTTGAGAGTATATGGCATGTTGTCAGAGAAATATTTTTAGGAGTGCATGATGCGTGTTGTTGAATGTTGTGGAAGGTTTTAGTATTTATTATTTTTATATGTCACTCCTTATAAATGATTGACTGTACGGTTATTGGTTATCGGCCCGTTCCCCTCGGACTAACAGAGGGAGGTAAGGCATGTGGGATTCTTTCCTTTATGTCTATTGTTTGTGTGGGCCGACGTCTGTTGACATCGTTACGCACGTAATGAGCCTTTGAATAATGGGTCACGCGGGATTAGTTTGACCACGGCGACGTGAGATAGGATTCGATCGTGTGGTGGTTGAGAACTCGGCAGGTATGTGGGATGTGATTATGAGACTGTGTGAACGTTCTCTTCGTGAGATCAGATTTAGCGAAATGCTTCATGAAGTCGGATTGAGATGTAACTCACGCTCTGTTGTTTAGGTACTTGGGCGAACGAGTGGCTTATTGATTGAAGGATCTAATTGGTATTAAGAAGAGTGGGAGCCACTGCAGGTAATTGCTTGTACGTGGTATATGTGTATGAAAGATAGATTAAATTCACGAAACGTAAAAGAGAGAGATTTTTACGTTTTATTTACGTGTGTTTTACCTTTAGGTTCCGAGATTTGTCGTGGAATTCTGATACATGAAGGATGTTGTCCCTTGGTTGTGGAGTCGTGTTGACCCAGAGAGTTGTGACAATACTTTAGGTATTGTGTTTTTGTCTTTGTTATGATTAGGTGCTTTGATCACTCACGATCGTTTATGATTGGGTGTTTTTTCATTCGCATTTGGGGTGCACGTGGCGATTAGGGTGTCCTTGGTGAAATAGCTGTATTATGTGTCTTTTTTGCACTTTTAAGGTTGGTGGAGGCAGTTGTATGGTTGGTTTGTCCTTCATTTTTTATGAGTACTGTGTGTACAAATAAGGGGATAGTCGAATATATGTTTTTAATATATGTATATAAAATTTGTTTATGTTAATTTGAAGCTTCGATTACTATTGTAGATATTGTGTACCCTTGTCCTGAGGAGGCCGAAAGAAATCACCGGCTGAAACGCGACCGCGTCGACAACTATTATTGAGGAGTCCTATTAGTTTGAGTATGGCGAAAATGTTATATGCACATATAATTAAATGAGAGAGAGTGTGATACCTCAATGTGCAAGAGGACTATCTCTAGATGTATCACTCAGATTTATGAGTGTACTTGAGTATGTGTATTTGTTTGGGTACTGTACATAATTGTGTATATGCACACTTGTATGTCGTTGTGAAAATTATATATGTATTTGTTCTGTTAGTTTTGGTAAAGTACATATGTATGTATATATAATTTTTTTATGTATGATTAATGTGTGTAGTGATGTGCCGGAGACCTGCCCTATGGCTTATGTACCTTATTGAATTATGACTATGTGTAGCAATATTTAACTATTGAGACTGTCAGGGTAATTGATGGTGCCTGAGACGGAAATAAATGAAAAATTGATCCCTCCTTACTAATTCTGTTTTTCATATTCTTGATGTTCTTTGCCCATGTATAGGAGAGTTATTTGGGCATTCCCCTTTGCTTGTTGTACCTTTGAGGAACTGGGGTGGCATCGTGAGCAAAAGAATGATGAATTTAACCCAGAACTCTTGATTGGGGGAGAACGTTTGATTTGCTCTGCATTCCGTCCATCATCTATCTGTGTGTCTTTTGCTTTCTCGCTCTAAGTGTGTCGGGTATGCCCAGATGTGGGTCCCGGTCTCACTGTGCCACTGTATTCAAGCTATACTGGCTGATGAGGGGTCCCAGGATGATTGTTTACAGTCCAGGGAAGACCTGGCTTGGCAGTTCGGGCTGGACTGTTCCCATGAAGCCCAGGGTAAAGACTGATTTGCATATGGCCGGGTCTAAACTGGGGTGGCATGGTGATCAAAAGTCCAATGGATTTAACCTGGATCTCTTTAATGGGGGTGAATGTTTGATTTGCTCTGCATTCCGTCCATCATCTGTGTGTCTTTTACCTGTGAGGAACAGGAATATTTGTAAAAAGTGAGAGAGTTGTTGCATTTATCTTATTGGTAGTCACTTTTTCCTTCTCTTGTTTTTTTTTACGTACTCGCATTGTATTATGGAAACAGGTGTGAAATCCGTAGTGAACCCTGAAAGCTATACCTTTCTGAATAGTAGACAAAATTCTGAATTCTGCAAAGGTTTATTTTTATAGATCATGTGTGGTTTCCACCCAAAAAACTAAATCAAAAACAATCAAAAACTAAACTAAAATAATTTTGAAACATTGAAATAATTCAAAAAAAGTTACATGAAATTTTTTGACCCTTTGGCCCATTTAGATAAAACAATATAGTAATAGGTCCACCAGACCTTTCCAGCTACAGGGATATGTAGTGTTTGTTGTCCAGAGACACAGGATACCCAGAGCCAACACCTGAACTGCAGCATAGAATGATTGGTAATGGTTGACCAACCATGCAGCAA
This sequence comes from Calotriton arnoldi, assembly GCA_963921515.1. NCBI lineage: Eukaryota > Metazoa > Chordata > Amphibia > Caudata > Salamandridae > Calotriton > Calotriton arnoldi. Next base: position 147,068 of record CAWUFW010015729.1, read on the forward strand.
TTCATATGTTAAAATATAATGATACATGGGTATGAAGGAAACCTATGCATTTACCCATGATAGAGAGTTTAGGAATAGTGGCTATTTAACAAACTCTGAATTTTAAATTACCCATGCTGTCATGTGATTTGAAGGGCATTCTACAAAATGTGAACTTTCTGCCACACCAGCTTATATCTAGATTTTAAAAAGTGACAGAAAGACAATTGACAATTACAAATGTTCTACTATTCAGTATACGCACACTTCTTCTGTAAAAAAGGTACCCAACTTGGATGGTTTTACCTATACATGACAAGAAAGGCCCCAAAACAAAACATGGAGATAATGTAAATGTTGCCTTGAAAAGTGAGCCCTTCTGGCAATGTGGATAGTTGGGTCATTTTAGCACTGTCTTGGCCGTCTCTCAGGAAAAACTACCAAACCCAGATGTTTCTAAATGTTTCCAAATTTCATTTTTCTTGCCATTGGGATGGGAATGCTCTAGGCCCCAGGGAGGGGGTGAGAAAGAATGTTGTGGCTTTAGGGGTACGGATATGGCATGATGTCAGAATGGGCTGTCCCCCCATCCCATTTTCTTTATTGTATTTAAATGGCATCCAATGGACATTCTGTTCTTCCTGAGGCAGGCTCAGGGTAAACCATCCAATCCTCTCCCTAGTGGAGGGTAGAAAGACTGTTCTTGCCCTTAAGGGGTTTGGGAACAGCCCAATACAGGGCAGTCCACATCCTATTGTTTTGTATAAAAACATCACCGGGTGTGGTGGGCTTAATCCCCCCTTGAGGGCAGAAAGACTGTAGGGCCCTTTGGAGGTGGGAGTCAGGCCTGATGCCTGGGCAGGATGCCCCCACCCCATATTTAAAGAAAATTAATATCTAGTATTTAGTGGGCTCTCTACCCCCAAAAAGGGCGCAGAAAGACTACTGAGACTACTTATGGGAAGGAGGCATGACTTGATACCAGGGTGGGCTGCAACCACCCCTTCATTAAAAAAAAATACCACGGTATCTAGTGAGCATTCTGCCACCCTGGTGGGGCAGATTAGAGCTGAACGCCCTGTCTCCCCTAGGATGAGGCCTGGTACCTGTGCAAGGCCACTCAAAAACACTTTTTTTGTTATGAAATAAATCCCTGGTGCAGAGTTGGCTTGCTTACACCCTCTCAAGGAAAGATTGGCAGTAACCTCCCTCCCCAATCTGAGCCATTAATGATGGGGGCACAGCCCAATGCCTGGACAGTCTGCCCCCCCCCTTCTTTTTTGTAAAAGGAAAATAGCACTCCAGGCGCTTGTAGTCTTTCTGCCCCCCAGAGGTTAGCTTCAGGGTAAACACATAATGTGCTCCTCATGTGTTCAGAAAGTCTGTTGCCCCCCTTTTTGGGGTGAGTGCATAGCCGATTTCCACCTCATCCCCTTTTTTTTTTTTTAAATAAATAAATTCCCTGGTGGTCTATTGGCCTTTCTGCTCCACAGTGGGGGGCAGATTGGTGTAAACCCCCATCTCCATGCCATGGTGGCAGAAAGGCTGCTGTGTCCCATTTTAGAGGAGGGGCATGGCTTGATACCAGTGTGGTCTGCCTTCATCCTTTTTTAAAAGAAAAATAGCCCTGGTGTCATAGTGGGCAATCAGAACCCGGGCTTGGCAGATTGATGATCAACCCCATCAATCTTCCCCCTTTGATGGGGCACCTATAGAGTGACAGCATGGCCTGATACCTGGACAGGCCATCCCCATCCTTCTTTCTTTAAAAAATAAAATCTCTGGTATGTGCTCTATTTTCTGCACCCCGGGAGCATGAATTTCCTTATGTGCCCACCGGGGGCTGAAAGACTGGTGGGGCACTTTTGGGTGGGGCTGTGGCCTGATAACTGGGCAGCCTGCCCTACCTCTTTTTTTTTTACACAAAACATCCCGGGTGGCTAGTCAGTGTTCTATCCCTCCAGGGTGTGGAGGAGCAGCAGATTGGCAGTAAACTCCCCAGGAAAACTATGGTGCCATTAGGGAGTGCAGGCATAGCCACACTTCTGGGTGAGACACCCCACCCCTTTAAAAAAAAAAAAAATTTTAAACAGCATCTCTGGTACTAGTGGATTTCTGCCACTCTGGAGTGGAGTGGTCCTTTTTTGTGCTAGGTTTTATACAAGCATTAATTCGAGAGTGCATTTAATTTTACAGCTTTTCTAGGTAAACTGTAGCATTCGCAATTTAAATAAAATTCTATAGGCAGATGGTTTTCTATTGTCATGCGCCAAAACTCTTAATCTGTAAAAGGGGGAAAATGCTCATTACTGATCGTGAAATAGGTAACTGAATCGACACCCGAACCATAAGTATATTACAAAGGTCAGAAAGTCGTCACTAAACAGCCATTTGAAAACACCCAAAATGGTTTCATATAGAGTTTTCAATTTGGCGGCACTTTATTAGAGAGTATATTGACTTCCGGAATCCCAAGCACTTCTGAAATATTGAGCTGTTCCTCTGCATAAAATTGCTGATAGTTATTCTAGATTTTCAGCCTCCTGCCACTGTCAAAACATTTTGGAGATTGCTGGTTCATTGCAAGAACTTCCTTGAATCACTCATGCAAAAAGATGTGCTAAAACTACCAACAACATCATACCCAGGGGAGCCAATCTTATATTCTTTTAGCCAAAGGTAGAAGTTTGACAAAAAAACTGCAAAACTCTAACTTTTTTAATAATCTGATGTTTAAAAATACTATTACTTCCATTTATATGTAGAACTCCAGGTTAAATCTCTTGAGATCCAGAGGACAATCTTTTGCTAGTTTAATTGCCAATGAAATGCATCGCCACATTAAAATAAATGAATACAGTGTGAACACAGTACCGGTAAAAATAATTATTTTTTTGTCACGCACATAACTGGTTGAAACATCTCCTTTTCTCAGTCAGGGATCGCTGAGCAGCAGAGGGGATGGGGTAAGGCGGACAATGCAGCGACTCCTCTGTGGTTTACTCCGAGTGACCTATATGCAGACGATGATGAATAGAGGTAGCTGTCTTCAGGACAAGGTGTTGCAGAGGGGCAGTGCAGAGCAGCTCTTGTCTGTTTGCCGAGGGATTTACTTACCTGCTTGGTCCTAACAAATATCAATTCTGCATCCGGGGACTGAAGCAGACGCACGACACTCAATGGGGTTTAAGTAAGGGGATTGTGTTCCAGCTCATCTGCCAACATCAGAAAATCACCTTGCCGGGGAGCGATGCAACCCCCTTGTGAGAGTAAACAGAGGTTATTGTGCATCTTTGGAATACAAATGTTTTCTTCAGACGTCTCAATGTCATGCACAGGACTTTCACATTTTAGAAGCTTTAGCAGCAGCAACCAGAAAGAAATATATAGCCTTTCCTTGCAATTCTCGTTTATAAATTAAATATTAAATTCTCCTGCGCATATAGTGTGATTTCTTTCAATGAATTGGCACTGGATTGCTTGGCTCCTGCTCTGGGCGTCTTCATTTTCAAGTAAATTAACTTCACAGGTCAATTGTTGAAAACGGCATCATTGCCAAGAGAAAGAACGCTACTATATTCGTCACAGACCGGCAGCGGCTGCCATCTTACCTCATACTGCGCACTGCAGCGTGGCTTCCAAGACAGGGCCCGCGTAGTCTGTCGGGTAAAATATATCTCTTGCTCAAAAAAGCAGCTAAATTCATTTGAAAACATAACTCACCATTTTAATTTGTAAAATCGTTTGGAATAGCCTCCTCTGCCCACTGAGCACCACTAAAGGCGATTAATTTGGAGCATAAAAATATCAGCTGGGACAAATAATACATCATTTTCCATCGCATTAGGATTTCGACGTGCACTCAGAATAGACTGCGGGGAAAAACATGCAGGGCTACCTGCACCAAGTTTTGCTAAAACTAGAACCTGCTAATGTAATGGATAGTAATATTACCTACGATTCAAAAACATTTTTCTGATGTTAGGCATGGCTTACTTTTAACTTACTCTTAGTCATACTCATGGAAGGACGCTTTGTGAACTGGTCCCAGTATAAGCCAGTTACTTAAAGCAATAGGGGTAGCTATTTTCAGGAAAGGGAGAAATGCTCCTCATTTTAAGTTTTCATAATATATGTGGTTTGAATAATAGTTAATGAGAGGTCAAATTGTTCTTGCACTTACAAACTTTATTAATTGAACACTAATCTGTGATATCAGATTAACCCACAGAATTTAACATACAACTACTTACAAACGACAAGACCTATTTTTAAAGTTACAAGCCTCCTCACAAATACATTACATTTCATTAATCAATCATTAAATACACACGGTGTTCAGATTAAAACAGTTTTAAAATAAACTAAATCCCATGGGGTATGACCATAGAAAGTAAAATTAACATTAGTTACCGTATGGAATAAACCCTACTAATAACAGGCATAAGACAAAAGGGGCATGTTAATTTTTTTGATTCTTGAGCTAGAAAGTGAACTAGGCATGAATGCTGTTGATTACTATTAAGCGACTCATAAAACCTCACTTAAACTGAAACTGGGCAAATTGTGTTCACTCTGAGAGCATCCCCATGGTAATGGCTTCTAAATATATTAGTCCTGGGTGTATATATACATAGGACATAGGGAACCATTTCATTTTCCAATTTACAGACTCTTCATAATTGATCCCTTTGCATGTTACCGGAGTCTCATGAGGTCTTGAAGGTCAAAATGTCTGTCTCCAATGAAACCTCATATATGTATATCACATCTTTGGTGACATGGGCTCGATTTAACAAATTTGAGTACATATAGCATTATGTATCAATTATTTGTAGTACTTAGTGTTTTGATATCCTCTTCAAATCTAGCATAGATTGTCACTTTTATTCAAATTTTTTTGCCATAATTGGTAAAGAATCCTTAGTCAAAACAGCTTGCTGTATATATGCATTAAATGATAATTCTAAATGCCTCCTGACTGACGTTACTAAATACAACTATGTTTAACCCTCTGCTAGCTTGAGCAACACAGCCAAGCAATGTGCAATGTATCTATGCAGCACTGAAACAGTAATAAGTTGAAAATACAACACCAGAAAAATCCCCTTCCAGTTTATAAAAATAGAGAATATTTTTAATAAATAAAATGACACCAAAACAACAAAAGTTCAATAAGCAGAATAACCCCAAACAGAACAAAGCATCAACCACAGGTGTCTAGTCACGCTAGACCGAGTCAAAGTCAAAATTTAAACCCTACTGCGTTCGCTGGTCAGATACAGGGACCAGGTTAATCTCAGTGGAAAGTTTACTTTCTTACTTAGAAACTTTTATGGAGAACAAGTGGCCGTCGATGAGTTGTCAGCAGGGCAAGCTTCAAGGTGAATCTGAAGTGGGGCCCAACGATGGCAGGCTGCTGAAGTGTGGGGTCCCTGTGCGGTCATCGATGAAGTCAGGAAAATTCCAAGCAGGCTTAGTCCAAAATCTGTGCCTAGGAATGCCTGAACATCAATTAAATGCTGCTCAGCATAGGTCCCAGTGAAGCCCTCAACGTTCAGACTTAGAAACATTTCTGGAAGTTAGACCTCTTTCAGTGGGGCAAACTGGCAAGTTGAGGCCGACTGGAGATTTGTCGTTGATAGTTGTGGCGTTGATGGCACGGCGGCCCTGGTGTCCTTTGGTTCTCCAGGCAGAGAGTTGACAGAAAGTTTCTAAGTCACACATCATGCTCTTGGGAAGAGGAGAAGTACACTATAACACTAGTTCAGGACCTGGGGGGCACCACTTGGAGATTGGGGCTCACTTCAACAGAGACCAACAGTAGGGTCCAGGGCAGGTCCAGCTGGAACTGGTCAGCTGGGTAGTTGCACGGAGAGAGGCCTCAGGTAGCATGTTGTGTCCCTGTAGCCAACTGGCATTTAAAGTCACTTCTGAGGTCCTGGGTTCAAGACAATTAGGGCTCATCTTCCTTCAGTTTCTTCAGACAGAATGGCAGTCCTACTTTTGATCCTTCACGGGGCCAGGAGTGTTCTGTGAAGAGATCCTTAGGGTCCACATTTATTTCAAGTGCCAGCCTGTGGGTGGAGGGCAATCCTTTGTCCACTTCTTAAACCATTTCTGGTCAGTTCCTCACTTCATACTGAGTTCGGAGCAAGCCTGCAGAGATAGACAAAAAGGAGGCAGGCCTAGCTGTGAACCTCATCAGGCAGTGACAGGGAAGGAATCCTTTGAAGCTCAGGAAGGGGCTGGGTACAGCCCCCAGACCAGCCTTTCAAGGAAGGGGACCCTCTTCCCACACACCAAGCCCTTTGTCCACTGTCTGGGAGAAATACACATCTCACCACAGAAGGTCAGGTAACAGTTGGACACTGGCAGAAAAGCCTTTTAGTATTAAACAGGAAAATGACTTCCCTCTAAAAGTGCAATTTCCAAAATAGTAATATAAAATCCAACTTTACCCTTAAGTTGGATTTTAAATTGCTTTTGCAGTAAGTCCTTGAAATATTTTTCTAGCTCCCAAACTGAATGTAGCATGTATTCATTGTTATAGTAGCCAATGGGAGAGCCAGCCTTGCCACAGTGAAAAACGATTTTGGACGTTTATCACTGCCAGGACATGTAAACCATTACATGTACATGTCCTACTTTCAAATACTATGCACCCTGCCTATGGGCTTTTAAGTTCTAAGTTGGGAGTGACTCATATGCATTCAAAGTGAAGGTTTAGGCCGAGCAAAGGTTTATTTTTCTATGTTGAAATGGCAGTTTATAACTGCACATCCAGGCATCCATGGCCCCCCTGGAGACATGTTTTACAGTGTTACTTTAGTGGGTGGTAGAATGAGTGCTTCAGCCCATAAGTAGCATTTAATTTGTAAACTCTGGTTACAGGTGGTATCATATGCTAGAGCATAAGGAGAAACGTGTTCAAGGACTGCTTTCCCTTCAAATCCCAAATTTTGTTTTCATTAAAAAAATCCTTTCAGAAGTATATAGATTGTGACCCATAGCCTGCCGTTGGATTGGTGGATCACCAGGTGCTGTGAAAAGGGCGGTGTTGGGTTAACACTTTGCATAATGGAAATAGGTATACAACAGCCCCAAACAAAGAAGTATGTTTGAGCTCCAGACCGGATTATAATTGTGAGTAATAAAAAATCCACATAAATATATGCAGGCTCTGGTAATAGTAAAGCGGTGACAGCATACCTATGTGTGCAATCAAGCAATCAATGATATGGCAAAGCTAGTAATAAAACATAAATGGGAATGTTCATGGCTCTCAAATCTGCTATCATTGACACCATGAATGGACAAGCAATAAAATGTTCCAAGTTAGAGACTTTTGGGCTAAACAGTATATTGTTGTTGTATATCACCGATACACATGCATTTTACCCTTTGCTCAAGGCATATACAATCTTTTTTTTCATTAACCTGTACTATGCACACAAAGATAGTTGTGAACACATTGATCCAACTCAGTGGCTCCTCCTTTAACTTTGGTATGTGTGTCACTGATGCTTGATTTTGTGTGCCCTCTGATGACACAGGAAACACTGACCCAACTTTGTAACTACTCCAGTACTTTGAGGTGCATGTCACTATTATTTTTAGATTGGGAAATGCATATAACTTCAGTATAGGTCTGCACACAACAATCACGTATTAAGTGCTTGCATCAGGAGTCCTGTGACTGTGGTGCACATCACCGAAAAGTATGTGCACCACCGACCAGTCTCTTAGAAATGACTGCACGCTGTGTGAGTTGTGTCTTTCTTCATCCAAAATACAGATGATGAATATCGTTAATATTTGATTTCAGTTCATTGAATCATAAAAACACACTTGAAAAACTGCACAAATTTTGTAAAATCATAAAATATACACTAACAGGAAAGTATTAGACATGCAGTTTGTTAAAAAGGAAACTTCATTGAAAAAGAAAAACCTAAACCCTTAATTAGCAGATTATGTTTCCTTTCATAAAGTAGTCAAACCCCATACAACAGGTCCTAGTCACAAAACTTCATCTGTTGAACTACAGGCACAAGAAATGTTTACACCGTGAAGCAGACATAAGAATTAGATAAAGTTAACAAGCTGACAGTCTGGTGAGCAGTGCTGGCACTCTTGCTGGCGCTAGGCAGTTTTTTTAGTGCCAGCGCTAGGTGAAACGCAGGAATACGCTACATTTTTGTAAATTCGATGCACCCCTGCATTTAAAAAATGTTGGAGCGCGACGTTACCAATTTTGGAGTAACACTGCGCTCCGACATTTTATTGTAAATATCCCCCAGGTCTCTTCTCCCAGAAATGCTCAACCGCCTTGCTACAAAGCGTATTAACAAAATGTTTTAATATGACCTTTCGACCATGTCCGAGTAAGGTTCCATGACAACACTCTTTGTAGTCAAAATGTAAGCTGTACCAGAGGCTGACACAATTATACACTTTACTGTATGAAATGATTGACGATTTGTATCTTGTGACAAATTACTTGATATCTGTTTGTAAAATCTTGGAAGGAACAACCATAGAACTTGCAAACCTACTTGTTTCACAGTATTTTTATATCACCATGCTAGGTGTTTACATATGCATTTGGAGACATTACTATACCTGCAATAATTTCTTCAGTTCTTCCTTTATTTAAAAAAAACTTTATTTGTTTGTGGTTGCAGGCTATTCAGTTCAACAGCATCACAGAATCAAAATCAGAGGAATGCAGAATACTTTGGTCAATGGTTTAGCTGAAACGTGCGTTGCTGGGCTAAAAGTCTGAAAGTCACAAGGCCACGCAGTGGTGGCCCTCAGCAACTGTCCCAAATACACAACACTACTTCTGTTGCATCCAAGCCATCTATAACTGTTTCCATAGATCTCCGCAATCCCCCTTTAATGTAATCATAGGAAATAGGTCCGGGGTCACTTAACGCTCAGATTTATGTCTATAGTTTCCCTCCGAACACAAATATATATGGCACTCCCGGTGGCACATGGGGGTCCGGTTGCGGTATCCCTGTGTTATGTCCGTCTGAACCCAGGACCATCCAGTGGCAAATGTTACAGGACCTCTCCCTCCGATGGAGCAAGGACTCGAGAAAAAGAGACTTGCTCGATAAAATCTTTCATTAACCTTTACTAAGTATTAATTAATAAATAAGGCGAAATTAACATGCACCCAACACAGAAATATGGGGAGAAAAGCTTACGCATGCTTGAATTAATGAGAAATAAAATACAGCACGATTAAAACCCACTTTAACTTGCTAAACGCTCTGCGCATGTGCAAACCCGAATGACGCATAAAATAACATGACTAACTCGCTTTGCGAGGGAAAAACCCTCACACATGCGTAAGAAGAATTGAAATACGGTCTTGAGGTACCGCATGCTCGGCATATGCTTGCTTGATTAAAAAGCAAGCTGCTGCTATTAACGCTTTTGCCCAAGAGTAATAATAATTACATGGGATAGATTAGAAGTGGGCGGTGAACAGTGAGAATTACATGTTCAAGAAAATAATATTTGTTTTTGATTCTTTTATTAATAGTGAATATTTGGGCCTGTTGGGACTTGACTAAAAAAAAAAGATGGCGAAAGCCGCGCATGAGCAATGAGTCCATGAGATGACCGATGACACAGAGGGAACTGAACGCTTGCCAAACTCCAAGGACAAAAAGGATGGGAAAAGAAGAATATGTAGCAGCAAACTGTGAAGCTTGTATTAAGTGAATTATGGCATTTGCAACAAAGTATGCATGTTTCAAATAAAATTATGAATGAGTAGAAGGGGCAGGATTAACAAACAATAGTTTTGACTAATAAAATGAATACGTCAGCTCGGGATGATGAAGACACCCCTAACCCCGTCCAATCATATTCCGTAGTTCAGTGAAGTTGCAACACTTGAGGGTGGGACATGAAGAAATAAAGAATATAACTAGAGTGATTTGAATTGAGAAATTATTGAGGCTGCTGCTGATATTGGCGATGACAATGACATGAGGCTGACAACGCTGCAGGGAGCTGAGCAAGAGAGAGCGAGCGAGAGAGAGAGAGAGAGAGAGAGAGAGAGAGGGAAGACGAGTGTAGACTCAGAAGATCCAGACTTTTGCATGATTAGAATTGAAGATTGCGGAAGAATATCGAGGAGGGAGAGAGTGAAAGAGAGGGAATCGCCCTGGTGCGTCGGGTTGTAGAGAAGTCTAGTAAGTATCAAATCGGTCCTGATCCTATCCTTTAATCTTTGTCTCCTGATCCTAAGTCAGGGGACCTCCACCAGCCCTTTGGCCAGAGGGGTGGTTTTCCAGTTATCCTCATTAGGTAAATGTCATTCTATTCAGTATTTGCATATTTCGTTGCAAATGTATTTAATGTGCCTTTTGTCTCTTCATCTATCCACTCTTGTGCATTGATGTTTGTTGAGAGCTTGTGTAATTGAATGTACTGTGCTTTATGATGGCTCTCTCTCTCCCGTTTGATAAAATTGGAGTTTGCACTGTGTATTTGTAATTGATGAGCGTTCAACTTAATGACTGAAATTTTAGATAAATTCATCCTAATTATTATATACAGAGTCTGTGGTTATTTCATTAAGAAGTTTAGTTAAGAAGTTGTTAATATCACCATCAACTAACTCAACTAATGGTCCATCGACCAGAGGAAGAGTGTTGATTCGTGAAGATTAGTTAGTCATGATATTGTAACTGATTTATGGTTACAGGGATATAACTAATCAGGGTTGTGAAGTTATTGGAATTCAAAACCCTTCCAGCGGGAATTTGGCTAAGGTGAATACAAATAAAGGTATTTGGATAAAAGTATATGGGCCCATTGAAAAAGTTTAGTTTTTGATGTGTAAAATATCCAACCTTGGACACTTCACGCTGGATCCGTTTTTCTGGTAGCAGAGGTATGGTTATTATTGATTAGTTTGGTGATTATTGATTATTGGCTTTATGTTCTTAACATGAGAAGTTAGTGTCTTGTTTTATGTTGTCTGGAAGTACAGGTACAGAGATACCTGGGAGTCCCAGGAATTGAATTTTGAAGAGTGTGGGAAGGAAACCACACTGCAGAAGGTTACTCGTCTGTTGTCATAATACCTAAAAGCTACGGAGGGCTGTAGGTGTTATAATAGGGACTATATTGTATAAGAGTAGAGTGTGAGTGATAGCGAAGGGTCTACCTGTGAAACTTTTGCCTTACCTGAAGGAGGAGTATCCCTAGAGAAGTAATAGGTTTTCCCGAGCTAAAGTGAAGGGTAAACAGTGGTTTTTACTCGTAGTGTAAGGAAGTATTTTCTTTTGAAGCAAGTGAATAAACTATCTTTAATTAGCGGAACAGACAGAGTAGCGCTGTTTTTACGTTCTTACTAACAGAAAAGATATTAAGAAAAGTTTAGAGAAAACACTGCCGTATTACCTTGTGAAGGGAGGGTCAGTAGTAGGAGTCATGCTGACGTCACAGAGAGCCGCGCTGGTATTGGTTGAGACAGCGGGCATGTAACAAGTGCCAATTGTAAAGGGAGGGTCAGTAGTAGGAGTAATACTGACGTCACAAAGAGCCGCGCTGGTATTGGTCGAAACAAGTGGGTGTGTGGAAAACTCTGATTGGTTGGTAGACAAGAGCAGCACTCATATTGGTTGTGAAAGAAAATACGTAGTGAGCCCTGATTGGACTGTTGGTGTGAGCCGCGCTGGTATAGGACGAGTGCTGAGAAACAGGATACGTAAGAATATGGAAGAGTTTCTAGTTTAGCTTGTTGAAAATAACAAGTTATAGAATTAAGTTGATTAACAAAATCAAGAATTTCTTTAAAAAGGATAAGCGTGTAGTAACCAGAGAAGGGATTCTTATGCCACCCCCTAATACACCTGCTTCCTTTATGATGTTGGAACGAGGATACCATACGTGTGTTTGGTTGGAGAATTGGGTGGAATATACAAAAGGTGATGGTGTTTTAGCTTTCCCTGAAAATGGTACCTTTAATGTAAGGGTTCTTCAGAATTTGAGAAATCGGATGAATACATTAGAACCTAGTCCTAGGTTGACGCAGTATGAAGCTTTGGAGGAATGGGAAGTTGAGGCATTTGAGTGGGAAAAATACAGAGGAGGTAGAAGAATAAATAGGGGATTTTTCCCAAGATATCCGTTTGATACTCGAGGTGATGAGATGAAAAGATGGAGAAGAGCTGTAGTAACAGAAGGGTTGTATCCAGTATTGATGGCTGAGGATCAAACAGGGAGTAAATGCAAAAAAAAATGAAGCATACAGGTATGGCAGGAACCGAATGTGATGAAACAGATGATGAATTATTAGAGGACATTTTAGTTAAAAGACCTCCACCTTATCAAGAAATTGTTGGAGAGGCAACTCCAAGTGCACCAATGATGAGAACTCCCTTAGTTCTGCGGGTTCTATATGATCCAACAGCTACCCGAGCGTTACAGGAGAAGGAAAGGGATGCATTGAATAAAACAAAAGAAGAGATAATTCAGAAAATAAATCAGTTAGGTTTAAATGCTGAAGCCTTGACAGTGCCAGTAATGAAAGGTCCAGTTATTCCATTATATGGGGATAAACGAGACACCCCGAGATTACAAACAGTGACATTTCCACAAATTAATGTTAGAAAAGAGGTAGCAATGTCAGAAGATCTAACCAGTGAAAGTGATTCAAATATCTCGTTACTAGATCTCCCTAATATTGAAACAGTGGCTGAAACACCAAGGAGAGGTTCACCTGTGAATAAAAAGAGAAAGGAATTGATTGATACTCCCATAGCAGGAAATTCAAAAGGATTCACGCCAGATGATCTAGAGGAGTGGGCAAAAGGATTAGACAAAAAGAGACCTCAGACACCCAGTATAGATGTAACCAAGTTGAAAGTGGATTTGGAAGAAATGATCATTGGTACAATAAGCCCAGAGAGATTAAGTACATACAGAGATGAAGAATTGCTGTTTTTATGTAAAAGTATAACCTGGAGAGCAAAGAATCTGCATGAGAAAATAGTAGAAGTTGCTTCAGAATTTGGAAGAGATGTAGAAAAATCGAAATTATTGCAGAAACCATATAGGGCAGAATTTACTGACAAGGATTTAGAAAGTTTGAATGCATCAGGAAGGAGATTACAGATCAAAGAATTAATGAATATTTTGAAGAAATGGGGAGATGTAGACAGATGGAGAGGTAGATGGACAAAGAAAAGGGATGAAGCAGCTACAAAGGAGGCATCTGCATACCCATTAAGCGAAACAGAACAGGTTGAAAGAGTGTGCCCCATGAGAGAAGTTCCTGGAGGTGGATACGTTCATGTTCCATGGTCCAGACAGGATATTTTGTCTTTTACAAATGATTTTCCCAGATTAAGGGAGAAACCAGTTGAATGGTACAAGCAGGTAGAGAGGTTTGTGAAAGTATCAAAGGTATTGTTGAAGGATTTAGATGGTCTGTTTGATATAGTGGTGCCAGCTGATTTATGAACAGAATGTAAGATTACGGTTGATTGGCCAACTGAAGAATATCCCAGAGATGCAAAGACAGGTGTGCCATCAGAAGAGGTGATGAAAAAGTATCAGCAAGTGATTACTTTCTTGAAAGGGAAAATTCCCCCAAAGAAACGGATTGGGTTAAAATAGATAGAACAACTCAGGAACCGAAAGAGTCAGTGCATGCGTATTATGAAAGGTTGTTGCAGGTATTTAAGCAGTATAGTGGATTTGAAAATATTGGTGATAAGGATATGGGACATTTTGTGTACAGGTTTGTGTATGGACTGAGATCGGAAATTAGTCAGATGATTCAACAGCATATGCTTTGCTGGCAAAGCAAGCCCATTGATGATATTTTAAAATATGCAAAGTATTGCAGTGACCATATTGACTCAAAGCATAAGAAACTGAAAGAACAGATGATGTGGGCACACGTGAAGTTAGCAGAACATCAAGAGGCAAGTACTGGTTCTCAAAATGAAAATCAGTCAAATAACCAAAATCAGAATAGTCAAGGATTAAATGGGAATAAAGGAAAAGGGCGAATGAGTAGAGAAGAAGCGAAGAAGAAGTTTCCTTGTCATGCGTGCGGAAAGCATCGGCATTGGAAGAATGAGTGTAGAAATGTTCAACTGAATAATGGGGTAAATCAAAATTTAAATCCACAGATGCAGAATGAGGTGGTTGTAAACCAGCATCAACAGCAGCAGGTAGTTACTCCACAGTTACAGGTGCCACAAGCTCCTATGCCCAACTGTATGAGCGCTCAAGTACAGAGATACAGTGTGAACACCGGATTTCGTGGAGAGAGTGGTAAGAATACACAAGCGGGTCAACAATATTGGATGCACAGTAACGAGTGTGATTCGGATAATTCCCAATGACGGTGCCTGAGGGGGGAGGAAGAATGCGTGCTTGGTGCATCTTTGGCGGTAGATCAGTCAGGTCCATTTGTTGATGGAAAAGTGGAAGGTAATGACATCACTTTCATAGTGGATACTGGTGCTACCCGTTCTACTGTGAGAGCAGCAGAAATTCCAAACCTACCCCTCTCGGGAGAAACTATCCAAGTTGTAGGAGCCTCAAATAAGCAAATAAAAACCCCACTTACTAAACCAATAGAAGTAAATATTGGAAATTTCAAAGACATGCATCGGTTTGTGGTGTGTGATTCAAGTCCAGTTAATTTGTTAGGTAGGGATTTGTTGTGTAAGATGAATTGTACACCTGATGGTATTGCTTTCCAAACCCCGATGAAGATATTGCTTTCAAGATGATGCTAGCAAAACAAGAAACAGAAGTGGATGAGATGTTTTCACTTCTAACTGAAAACAGTCTACCTGATGAGCTGAGAGACACAGTGAGATCAGATGTATGGGATTTTTCAGGAAAGGAAATTGGTCTGATGGCAAATGTAGACCCAATTAAAATAATGGTGAAGAAAGGTGCAATTTATCCAAACACCCGACAGTACAAAATGAGTCCTGAAGTAAAAGCAGGAGTTGCTGACAGAAATAATGGGCAGTCCTTGCAACTCACCAATTATGGGGCTTAAAAAGCCTAATGGCAAATATAGAATAGTGCAAGATTTGAGGAAAATCAACAAAATAGTAGTACCTTGTTGTCCAGTAGTACCAAATCCAGCAGTAATTCTTTATCAGATACCTTGGGATGCACATTGGTATACAGTGATTGATCTGTGCCAAGCATTCTTTTCGGTTCCATTGCATGTAGATATCCAATATCTTTTTGCGTTTCGGTTGGAGGACCGTGTTTTGGCATGGTGCCGAGTACCTCAAGGGTATACAGAGAGTCCCTCGATTTTCAATCAAATTTTGAAAAAGTACTTGGAAACATTGGTTATGCCTGGAAACTCGGTTTTGGTCCAGTATATGGTGTTGGACCCGATGTTACAGGCCAGCCAACCCACACTGTCTTCTGACCCGAACGCTGATTCCATAATTTTAAATCAGTGGATTGCGACAGTGGTCGAAGCCGCAGCCCCTGCCAAGTCTACTAGATCATCTAGGATCTCTCCATCCGCCCCTTGGTTCACGGAGGCTCTTAGGGTGACCAAGAGTAGCTGTAAACGATTGGAGCGGCAGTGGAGGTCTAGCTACAGCGAGCATGCTAAAAACATCTATAGAAATGCTTTGAAAGAATTCCACAGCATGATAAGAGTAGCTAGAAGAGAGTATCTGGCAGACTGTATTTATAAAGCTGATAACTCGACTAAGGAGGTGTTCAAAGTGGTTAAATCCTTCATGAAACCTAGAGCTGTGGAGTCCACTGTGCAACCCTCACTCGCCTTATGCGATAGTATTTCCATCTTTTTGACGATAAAATTCAGGAAGTGTATAAATCTTTCTCAGGGCGGTCAGATACAGAGAAATGTGACAAGAGGGAAGTCAGAGTCCCCGAACCGTCTTTGCTGTCGTTTGCCTGCATTTCCCAACAGGATGCTATGTCTGAAATTGTGAGGTGTAAGTCGGGGGCACCTGATGACCCTTGCCCCCCAACATTATGGAAAGTGATGGCTCATTCCGTGTCACACACTCTGTTGCATATTTGGAACGCCTCCCTGTCAACGGGTATCTTTCCAGATGTCTGGAAACATGCCACTCTTCTACCGTTAAGGAAAAAACCGAATGGGGACCCTGGGGATCTGACCAATTATAGACCCATCTCTTTGCTACCAGCTCCGGCTAAGATGTTGGAAAAACTGGTGCAGAGGCAATTGTCTAGTTTTATTGAAAAGGAGGGCATTCTACACGATACCCAATCTGGCTTCAGGTCGGGATTTAGCACTGAGACGGCCCTCCTGGAGGTGGCGGAATTAGTTAGGCAGGCTGCAGATTCAGGGGCCTCTGCGATGCTGGTGCTCCTGGATCTGTCGGCCGCTTTCGACACCGTTGACCATACCTTGTTGTTAGAGAGACTGTTGGATAGCGGTATTGGAGGTTCGGCCCTGGCCTGGTTGAAATCCTATTTGGAGAATCGCACTCAGAGGGTTGCGCTTCAACCTTTTTTATCCAAGCCAAAACAGCTCTGGTGTGGAGTCCCTCAGGGGTCAGCACTCAGCCCTCTTTTGTTCAATGTGTACCTGGCTCCTCTGTTTACCCTGATAGCCAATTGGGGGATAAGAGCGATCTCCTACGCAGACGATACACAATTGGTTTTCTCTTTCAAAGAGCAGACCGTGGCTGCCTTTGAGAGTTTCAAGGGCTGCCTGAGAGACATAGCGTGGTGGATGAATAACAACAAACTCAGGCTGAATGCAGGAAAGACTGAGGTGTTGTTTTTCGGGAAAGAGCCACACCCAGCTTCGGAGCTCTGGTGGCCTACCGAAATGGGTCCACCTCCCTCACCGGCAGATTGTATAAAAATCTAGGTGTTAAGTGGGAGTCTGACCTCTCCTTCTCGGCTCAGATTCGTCAGGTGACGGCCACCTGTTTTTGCCAACTGAGGAATCTGAAGAAATTTCTGTATCTGCTTCCAGAGGAGTGTCGGAAAAACATAGTACATGCTGTGGTAACTTCCAGGCTAGACTATGCAAATGGCCTCTATCTGGGTCAGCCAGAGTATCTGATCAAACGCCTGCAGATAGTGCAAAATGCGGCTGCGAGACTAATTAGGCGAGTGCCGTTTCGCGAGCATGTCTCTCCGCATTTAAAAGCATTACACTGGCTCCCAGTGAGGAAAAGAGTCAAATTCAAGGCTTTGACTTTGGTGTTCCGTGCTATGCATGGTAACTGCCCTATCTACTTGAAACACAGATTGCGTGGTTACCAACAATCCAGAACCTTGAGATCCAATTCCCAAAATCTACTATGTATCCCTCGTTTTAAAAAGGCACGTATGGGTGGTAGATCCTTTACGCTCGGGGCTGCTAAACTGTGGAACTCTCTGCCGAGCAATCTCCGCACTATTGATTCGGAGCCCCTTTTCAGGAAAATGGTGAAAACTTGGCTTTTTAAGGAAGACTGAGGGCCTAAGACTTGGCCCTTGAGCGGTCCAGTGCTGTACTATTTTCCGCTTAGCGCCGGGACACCTCTGTTTGAGGTAGCTGTCGCGCTTTACAAATGTTTGTATTATTGTATTATTATTATATTGATGACCTACTGGTCGCGTCAAAAACAAGAGAGGCTTGTGTCACGGACACAATTGCTTTACTGAACCATTTGGCAGAAGGTGGACACAAAGTGTCACCAGAAAAATTGCAGTTTTGTCGACAAGAAGTCAAATATTTGGGACACAAGATAGAAAGGGGAGTTAGAAAGGTGACACCAGAGAGAATAAAAGTGATTCGACAGATGAACCTACCTAGAACTAAGAAGGAAGTACGAATGTTTTTGGGAGAGGTTGGATACTGTCATCAGTGGATCAGTGGGTTCTCACTGCTTGCAAAACCCCTAATAAAATTGACACGGAAAGGTGTGATGGATCCGATTGAATGGGATGATGAAAGTGAGGACGCATTCATACAATTGAAGGATTGTTTATGTCAAGCATCAGCATTGGGAATGCCTGATTATGCAAAGGAATTTGCTTTATTTTGTTGTGAGAGAGAAGGATGTGCACTTTCAGTATTAACCCAAAGACATGGATTAATGCGACGTCCAGTGGCATATTTTTCAGCCACTCTGGATTCTGTGGCCGCAGCATTGCCTGGCTGCTTAAAAGCAGTAGCTGCTACATGTATGAGTCTGGAACAGAGTGAATCTATTGTAATGGGACATCCTTTAAAAGTGTATGTGCCACATTCTGTTGAGATCCTTTTAACAAGGATTCAAACACAACACCTGACCCCTAGTCGGCTGACTAAGTATGAAAGAGTGATCCTAGGAGCTGAAAATGTAAGTGTGATAAGATGCACCACAGTAAATCCAGGAACCCTGTTGCTGGACCCATTCTGTCGAGAAGTGAAGGAGGAAGTTGATCATGATTGTTTGGATCTAACAGAAATGTGTATAAAGCCTAGGCCAGATATTTTAGATGTCCCATTGGGAGAATCAGATTATGTATTGTTCGTGGATGGGTCATGCTTACGAAAACAAGATGGAGAATTGAGTGCTGCCTATGCTGTCTGTACAATATCAGCTATTCTAGAAGCATCATGTCTAAAAGGAGTCAAGTCTGCACAAATAGCCGAATTGGTAGCTTTAACAAAAGCTTGCAAAATTGGGAAAAAATTACGAATAACCATATTCACGGATAGTCAATATGGTTTTGGGGTTAGTGCATGATTTTGGCCAAATATGGATGCAAAGGGGATTTCTGACTTCTTCAGGTTCTCCTATCAGAAACAGTAAAAATGTCAAAGAATTATTGGAAGCATTGCAATTGCCAAAGACATTTCAGTGGTCAAGTGTGCCGCACATAAGTCAGGAATTGTTTATATGACACAAGGCAACAAATATGCTGATCAGGTTGCACAATTTTGTGCTCGAAATACAATGTCTTTGAACAGAGGGTTGGAAAAAGAAACTACCAATTGCCAACTAATGTTTTTCTCTGCTTTTGAAACATGGGACGAAGTTAGACAGTTACAGGATGAGGCAGATGTAAAGGAAAAGGAATTCTGGACCAACACAGGTTGCACGAGAAGAACCGATGATGAGGTATGGGTGTGTCCAGACGGAAGACCGATAATGCCAGACAGTATGTTATCACAATGGCCAGAGTATATCATGGAGCTACACACATTGGGAGGGATGCTATGATTAGACACATTAGGCAGACATGGTATAATCCCAAGTTTAGGCTTACTGCAGAAAGTCTCTGCCAGCATTGTTTGACATGTCAACAGCAGAACCCAGGTAGAAGAACAAATGTCAGTTGGGAAAAAATAGGAAAGGCAGAAGGACCATTTACAAGACTGCAGCTTGATTTTATAGAATTGCCACCGTGCAACGGTCTGAAGTATGTTCTTGTCATTGTGTGTCTGTTTTCTCGTTGGGTGGAAGCTTATCCAACAAGAAAGAATGACAGTCTCACGGTTGCCAAACTGATTTTAAGAGAACTCATCCCTAGGTTTGGATTTCCAGTCACTTTGGAATCAGATAGAGGACCTCATTTTAACAATGAGATAATTTGATTAATTTGAACAGCTTTCAAAATTGAGCAGAAACTACATTGTGCCTATCAACCAGAAGCATCTGGAGTGGTCGAGCAGTTAAATGGTACAATAAAATCCAGGTTAGGGAAAGTGTGTGCATCCACTTCACTGAAATGGCCTGATGATTTGCCCCTTGTCTTAATGAGCCTTAGAAGCATCCCTGACAGAAGAACAGGATTGAGTCCTCATGAAATTCTTATGGGAAGAGCAATGAGACAAGCATTTGTACCTGGAAACAAACTAATGACTATAACTGATGATCTAGTATTGGACTATTGTAAAGGATTAGCTGATCTTGTATGTTCTGTGTCTCACCAGGTTGGAGAAGATGCAACCACAGCACAGCCGAATCAAGCTCATGATTTGTGTCCAGGAGACTGGGTTATGATAAAGAAGCACACAAGAAAGTTGTGTCTTAAACCCAGGTGGGAAGGACCGCTACAAATCATATTGGTCACAACAACAGCAGTGAAGTGTTTTGGATTGCCAAATTGGATACATGCCAGTCATACCAAAAAAGTCCCAAATCCTCCTGAATGACCAGAGCAGCAACTGGTGGAACAAAAAAAAGAACCAGAAGCTGAAAGTTGTGAAATCGAAGAAATCAGAGAACCAGACTCTGAGGAACATATCGATGATGAACAACCAAGCACAAGTCAAGTAGGGAGGACATTGGATAATGGGTCTCAAGAAACTGCTTTAGTGGCCGAAGAAGAAGAGCAAGGGATTGAAAGACCAGAACGAATCGAAACAGAAAATCCAGATCAAGCTCAATCAGAAGAAGAAGCAAATGAGAGCCTGATAAATTCGGGACAAAGTCAGTCAACAAAAGAACCTGCTACAGGAAACTTCGATAAAGATCAATCAGAAAAGGAAGAACTAAAAAGTCAAGAAGAAAATCAAACGACAGAAAGACAAAAATCAGAAACCTCAGAACAAGCTCAATCAAAAGAAAAATAAAATAAAAGGATGTTAGAAATTGATGAAGAAGGTGAAAAGGCAGTTCAAACAAAAAGGATCAGAAAAGGTGATCACTGGCCAAGTGGAGTAAAAGGACTGAGATATGTATTAAAAAGAAGAGCAGGACAAGGATTAGAACAAGTAAACGAAATATCAAGACAAACAGAAGAGGAAAGTCCAAGAAGAAAGTCTTTGTGAAAATCAACAAGGGAGAGAACTCCAAATAGAAAATATAAGGCTCCTGAATGGACTTACATTATCCTTGAGGATTTTGAGAATCTTGATTTGAATGAAGAACAAGAAAATGTTACTAATGAAAGAAGTGATGAAAAAAAATTGAGACCACCTTAAGAGAAAGACTGTGACAAAGAAGTCGAAATTTTACGAACAAGAAGAAATAAAAGAACCAGATGAAGAAAAGAAATTAAAAAGATAAAGGGGAAAGTAAAGATTAAAAAGCTGTTGAAGTGTGGGATCACACAAAGATTATACACATCTTAGTTTAACATATGTAAGGATATAGAAGATAAGTTAGAGTTAGGTAAATTTAGAATACTAAAATGGCAGAAACAGAAGTGACTGAACATCCAAAATCTAGTTTAAAGCAAAGATGTGTTAAATGATGTTTGTGCAGTATTTTGTCACTAATGTTAATATGGTTGTTGCTAACAGTTGTGATACCTATTTTAATGGTAAATAATGATAAAAATAATACTAATACAAGTAATCAAGTGAATACAGGTACTAAGGAATGACTGCTACTAATTTAGAGCAAATAGATGAGACTATGGGGCATATTATCAAGAACGGTGTTAAAATTATCGCCGCTTTAGCGGCAGAAAACTGCTGCTAAAGCGGCGATAATGGGCTTGATAATATGCCCTTGAGAATTCTAATAGAAGCCCATGTTGACACCAGAACATGGGCTTCTATTGGAATTCTCAAGGGCATATTATCAAGCCCATTATCGCCGCTTTAGCGGCAGTTTTCTGCCGCTAAAGCGGCGATAATTTTAACGCCGTTTCTTGATAATATGCCCCAAGTATCAACATGACAGATCAAATAGTGATTCATCATTAAATGTATTTACTAAACTTCTTTCCGAATATGTTGATACAATGGATGTAAGTGACTGTTATGTTTGCATGAAATTACCTTTGTCTGTCTCAGAGGGGGTGACTTATCATCTTCCTTTAACATATGGTGTGTCATGTAGTGTTGTGTCCAGTCTGTTATATAAAACAGGCAAATTGCAGTATTATTATTCTA
This sequence comes from Calotriton arnoldi, assembly GCA_963921515.1. Taxonomy (NCBI): domain Eukaryota; kingdom Metazoa; phylum Chordata; class Amphibia; order Caudata; family Salamandridae; genus Calotriton; species Calotriton arnoldi. Next base: position 168,900 of record CAWUFW010015729.1, read on the forward strand.
ATATGGATGTAGTATTCCCAGAGATTCCTATTAGAAGAAACCTAAACACAGTATTTAGTGCTAAAGATGCAGAATTTATGGGTGAGTGTTTCCTAACAACAAACCCAATAGACATAACATATGCGCATAAGAACAATCTAACATGTATGTTACGATATGAAGAAAAAGATTTTCTAAATTTAGTAGAGGAAAGAAGACAGGATTTTCAAAAGAAGGCTGTTGAACAGAAGACACATGTACCTCCATGGGCTAATAAGGAAGGGGACTATAAGAAAGGCGAGACTCATGCTGCAATGTCCCTAGATTTGTCAACATTGGGAAAATTCTGTCTACATAGACTAAAAACAGACTATAGCAACATTTTCATTGGTTCTAGTGATTGTGAACATACCTTCCTAATTATGGGGGGATGGGGACTAAAAGGTGGATCAGATCCTGTTTTTCCAGGAATATATTATGTGTGTGGTACGCGTTTGCACAATAGCCTGTGTTTCTTGTCCGGGGGCCCTGCTCTTAACTACGGAGCACTTTTAGAGGCATTCCTGTTACCTGCTGCCGGTGGAACTCTCTTGCTGGTCACCACGCCCTGGTGGGACTCGGTGTCCCAGGGTGCAATGCCGGTAATCTCCTGCAGCTGCGAGAGACGAGGCGTGACCATCGCGCTACAAAGCGCAGCCTCGACCCCCGCGGCGCGGGGTGCGTTTGCACAATAGCCTGTGTTTCTTGTCCGGGGGCACTGCTCTTAACTACGGAGCACTTTTAGAGGCATTCCTGTTACCTGCTGCCGGTGGAACTCGCTTGCTGGTCAACACGCCCTGGTGGGACTCGGTGTCCCAGGGTGCAATGCTGGTAATCTCCTGCAGCTGCGAAGGAGGAGGCGTGACCATCGCACTACAAAGCGCAGCCTCAACCCCCGCGGCGTGGGACGTGTTTGCACAATAGCCTGTGTTTCTTATCCGGGGCCCTGCTCTTAACTACGGAGCACTTTTAGAGGCATTCCTGTTACCTGCTGCCGGTGGAACTCTCTTGCTGGTCAACACGCCCTGGTGGGACTCGGTGTCCCAGGGTGCAACGCCAGTAATCTCCTGCAGCTGCGAGGGAGGAGGCATGACCATCGCGCTACAAAGCGCAGCCTCGACCCCTGCGGCGCGGGACACGCGCAGGCCGCGCCGGCCAAAGCCCGGACCAAGGGCGGGCCCGTCTGAGCCCGTCCGAGTCTGTGCGAGGCTGGGCTGGGCCCCATCTTTTGGCCTTGTGACCTGGAGACACCTGACTGTGGGAGAAGCAGTAAGTAGCCTGGCCCAAGCCCACTAGTGACTATCAAATATAAGACTGTCTGGCAGTAACATTAGCGCCACAACGTACAAAGCCCCGTTGCATTGAGGGAGGGGGGGTTATGATTCTATATTCTTGATTTTACCTACGTATATACGCTTGCATGAGGGCCAAACCGAACATTCCGGAACTATATTAGGTCTGGCCATCTCTCTGTGCCGCCAGGAGGGACTGAGATCGGAGACTAATTGCAGTATACATACTAAGTACAAGAATGGGTAAAAGAAAGGTGGGAAGTGTGCAGCCCTCGTCGGAGAAAAAAATCCCGGGCGATACACAACAAACACAACAAACTCTATTGAGCTACCTCACTGGAGTGATGGAGGCGTTAGAGAAACAAACATCCTCTGTAGAGGAGTCAATAGTATCTGGCTGTTGGAAACGGGGTTACCGAGTCCGGCACGGTAGCATGGCGCGAGGCGGGAAAGCACCCGAAGGCAATGTGTAAGGCAGTTGTGCAGCACACTCTTACTTTGACTCAGGAATGCGGACGCAATAACGTGACACCACACCAGGCTTGTGTATTTAAAAACAAGATCTTTTATATAAATCAATGCAGCATCAGATGAGGCAGATTAATTCAGGTCAACATTTAAAGTCATTGCATTACTCAACTGGTGCGTACTTTCATTAAAGCATCATAGCTCATCAACATTGTAGGCCACTAAAAGGCCGCAGGAATCATCTCCTAAACGTAGCACCAATAATGATCACCGGGTGCAATAATAAACCATGGGCCTAAAACATGAAGTTCACCTCATGAATATTCAATCACTTATAAAGGGCATTTCACGTTACATTTCAAACAGGGCCTGCATTAATCTAGGCGCACCCACATTCAATACAGTGGGCGTCGCAACTCTGGTACACCTGCAACATAAAACACTTCAACTCTTGGCGGTGTACACTTCAGCTCAATTCAATTAATCACCTTCACACTAGGTAAAGACTTTGCAATTATAAGCATATGCATCAGGCCTAGACAGTAATTACAGCAGGCGTAACAATGAGACTGGTGAACAACTTAGGGAACCCCTCAACATGTCCTTTTCTCTGGGGCTTTCCTGTAAATGAGGACTTCTGTGTCTCTCAGGGGTTAATTTAGGCCAGGCCCACTCCTCTCCGGGGCCTCGCCTCGGGGGTATAGTGATTGATGGCTTCCCCCTTGTTATCAACAGGGTAATGGTGGCCCCCGGCCCCCAGTGGCGTTCTTGCGTGCCCTACGGGCCTCCCGGGCTCACCTGCAGTGTTTCCGTTGGTCGCTCTCCAGCGCGACTGACTGTTCTGGGCCGGCCCGTGTTTTGCAGGGCGGGGCCCGGACTGGGGTCCTCGGCCTTCCGGCCGGTATTGCGGGTCGTTGGGGGGCCGGTTTCGCTCTCCTCCGGCCCCCGTGGTCAGATGGGGCGATTGCGGGGAAGGGAGCGGGAGCCGGCAGTCCTCTCCGGCCGGCTTCCCGCCTCCCTCTGTTGATTCGGAGCTCTTCTCCGGCCTCCGTCGGCGCCGGGGGCGTGGCGGGAGCCGGCGCCCAATCGTTGCGCGGCCTTCCCGGGGGCGCGGCCGATGACGCGGTCGGCGTCCCCGGTCTCCTGGCAACGGCGTCGCAGGGGCCTGGAGGCCTCGTCCCTCTCGCTAGGCCTCAGTGTCCTCACGCGAGCCCCTGGGCCGCAGCGGTGATCTTTTGGGCCGCGACTTCTTCACGCGGGGGTCCCTGGGCCGCAGCGGTGATCTCCCACACTCCGGACCTTCGGTGGGGGGCGCGGACGGTGCACCTCACCTCTCCGGCCTCGGGGAGGGCCTCGCTACCCCCCGCAGCTCCTCACACGCAGCGACGGCCGCAAGGTTAAATCCCAGCCACGAGGTCAGTGGCTGCAGAGTGATTCCTCCCACGTGGAGGTGCGGCGTGGTGCGCGCTGGCGGCAGGCTGGCAGGGGCTGACTGGAAAGGGTTTTGGGGACAGCCCAGCAGCAGGCAGGATTAGATAGGGGGTGAAGATCTAGCGCTTCAGGGCACGGCGCTTTACCTGGTGATCCCCAGTTTGGCAGTTCAGGTTTCTGGCCTTGCTGGTCGGTCAGGCCTTACAATTCAAGGTTACTTGCGGCAGTTCCTTGGGGGTTTCTTCTTGTGAGTTTCTTCTTATGAGGGAGGGCATGAGTTGGTGGTTCTTGGGGTGCTGGATGGTACTTCCCAGCACGCTGAAGGTGGTTCCCTGGGTCCCCTCACGCTGGGCAAGGTCAGTGGGTGGTGGGCGTTCCTCAGCTAACTTACTACAGCAGTGCCTAAGCCTTGTCAGCAGCAGTAGTGTAGGTCTCCCCCTAGGCCCTACAGCCTGTACTCCGGCAGAGGTTCTCCCAGGATCAGTGGTGCCCCAACTGACTAAAAGATTTCCCTCCAAACCTCTTATACCCCTAGGTCAGGTGACCCTCCTAAAGGCGGCAAAACATAACTCCTCCCACAGCCCGGAAGGTTCTGGAACCTTCCACCATGTCTGGCTATGTGGCCCAGAGGCGGGGACGGGATGGATACTGTATCCCTATGTCCCAGCCTGACCCTGGCTACTAGTGTGTATGTGTGCAAGGCCACTCTGCAGTAGCAGGGGCCTGTGGCAGCCATCTTGAGTGAGAGAGCACCTGCACCTCAGCACTGGTTAGCAGTGGTAAGGCGCCCGGAGACCTAGGTCCAGTAAAAATACGGTGGCAAAAATGAGGCGCAAAAGGGAAAAAAACAGGGCAAGACCACCCTAGGGCTGACAGGTCTAACACTGGCGCATCATGCACTATTATTGAGTCAGATACCACTACTGTAGGTCTGTCTGGTATGACAGGGGGGTGTTCAAAAGATACAACATCCCAGAATGGGTGCGTGCAGAACATGATCGATGAAGTAATACTTAGCGACTCTGATTCATTTTCACAACCCCCCCAGAAGCGGCAAAAAAACCCGACCCCAACAGATAAATCGAACAAAGGGAGTGGGGGAGTAGCGGATGGCATAAAAACTTCTGAGAAAACTGCGCCACGTACCCCGAAGTTGGCTAAGCAGGGTAAAAAAATTACCGGTATGAGGAAAGGCATTACGAAGCCCAAAGAAGATCTAATTAAAAAGACTGATCCTCGGGGGAACGATCTAAAAAACCTAATTTTGCTAGTAGAAAGGCTAGATCTTTTTGTACGGGTCTCACTAGATAAATTAAGGGAAAGAGTAGATCAGATAGAAACACGTCTGACAAATTTTAATACCGGGGAAGGGACCACTAAACACACAGGCACCGCTCCCAGTCAGGGGGGTAAGGGTAATCACGGAACATGTAGGAGTACCAATATAACCAGTATTCAACATCAGAATAGAGAGGTTGGCAAACTAAGTCAGAGTAACCCCCACTCACCATGTCGACCGGCTACTCTATATACACCAGCACAAAACACCACGGGTCAGCATACAAGTGTTGCAGCAAATAGGGGTATGAGTGAAACAACGAATTTAGAGCATGGTGCTAATAAGACCATTACCAACCAACTGCGCCATTACCATCTAGACTTTATCCTACAGCACGAAACGAATCACCAATGGAACAACCCTATTTAGATCTACCACCAGCGTTTACACCATACACGATTGTATTAGCAAATGTACCAAGGTTGAAGTTTTCAGAAAATGAATCATGGGAAATACTAAGAAATAAGTCATTACACTGGCTCGAAGGTTGGATGCACGGAACAGCTCTTTATGGAGTTTAAGATGGCGCGTAGGGTCCAGTGGGTGGGGAAAGGTAGAAAAACACTACATGGTGACTGTGTGGTCTTAACGTTTAAAACCCCCCTGCTAGTGGAAAACATTTTATGGAAGGCAGGGAACAACACAATGATAATGGGAGGCATTAATATACTACAGCTGGGATTTTTTTACTAACCGCCAGCCATGCAGGAAAGAGGAGATAGGGTTAGAAACGTTGAGGCGAGAAACACGTACGCATATAACATACCAGTGGAAAACCGGTTTGCATTACTCCCCTCTTTGGATGACATTGACTGACTGGACCACTCACTGGAAATAAAGCAAAAGAAAGTGGCAATTTTTAGTTCTTCCAAACCACAACACGTTTACCAAACTCCAAACCTAAACCCAACTTTGATTAGAGCACATGTGGGAGGGCATAACACGATGGAATCACAGAACATAGTTCTAGATAACAGCCCCACTAGTACAGGGGTTATCACTAACTCGAGCCTAGTGATAGATCAGGGAACAAAGTTGACTACGAGCCCATACATCTATCCACGTAGTTCCTCTTTACTTGACATCCAAACCGAATTAATAGCAAATGAGAATAGCCTCACTGTACTATATTGGAACATAGCAGGCCTACGTTCTAAGTTAACCAATCATCTATGGTATGATTTCGTGAAGGAATTTAATGTCTTTTGCCTTCAAGAGACTTGGTCCATAGATGAAATCCATATTGAAGGTTATAAGACCTATCATACACCAGCTATACCGTCTACTTCTGGGAGGCCAAAGGGTGGCCTGAGTACATACGTCTCAAATTTGGTGACGATAAATAAAATAACCACTGTAAAAACAGAACCCAATTACCAAATAATAACCCTGGATATGGATAATCAAAATTGAAAGACGTCCTGAAACAACTTAGAAATACCTTGCAGGAAATCCAGAACGGCAGTACACAGAATGCCTTATTTATATGGGGGGGGGGATTTTAACATGACTTTATTGTTGACCAATAACAAATTAACATGTGGCCTGGTGGATGAGGAAGACTCTAATATACTGCACTTCCCCCATAATGCATATGGAGACTCTTAAATGAGATCCTTTTTGTCTTGGAAATGGGTTTTGCGAACGTACTGTGTTCTCCACCAATTCCATTCTCACAGACCTTTAACGGGAGAGGCCTGAGCTCAATTATAGATTTTATATTAATTTCAAACAGGTACGCATCCAGCCTGTTGAGTTACAAAACGCACAAGAACGCTATCAGTGATCATTTTCCGACGAGCATATCCCTATTCTTTCCTACAAAAACCCCTAGAATAAACAACAAGAGGACATATGGCCCACAAAACCTAACAATTGATAGAATAAATGGCTACTCCCTAAAATGGGCGAAAGCTGACCCGCAGGAATTACTAAAATAGTAGTCAAAAATCCCTTAGCTCCATCATGAAGTGTTTAGATTCTTCCATTTCACACGAGGAAGTGTTTAAAATCTATACAGAAATAACGAAAACAATAAGTGAAACACTGAAAGTACAAGCTAAACAGAGGAATGGGAAGAACAAAGGGTGGTTTAACAAAAATTGTACAAAAGCCTACACAGAGTTAAAACGCGCTTTACACAAAAAGGAAAGGGATAGACTCGAGATCATACAGTTTAGAAAGGCATACAATGAGGCCGTGAAATCAAGGAAAGGAGAATTAAGAAAAGAGACCTGGGCTGACTTACACACGGCATGTGTCAATAAAGATAGCACTGCCTTCTGGCGAGTAGTAAAATCCCCATTTTTAGTAACGGAAGACACACCCACTATAGAAATAGCAATAGATGAAAGACACTGGGTGGAATATTTCTCGAAGATCTTCGGCCAAGCCAATGAGGAGAACGACAAAGTAGCAAAGACTATAAGTCTTAGCTCTAGATCCCCTTCAACAGTTTTCCCATTAGATTTAGATATTACCCTAGTGGAGGTAGAAGGTGCTCTAAAGGCTAGTAAAGGGGGAAAAGCTCCAGGTCCGGACGGAGTGCCAGTGGACATTTTTAAGTATAACATGGAACTATGGAGCCCGCTACTAACGAGAGTGTTAGAAGCTTGTTGCGCAGAGGGACTGATAGAATCATGGTCGGAGTCCATTATGGTACCGATTTTCAAGAAGGGCGACCGACAGAATCCGGCTTGTTATCGTCCGATCTCATTGCTGGATTCGATGGGTAATGTGGCAGGTCGTATAGTTCTTAACCGTCTTCAGCAATGGGCGGGGGATAATAACATCTTATCAGATCTCCAACCTGGGTTCAGGGAAGGGCTAGGTACAATCGAACAGTGCCTTAATTTAACTATTCTGATGGGGAAATATGTAAAGGCAAGAAGGGGGAAATTGTACCTGGCCTTTGTTGACCTTACAGCCGCGTTTGACTGTGTATGTCATGCCAAATTGTGGAGTATTTTAGAGGCAATGGGGATCGAGACTCCCATAATCAATTTTTTAAGAGAACTCTACAAAAACGCAAAAGCCCGGGTTCGCTGCGGTCAAAATGGAGAGTGCACAGAGTCGTTCCAAGTGGAGAGGGGGGTTAGACAGGGCTGTGTCATGGCACCCTTTCTATTTACACTATATACGAATGGGTTGGAACAATCCATGCTGAAAGGGTGCCGGGACTTACCACAACTCCAGAAACGCCCTATACCCGCACTACTCTACGCGGACGATGCTGTAATTATGGCGCAGACACCATTGGGCTTACAGCGTGCAATAGATAACTACAATGAGTTTATGAAAGACCTAGGCCTAAGAATAAACACTTCTAAAACTTTTATAATGAGCTGTGGGACTGGTATAAAGAAGCAGAAGGACCTCTTTATAGAGAACAGAAAAGTGGAGTCCACAAAAACCTATCCCTATCTAGGCATTCTAATTGATAATAAGAACACATGGCATCAAGCGATCAAAACTAGGAAATTGCTCTTTATGAGAACAACAGTGGCCTTAGTGAATTTTGCACATAAACTAGGTAAGAGACCTCCACTAGAGATGCTTCAAATCTACCAAGCTAAGTGTGTTAGTACAGCGATCTATGGGGCAGGGGTTTGGGGATACTGCAATGTAGATGAAATTCAGAAAGTGGAAAATGCCTTTTTAAGATATTTATTGGCAGTCCCACAAGGCACTTCAACGTACATATGCCACAATGAGCTAGGGATACCTTACATTGCAGATATAATAAAAATCCAACCGGTACTACTATGGCACTGGATTTGGACGTCCCCAAAAACAACTTTTAATCGAAATGTATTAAGTGACAGCCTCAAGCTAGAAAAAGTACTAAATATTGGGTGGTTCAAATATATAAAAGATTTTCTGACGGACATAGGCCTACCTGAGTTCTATAAAAACCCCACATTGATTGGGTCAATCCCAAGAAAAACTTTTAAAAAGCAATGTATGACCCATATGGAGGAGATTAGATTAGCCTCGGAGGCACAAAAGCCCACGGTGCAAAGAAATCAAATGATGCGCTCAACATTTAGTATCCAATCATACTTAACCTGTACATCAAGTGGGTATGATAGATTTGTACTAACCCGTCTAAGATTGGACATATTTCATCGCCTGGTAAGCTTTCCGACAATGAATGACTGGGCAAAAATTCTACCTAATTGCCCTTGTGATGCAGTCTCACCCCAAACATCAATGCATGTTTTATTGTTCTGTGAATTTTATAAAGAACATAGGAAAAAGTGGATTTTACCAATCTTGAAATTATGGGGGTTAAGACAATGCCGCCCAGCCTACCTTGCTTTGCAGTTTATGGACTCAGATTGTGTTACGAGAAATATTGCACAATTTTTGAAAAGTTCTATTAGACATAGAAAGCATCTTTGAACAATGTCTTATATAAGAGTGTATTCCTAGGCTGATTCCTATTAACAATTGTTTGGATGTAACAACCTCGTTTTAATTTCATAAGTAATTTTATCAATGTTATTGTAAAATTGTGATGATAAAGAATATTTAATTATACTAGTGTTCAAATTAACTGTTTTATGATAATCGAATAAGTTTTATGAGTTTTTAAAGGCTGTTATAAATTGTGCTTTTATGGTTTTTAATGTACCAAATGAAAACCAAATAAAGCTGATTTTGATTTGATGTGTGTGGTAAAAAATGCCTATTATAGGTTGCCAACACAGTGGTATGGAAGTTGCTATCTTGGAATAGTATTTCCAAAGGTATACCACATTACTAAGAACAATGAAATTAATGTAATAAGTCAAGGACTAAAACAAACTAAAAGAACAAGTTTTTCAGAAATAGTAAGTGATATATTTGGTGCACTGATACCGTCAGTTGGAGTCATACTAAATTCACATAAGATACGCAAATTGTCAACAGTAGTTGATCGTCTTTCGACAGATACTGCTGGGGGATTCTTAATGATTAATACTGAAATGATTGCAATTAGATCTATGTTTTTGCAAAATCGACCTGCTCTTGATATATTATTGGCAAAAGAGGGAGAAGTCTGTGGCATGTTGAAAGTCCAACATTGCTGTACATATATCCCAGACAAAAGTAAAGGAATTGAGGGATATATTAAGAATATTACAAAGATTCAAGATGAATTGACCCAACTGGAAGTTGATGGTGTATGGGAAAGACTTAGTAAAAGTATTTCCAGAATAGGTAGTTGGTTTTCTATTTTAGGGAATAGTCATAATACCCATAATTTCCTTAACAATAGTAGCTCTGCTGATGATAATGACATACAGATGTTGCAAGAATAAAACAAAAACAAGAATGATAGCAGAAATAAAGAATAAAAGAATGGGAAGAGAGAAACAGAGAAGAGATCGAGTTAGAAGAGATGAATGGAAGTCTATATGATAAAATGAAAGGAGTAGGTATGAAAAATAAAATAGAAGAATTAGAAGAAAGAAAGGAAGACACTAAAATCTAAATGAATAGCAGTTGGCACTTGGTAATGATGGGTATTTTATGATGGCTCAAAAATGCCATCAGAGGGGGGATTGATGGAGCAAGGACTCGAGAAAAAGAGACTTGCTCGATAAAATCTTTCATTAACCGTTACTAAGTATTAATTAATAAATAAGGCGAAATTAACATGCACCCAACACAGAAATATGGGGGAGAAAAGCTTACGCATGCTTGAATTAATGAGAAATAAAATACAGCACGATTAAAACCCGCTTTAACTTGCTAAACGCTTTACGCATGTGCAAACCCGAATAAAATAACGTGACTAACTCGCTTTGCGAGGGAAAAACCCTCACGCATGCACAAGAAGAATTGAAATATGGTCTTGAGGTACCGCATGCTCGGCATATGCTTGCTTGATTAAAAAGAAAGCTGCTGCTATTAATGCTTTTGCCCAAGAGTAATCATAATTACATGGGATAGAGTAGAAGTGGGCGGTGAACAGTGAGAATTACATGTTCAAGAAAATAATATTTGTTTTTGATTCTTTTATTAATAGTGAATATTTGAGCCTGTTGGGGCTTGACTAAAAAGAAGATGGCGAAAGCTGCGCATGAGCAATGAGTCCATGAGATGACCGATGACACAGAGGGAACTGAACGCTTGCCAAACTCCAAGGACAAAAAGGATGGGAAAAGAAGAAGGTGTAGAAGCAAACTGTGAAGCTTGTATTAAGTAAATTATGGCATTTGCAACAAAGTATGCATGTTTCAAATAAAATTATGAATGAGTAGAAGGGGCAGGATTAACAAACAATAGGTTTGACTAATAAAATGAATAAGTCAGCTTGGGATGATGAAGACACCCCTAACCCCGTCCAATCATATTCCGTAGTTTAGTGAAGTTGCAACACTTGAGGGTGGGACATGAAGAAATAAAGAATATAACTAGAGTGATTTGAATTGAGAAATTATTGAGGCTGCTGCTGATATTGACGATGACGATGATATGAGGCTGACAACGCTGCTGGGAACTGAGCAAGAGAGAGAGAGAGAGAGGGAAGACGAGTGTAGACTCAGAAGATCCAGACTTTTGCCTGATTAGAATTGAAGATTGCGGAAGAATATCGAGGAGGGAGAGAGTGAAAGAGAGGGAATCACCCTGGTGCGTCGGGTTGTAGAGAAGTCTAGTAAGTATCAAATCTGTCCTGATCCTATCCTTTAATCTTTGTCTCCTGATCCTAAGTCAGGGGACCTCCACCAGCCCTTTGGCCAGAGGGATGGTTTTCCATTTATCCTCATTAGGTAAATGTCATTCTATTCAGTATTTGCATATTTCGTTGCAAATGTATTTAATGTGCCTTTTGTCTCTTCATCTATCCACTCTTGTGCATTGATGTTTGTTGAGAGCTTCTGTAATTGAATGTATTTGTAATTGATGAGCGTTCAACTTAATGACTGAAATTTTAGATACATTCATCATAATTATTATATACAGAGTCTGTGGTTATTTCATTAAGAAGTTTAGTTAAGAAGTTGTTAATATCACCATCAACTAACTCAACTAATGGTCCATCGACCAAAGGAAGAGTGTTGATTCGTGAAGATTAGTTAGTCATGATATTGTAACTGATTTATGGTTACAGGGATATAACTAATCAGGTTTGTGAAGTTATTGGAATTCAAAACCCTTCCAGCGGGAATTTGGCTAAGGTGAATACAAATAAAGGTATTTGGATAAAAGTATATGGGCCCATTGAAAAAGTTTAGTTTTTGATTTGTAAAATATCCAACCTTGGCCACTTCGCGCTGGATCACCTCCGCCCCTGTAAAAGCCACCAGAATGGACACCCAGTCATCTGCAATCGGCCAGTGTCACAGACCCGTACATTCTTCCTCCTTCAATGCAGATTACTCTGCTAGTGCCCGTTCTCAACCTCTTTCTTCCATTTGCAGTGGGGCTTTCCCCAGGGGATCTCCAATGCATGGCTGCGGTGCACTTGGCCAATACCCGTGTCAGGTTCAAGAATATAGCTCCCACCCTTGTCAGCTTCGGGGTGGGAGGCAATCCTAACAGACGTACCTCCATCCGCAAAAGTTAATCCCAATCTAGTGTATGCTCCAAGTCAGTCACCATCTCCTACCAGTACAGTATGATCACTGGGCATGACCAAGTCATATGTATAAAGTTGCCATCGAATTTGCTCCATCTGGGGCATTTCTGGTTGAGAGTGCCCTCTAGGGTGTTGAGTCGGTTAGGGGTGAGATGCGTCGTATCGAGAAAGTTGAATTGGGCATAACAAAATCTGGCATTACGTCATGTAGTGTGGGCATGCTCCAGCACCCTCAGCTATCCTTCTCCTGCAAGTCTCGATTGAGGGCAGTCTCCCACCTCCAACTTAGCTGCGTTAAGTCTACCTGGGACTGAAGTAGTGCCGATTAATAGAGCTAAGAAACTATCCGACGGCTGTCCACGAAAGTATGGACAATCTGTAAGACCTTGTGCGCCAGCGACTCAGACTGTCTCCTCTGCCACAGTGTGTGTACTGCCCAGGTAACAGTCATGTACATTAGGAATTGTGAGGCAGGCAGGCCGGCATCTGCCATGAGTCTGTCTAGCAGTCTCAGTCTGCCCTCTTCATAACAATCTCTGACCATAAGTAGATCTGCAGCAGTTCAGGCCCGTAGTCTGCGGGCTGGGAGAGGACCACAGCAGGGTGTTGGAAGGCCCACCAATTGCAATGCCGGGGAGCATGGCCGTGAGCAACCTGATAACTTAATATATTTCTTCCAGCAACGCAGGGTTATTCGGAGGAGTCTCAGCAGTGGACCCCAGGTGTGGCGCTCCGCCAACAGGAGGAGTATCAGCAGTCCCCTTTCAGGGGGGTACTGTACGGTGGCAGTTCATCCCTATAGTGGCCGGCAATCCATCGGGCCAGCCACTGTACCTGTGCCGCAATATGGTACAACTCGCAGTTTGGGACTCCCAGCACCCCCTCCATGGGCGGATGTTGAAGAGTGCATAACAATGTCCTACATCTGCCTCCATCCCATAATAAAGCATGTACCAAAGTGTCTAACAACCTAAATCAGGACCTGGGTATCCAAAGTGTGAGGTTCAGAAAGAAGCAGAGTACCCTGTGCAAGATGATCCTTTTAGTGAACGCTCCTCACTCAATTAGCAGAATCTGCAGTGTGTGCCAGAAAGCTATGCTACCTCTCAAAGAGTGAAGCACTCCATTTAAGTTAACTGCCCAACTGTCTACATCTTTGATGACATTTTTAACCCTGAGGTACTGGAACATCCTGGGTTCCAAAGGGATACCACAGTCCTGGATCGCCTGCAGGATGTCTACACAGCTTTCACTCACCGGGAACGTACAAGACTTCTTCCAATTTGTGCATAGGCCTGTCCCCTCCTCCAGCAGGTGCAGCATCAAGACCCCAAGGTATACCTGTTTTGGAATCACATAAAATTAAAAGCATGTCATCTGCATACAAGGAGATGCTATGTTTTTGGTCATGCAGCGGTAAGCCCCTACCACGCCCCTTCTGTTGAAAAATGCCTGAAAAATACTCAATGGCCAATGCAAACAACAGTGGGGAAAGGAGACACCCTTGCCTTGTGCCTGTGCAGATCTCGAACGGCTCCAGAGTAGTGCATTCGGTCTTCAGCCTTGCCTGGACCCAGTTGTATAGTAGCACAGTCCATTTAGCTCCTTCAGACCCTAGGTTCATGCATCACAATGCAGCCTGCATGTATCCCCACTGCAAAGTGTCAAAGGCCTTGCACAGAACAACTGAGAGTACAACCGCATCAGGGAAGTCTTCCGGAGAGACTTCATCGAGCACCCGATGGAGGCATCTGATATTCAGGGAGGTATCACGGTGCAGGATAAAATCGTTCTGGTAGATGTGGATCAGCAGGTGCTAATGGGGGTGTAAGCGACTGGACAAGATCTTCGTAAGTATCTTGTAGTTAATAGTCAACATAGACAGAGGACAATAAGAGGAGGCCTCTAGTGCTGCACGAACATGTCATGATTGTCAGTCTGTGTGTGCTTAGCGGGCCATCTGCTGCTCAGATTGTTCGAAACACATGAGTTTGGCACTCTGAGCTGATGAGCCAAGTCAGCAGCCTCCCTGCCTTGCCTCCCTCTAATGTGTCTTAGCTGTATATGCTCTGTGTGAGAAGAGGCCCAGTTTCCGCATCGTATTGGCGTGCTGCCTCTGCTCCTCCAGGAGCTCCGGGCTCCAAGAAGGATTCAGCAGCACTGTGGCCTCCAGACCCCGTAACTTAGACTATATGTTAATGAGCTCATCTCTCAGGGATCTACAGACACATATCTGTGTGCACAGGCACTGTGCCCGGATGATCACCTTAAACGCCTCCCAGACCATTAATATGAATACAGCAGATTGATTGTGTTAGAAAAAGTCCCTGATGGCATCTCCCAGGGAGTTCCTGAAGACTGGGTTATGCAACAACTCCGGGCGAAGTCTCCAGGTGGGGATCGGGGCCAATCTTCTCCCCCAGCCCAAGCGAATTAGAAGTGGATTGCGATCGAAGAATGTACAGGCTAAGTATTATGTCTGGGAAGTCATTCCCACCACAACTGGGGGGACTAGTATCCTATCAAGCCTAACATGCAGACCAAGCATTGGGGGAAAAAACAAATCCTCCTCTGTTTGCCCATGCCTGTGTCTCCAGACGTCAGACCATGCCCAGAAGTAGTTGGCTATTCTCCAGAGTGGGGAGTCGAGAAACAGAGGGGTGGACCTGTCAAGTGACCTATCTGCTACACAATACAGTCACCACCTAGCACTCTGACAGCAGGCAGGGAGGTGCTCAGCTGCGGCGCCAAATACTCCAGGAATGTGGTCCGGTCAACAATGGCCCTCCCGTCAAGAGTCCCCCGCAGGAATACATATCTGCAATGTGCCTTCGGCTGAATGTCCCAGTGGGACAGGCCAGGGGGTGAGCCCTGAGCCCAGTAACCCATGAGACCAGCAGTGCCCAAGGCCCAGAGGTTCCGTTGTTTATTAACGCTGTAAAGACAGGGGGAAAAGGGGGGGGACAGCTTATCTCATTGGGGCCCAGTGGAACATCCAGGTGGCTTCCCCACTGTAACAGGCTGCCTGGACGCTGTGCACGGTGTCAGAAGTGGCCAAGCCGGGTGCGCAGCATGGTTGTTTCAGGCTGCATAGGCTCCCCCCGATGCCCCCTCCACCACCGCAGAAAATACCTGTTAGATCCCCCTCAGGCCGATGGGCGCAAATGCTCTGTTTAGTACAGGATTTCTGTTGGGTATGATAAAAGTGGCCGAGCGCTCTTAAGCTTGTCCATTCTGCATGGTGTGGCCACGCTCCTTGCCTCACAATAATTTCCCTAGTTAAGTAAGCATGTGGATTTTACAGTATTGACAACCATAACAACACTGGCACCTGCTTAATTTTGATTCACAAATACTGCATACCAGTCTCTTCACAAAAGTTAAACGTTGAGGTTCCTGCTGGTGGGACCAGAATCCTCTTAGAAAGTCCTTCTCTAGAGTCTCTAATATTTCTAAATTCCTATACCTCCATATGGCTGCCACGTTGATTGCTACTGCCACTATTTTAGCATTTTAGCTTTCAACACACAAGGAAAATTTGAGGCACCCTGCCGTGTAGCAAAGGAGTGGGTCCCACCATTAACCCGATTGATTTTGGTAGACACCTGAAACCAGGTGAGATTCAGCTTAGTATGAAGGTGACCCCAAGATAAGGGAAATAATCTTTTTCTATATAATTGTGATGGAGCAAGGGAAACAAAATATTTTTTTGTATACCCCTTGGAAGTTAATGACCTCATAACGATTAATGATACTAACCGTTTGAAATGCATGAACTAATTAACAAATGCACCTTTTATTAAACATTACACGTGGGCAACCTGCTGGCATTGCAAAATCTAATTTATTTAGAAATATGAAGCAAATTAACGTGAGTATTGTGATTTGCGTAGTAAATAGAGTAAATTGCATGATTTGTGTTGTGTAGTAAAATTGCACAGTGGCAAAGAATGCAGATGGTAAGTAAAATGGCTTTAAATGTCGCTTCTGCTAGGTAATACTTAACACAGGTCATTAGAATGGCGGGTGGTGAACAGAAAGGCTTATTTTCCAAGTTTTAATTTCTGCTGTGTTTGTTCTTATATTAGTTTCGTTCGGGCCTGCTAGGCCATGCTTCAAACATGGCCGCGGGAAAGGACGAGATGGCGTGCGCTGGATAAAATGGCCCCCGCGAATTGGCAGTGTAAAGGCTCCAGTCACGTGTATGCGGCCTGTGCCCGGAGTGAGAGATCTCAAGGCCAATCTGACCTGCAACGAGGATTGTGCCAAGAGTTCAGCATATATGCATGGGAACGGATGAGAAAATCGAGCGACAGGGGATGAACTAATATGTGACCATCAGAGTTGTTACAAAATGGATTAACAAATTGGACTACTTTTGGACATCGTGATCATGAGACTTAATGTGTGCGTTATTGTCCCCAAACCGGTTCAAACAAGGAGGGCAATTAGGTGACCATCACCACCCCTCCAATGGACCAATTAGCATGATTCTTGCCCCTAAAGATTGCAACTTTTAAGTGTAGAGAGCCAGAAAGTAGGGTATAAGAGAGTCTGCTCTTATGTTGTGAAAAAAAAAACTTCTTTGTTTATTCTATCCTGATGCTGTGAGAGACTCTGCCATTTTGGACTACGAACTTTGACTGGGGAAGGAATGAGACCGTTGCAGGAGTTGCCCGGGAGGAGATTGCGTCCGAGGAGGTTAGCGGGACAGTCAGTCAGTTTTGTGAGTCCATCCTGTGATCTGCGGTTCATCTTTCTTTCCTGATGAACCATTCTTGTCATCGCCCTATGGCCAAGGGTAATGAGTATTTCTCATCTTTATTCTTAACCTTTTACTTAAATGCTTACTGATATAATAAATGTATTTGCCTAAAAACGAGCTTTACTTATTTGCTTAAAGAATTTCGATAAAACTATATGCTAACTTTAAAAGAGTCTGTGGTTCTTTAAATAAAATTGTGATTTATAAATGCTAAAGGTTCTAATTGTGATTGAGCTGGTCTTAATCGCCATCAACTGATTCTACTAGTTGGTCCATCGACCGAATAGCGGAGTACCTTGATGTTTAGAACCGACAGGATCCGAAGTTAATGTATATAATGTATAGGTTATAATTCTGTCATTTTAATAAGGTATCCCGCTTGTCCAGCAATTCATTTTTCCTTAGCGTTTGATCCAGAAAATTGAATGAATGTATGTATGCGGTGTTATGGGCCCCCACCGACATAGGTTTCAAGTGATAAAGGTTGCGTAGGTGTTTTTCTGGATTAGTGTCCTAAGGAAAAATGTATATTAGCCGCGCTGGATCAATTGTTATAGTTGTTGATGTTAATTGGATAGAATTTAGGAGCAGGCATTCTGATAGACAGAACCTTAGATAGTCAGACCTGACGTTTCCAGGTAAATGACATATTTAGTGAATACATAAAAACGGGCGTAGCTTGGTCAGTATGTTTGGGGGGGTGAGCTTCAGATTTTCTGACAATCAGGCTGGCATGTAATGTTTAAATACATTATACGACAAGCAGGGCGCATGAGAGGGGCCTAAGGGGCAATGGAAAGGGAGAAGATTACGGATTGGTAGGATTACTAACGGAGAGAATACAATATTTTGTCAAGTAACCAATATTTTGAGGACTATCAAAACATAGAATGAAAAAGTGTGTGTTAGTTTATGTCTGTATGCATGTAAACACACCTGGTGAAATCTGACTGACATCTCACAATACCCGACTGAAAGCACCTGTACCGAACTATTTATCAGAAAATACATTTATTAGGGGGGTGTAACACCCCAACCCCCCGCCCACCCTCTGAAGCTACGCCCCTGTACATAAATCCACAGGTTTGGCCCGATTTTAGACGTATGGTGAAATTTGTGGGGGTGTGGGTTAATGGGAGGACCAGAGGTTCGATAATTGAATGCCCAACTGCTGTTTGTCCTCTGCACCAAAATACCCACACTCAGTGATGCATTTCAATGTCCTCCACAACAGAAGACCTTCATGCTATTAAATGAAACGTTCCAATTATTGCAAAAACGACAAGATGAGTATTCTGATATAAATTCTGAGATTATAACATCATTGGTGTTAAATTCCAATAGCGTGGAGTCAAAATATCTTTCTGAAGTGGTTCTTGAGTAAGGATCATTTGTTGTTAAAGACA
Source organism: Calotriton arnoldi (assembly GCA_963921515.1). Lineage (NCBI taxonomy): Eukaryota > Metazoa > Chordata > Amphibia > Caudata > Salamandridae > Calotriton > Calotriton arnoldi. Next base: position 187,189 of record CAWUFW010015729.1, read on the forward strand.
AACATCAATTGGATATTGGATTGAGTAAATAAACGATGTAGTTCATTAGGGGTATTTGACAAAAGCAGAGAGTCATCTGCATAAATTAAAAGCAGAAATCGTCTGTTACCCAACCTCATTGGGTCTGCACACTTAATAACAAAAGCTTGAAATATAGTTGAATAATATAGCGGAGGAACAGGAAGGAAACTAATATGCAACCCTGCCTGACACCTCTTTCAAACCTAGAGAGGGAGTACTTTGCCGTCCCAGCCAAAATCATTCTGAGGCATTCCTATGCAGAGCAGCAGAAAGGGCAAAAGTGTCTGGATCCAAGCCTAAAGAGCCCAAAATTGTCCACAATCTACAACAGTTAACCAGGTCAAATGCAGACAACACATCCTTGAAAGTCAAAAAAGAGGTGCTTATTACAAACAACAAACTTAGTGGAGATCAAGAACAAATTCAGGGGCTGGTCTGCTGTTGCAATGCCTTTCTGAAAATAGACCATCTATGGGAGGCGGTGCCAAGAGTAACTAACAAGTCCCTGGGAGCTGATAAAATGGATCTAAAACCGCTCCTGGCAATCAGCCCGGCCATTATCAACCCTGGCATCTGGGATCCCATCAAATATATAATGTTTGCATATTCTCAATTCTTGGTCAAGACCAGTCCAAATATTGGCATTCAAATCACCCTTAATGACGGTATACAAAGAGACCTTTAATGTTTCATGTAACTACTTTTCATCGCGACTCAAAACATTTAAATGGTTGTCTAGATGAGGCAAAAGTGTGCTTACAAATTAATTATTGAAGGAGTTGGTAAAAAAGATATGCTGTACATCCGGAAAAATCAAGCTGTAAGGCATCACATTTGTAGAGCTAAAGGGCAAATGAGTAATCGTGAAAGGGACAAGGACAAAAATCCAAACAGACAAGTCGCCAGAAAGACAGCCCTCAGCAGACTCAACAGCCTGTACATGAAATAGTTGTAAACCATCTGCAAGACACATATTCATAGCCCAAGTCTTCTGAAATAAAATACTAGATACATTATTTATAACAGAAACTCAGCAAAGGTTCTGCAACCGCAGTAACGAATTCAGCTATATTCCGCAATAAATGGTCAGTCTTGAACATGCCAACCAAGATCCCCCAACTGCTAAAGAGCCCCGCACCTTTACCCCAGTCCGAACCTCTTAACCAAAATTATGCTTGGTCCACCCCCCACGACAAAATGACAGCACATTGGGAGATGACCTGGCTGCATGAGGATGTGGGAGTGAGGCACAGCATCCCAAGCAACATCTCCCATACTCTGCACCCAAACTTCAGAGCTGCACATTAGTGCTTACCATGAACCCTTGGCAGATGGGAACAGTGGCCCAATCTGGCATAAGACCACATAAGCCTATAACAAGTACATGTTTAGTAATTACATTATAGCCCTGAGGGACACAGTTATTGTGAAGATGGTTGCCATTATACTGTGCATGTCTGCTTTTTAGTTGTATGTTATCCACCCTGCCACCAGAAAGAAGAGGAGCTCCAGTCTATGCAGTGGGCAGACCACCACCACCCACCTAAAATGCCAGTACAAAACAAGGATATCCAACATTGGTCCACAAGGGCTGTATTCATGCCAGATGATTACGGTATTCACATATGATAAATGCACATACAGTTCTAAGGGGCTTTGATTTACATCGCCAGTGCTTATCCTGAAATTCTGTCTTGCATCCAGCCTTCCTAGAACTACTTCGAGCTCCCCTGCAGTGATATACGAAACGTAATATTCAATGAAGGATTGTTCAGCTAGCTTTAGGTAATGGCTAAGAGGTGTGTCCATCAGTGTTGGTATTAGTCCACCGATTCCATGGATGTGAACAGCCTCATTCCTGCACCAGCATTAGCTGCCCCAACTGCCGTCACGCACCCCACCCTCAATGCTCTGTGGCTTCCCATTGCATGACTGGTTCACTCAGCATTTTTTCTGTTTTATTGAGAGCCCAGCAGCTGTAAAGTGATACTGACCCACTCACTTCTATATTACATTCTCCTGCCTCCTATATTTTTTATTTTTACTTTATCGTTCATAATTGGTCATGGGCCATGATGGAATGATAAATTAAATGACACAGAATGGTCACAAGTGCATCATGGTGCATGTATGTGTTGCTACCCATACATATGCATGCACTCAGATTCAGGAGTGCCAATGGAAGCCATCTTTTAATGGTTTTTCTACAGGCCAAAATGGCTGCCTTGAGCATGCAAGCGTCAATGCAACTAAGCTTTGCCAAAAAATTAGATATAGTGGCTTTGTCAATGGTTGTTTTTTTGTTATTTTTCTTTGCAGCAGGCCTTCTTAATGTTTTAGTCGGGAGCTGTCTGTGAGTCACATATGTACACATATATGTTTACAGATATACACACATAAGGGCTCAGAGACCAGCTGCTTAAACAAAAACCATTGGCAAAGCCAATGCACGCATGTATTTATGAATGTAATAATGAATGTATACATGTGTTCTTTGTTTACCACAAACCTAGGGGCATATTTATGAGTCCCTATTGCCACCACAACGTCTCTTTTAGTGATGTTGTGATGGCGATAGGAGCTTTGCCTTATTTACAAGGCAGCGTTAAGCCACTTAACGTGGCTTAACGCTGCCTTGTAAATAAGGCCCCCTTTCACGCTACACTTAGCGTGAAAGGGGCGGGCAATGGGTGTTGTGGTGGGCGTTCCACCGCAACACCCATTGATTTTGATGCTGCCACCAATTTTTAAGAGCACCGTAAATAGGAGGCAGCGCCAAAATTAAGACATGGGGAAACCTGGTCTTAAACAGGCGAAACGAGGAGAAATGCTTTATTTCTCCTCGTTTTTGCTGTTTCCATGTGTGCTGCCTTGGGCAGCACACATAGAAACAGCAAAACGCCAATGATTGTTTATGTGCAGGAAGGTCCCCCTTCCTGCATATAAACAATCATTTAAAAAAAATACCGTTTTGCATCTTCTATGTGTGCTGCATTAAGCAGCACACACAGAAGTTACAAAACGGCATTCAAGATTGTTTATGTGCAGGAAGGGACACCTTCCGGCACACATACAATCTTCCCCTCAATGCAGACACCCTTACACTATGGTACAAGGGTGCCTGCGTTGGCGCTAGGCAGATAAAGTTATCGCCAGCGCAGGGAGAAACGCAGAGCTGCACCATATTCTTGTAAATATGGTGCAGCCCTGCACTTCTAAAGTGACGAAGCATTTCATTAGCCTTCTTGGCTTAACGACACACTTCACCACTTTCTTCAGTTTAAAAGAAATTTTATTTGTTGGTAATATATAAAACATGTTACAATTATCGGAAAAATAATACATAAACAGTAAATGATGATATTAAATCATGTGAGGGGAAGGAGAGACAAGTGAGAAAGAGAGGGGGATAGAAAGATAGAGAAAATAAAGGGGGGAGATATAAAGCTCCATGGTGGTCTTAATAGAGAGAAATAACAAATACACTTCACCACTTTCTTGTAAATATGCCCCCTAGTGTATTGTGGATACAGCATGATGTAGTGCTCTTAAAATAGGTGTGTATTCAACTCTTTCCTAAATTAGAGCACGGTCATGATGGATGCATGAATTTTGTTTCAGACCTGGGTGGGCAAAGCCAACAGTCCTTAATTTAATGAGACAACACTGACGTGCCCAAATGCAATTGGAATACTTTAACATTGTAAATCCAGACCTATTGGCTTTGCCAATGCTTGATAAAGGTTGCCTCACTAGTATTTTCTCTGCAGAAAAGCATATGGTTTCATCGGTAATCCTAGCACAGAGTGTGAATGATAAGCGACTCCAAACTTTTGAGAAATGAGAGATTACAGCGCCGGGAAGGGCAGTCAGGTGTTGTCACGCTGGGCAGGTAATCCTGATGGAGCAGCAGAGCTAATGTCAGTACAAAGGGATAATTGGCAGCGCGAGCGCCTACTCAGGGGATTACTGATGAACCGGGATTGACCACCTTATCTTGTCATTCTGTTCGGGGACCAAACGTTCCTTGGGGAGACAGCCGGCAAGATGGATTGTGAAAGAATGGCGGGAATACACAACGAGACAGAAACCGGATCTGACTACGGAAGCTTTGTTGTCAAATGCCTCCTGACATTGTTTCTATATTTAGAGGAAAGCCCTGTGGCAGGGACAATTTTCTCACTATCCACCAGCATTAAAATGTCACTGGGGATGATCCTTTCATCGTCTCTCTTCACAATTTACAACCCCTTGTGCTACCTGCAATTCGGATAAAGTTATTTGATTTCTTCCAAATCCCCTGAGTTTGCTGTGATTTGATTAACTCTGATCTATAAACGCACCCGGTGCCTCAGGTGAGCGCCGAGGATGGACTGCCCACAGCTGAGCACAAACTTTAAATTCAGGTCTTATCTTTTTTTTTTAGAAGAAAAATGTCCCAAAAGAACAGGTTGTTCTATAAGGGGAAAAAGCATATTCAAACATAAATGTAAAAAGTATGTTTTTGGGGCGAAAATAGAATTAAATAATAATTTGTATTTTTAATTACGAACAGAAGAAAACTAAGGGCCTCTCCTGTCATTACATGAGCTAGAGGCAGCATTTGTAACGCTGTAAAACGGTTTTACTTTTTAGTTGCCTTGAATTTCACACAAGTTACATGTAATCTGACTCCCGTTGACCTGCAATGTTTCTAAGCAGCACTTGTTTTTCTAATATATTAAAACAGGTAGAAAATGTATAAGTGCTACTGGCATCTTTATGGTGTGGAGGTCAGGAGTTTGAAAACCACCCAGAACAACTATGCCTTTTGTGCATCTAATAAAGATTTTGCCAGCATCATTAAATTGCGTAGTAGCAACGCCTGCCATTTACGGTGCTTACAAATATCAATAACTCCAGTATTATACACAATATAAAATATTATTATATATGAGTTACAGTGCCCTCTGCTGTACATTATATGAATACTGTAGTTCACAGAAGAATTCCTGACCCATATAGAGGAATGAAGCTAAAGGTTGAGTTAGCTGTGTTAAAATTAACATGTACCATAAATGGCTCCTTTTTTAAATTGGCTGTTATTTTCTTAAAAATAATTTGAAAAAGACGAACAGTTAATTCTCGTTTTGACTATTTCAATAATATTTGTAATTCTGCTTTTTGACCTTCTCTGCAGTCTGCTACATTTGGCCAAACCCAACTAAGAAAATATTAAATTAGCAATAGGAGTAAAGGTTAATCTTCATGCTTAGGTCATTCGTGATAGACTTGTAAACTTCTGGAAAGGAAACTGGGAACGATTTTACAGAAAATGTTTTTTCATATAGCGAAGAAAGAGGTAAGAGCATTTTAGACTGCAACTGGATTTTCTGCAAGTTTACATAGTATGAAACGTGTGCCTTTTACAATGATATAGATCCTAAATAAAACGGACTCTATGTAATCAAGCTGATTCCCAAATCAGTCAACATACAAAGTTCAGAATAGCCTAGAAGAGGTAATAAAACATACAGCTGTCCAATAACTAGGATTTACATTGCTAATTTACATGAAGTATATGCAATTTCGCAAGATTAACTTGTGAACACAGCATACAGTGTTTGTGGATATTAAGCAAACGCAAATATACATTCTGGGCCCGATTCATGAAGGAGCTTCCGTGTAGTAAAGTTACGGGTGCAGAGTCTTTGCAGTCGTGGCGGATCCTCCGCACACGTGTTGTAATCTCCTCACTAAGGGGCCGATCACAATGGCGGGCGGATCGCCCCCGCCGGGCCGGCGGTAGTCACCGCCCGGCCCGGCGGGGGCGATCCGCCCGCCATCCCGACAGCAAAGACCCCCGCCATATGATGATGGCTGGGGGGTCCGCGGCGGACGGAATGACCGTCCGCCGCTTTTCCGCCGGTCGACTCATCGACCGGCGGAAAACGTGCTGAATATGGTGGCGGTGTCTGGAAGACACAGCCATCCATATCACGATGCAGGCTGCGAGCAGCCTTTCCATGGCTGCATTGCCGCCATGGAAAGGCTGGCGGTTCCCTGCTGTTGGGGGCCCGTTGCGGGCCCCCAGGGTGTTGGGGGGTGCACATGGGGGTACCTATGGTACCCCCTGCATTTGCATGTACAATGTGGCAGGCACCGCGCGGTGCCTGTCACGTTGTGCATGTAAATGGGCAACTTGTATTTTTACATTGCGGCGGGTGCTGCTTGCAGCACCGCCCGCCGCAATGTAAAAATATGGGATGCGCCCGCCAGTGTGGCGGGCGCATCCTGATTTGTGTAGCGGGACCGCCGCACCTATGGCGGGCGGTCCCTTTTGGCAATGCGATGGCGGGCGGACTTTGTCCGCCCGCCATCGTAATCGACCCCTCGGGGCGGTATCTCTGCACGCGCATTCTCTGCAGTGCACCATGCGGAGGTTCTGCCCCGAGTGCGGAGATTCCGCCACGAGTGCGAAGACTCCACACCTGTAACCAGCGGCGGCTCCTCCGCTATAGTGGAGGAGCTTTGCCCCCTGCTTGAGTGCCAGGCAGCAGACAGAAACAGGAAAAATAAAATGATAATAAAATCACTTTATTATCATTTTATTTTTCTTTATGCTGAAGTCAGTCAAGTCTGGGCGGGGCTATGAGGAGTTCAGGAGTAGTGCACACTGTAACTTTGGCCGATGTTCCATTTCTGCCTTCCTCTAAAAGACCACCAGAGATGAGAAACATTGAGCATAATGATTATTAGGAGTATGGTTAGATATGAGCAATGGCAATAAAATTATTAAACAAAAAATTGTCACTTTAGAGGCTTTACAAACATGAGGAAAGGCACTTCCTTACTGTTATTTGTCGGTGTAACTTACACCCAAGTGGACAAGGAGTAACTAGTGGTGAATGCGTGGAAAAATGCACTGAACTGATTTTTACAGATGTATGTAGAAATTAGTGCCATATATAGTAAAAATACTTACTGAAATGCTAAATATGCTCAGCCTTAATACTGTTAAAGAGGAAGTGGAGCAGAGGTTCTTCATAGCCACTGTGAAATCCACAAGTAGGTTTTTTGTATCACTTACTGCTCAGTAAATGCCTGAAACCTTCCTATGGGCGCCTAATGCTTTTTGTGAGTCAGAGAAAAGTTTCCATACAGTATCAAAGTGAATTTTTCAGCAGGCTGTTCCTTTAGCCAGTTTTAGTTTTATAACATCAAAGATGCAAGATGCACATTTAATCGAATCTAACAACCACATTACATTTGAGGATTGCAGTATCTCCCACCACACTCCTCACACTACTGGCACCTGTTCCTTATTCAGCACGGTAACTAATTTCCCAAAGCACCAGTACTTATAATCAGTGGCGGCCAGCATGGTTCGCGGGTGATGAGACGGGTGCGCAGGGGGTGGGGTAGAAAAGAGGGGAGGGGTTAACGGTAAAAAAAAAAAAAAAAAAAAAAAGAAAAACTTACCTCACTGTGCCGGTCCCGCGTCTCTGCTCCTGCTCTCCGAGGCACAGGAAGCACAGAAAAGGCTCCCCTGACCAATCACAATGCTGCAATGCAGCATTGTGATTGGTTACTACCCAGGATCCCCTGACCAATCACAACGCTGCAATGCAGCATTGTGATTGGTTTTGAGCATCCTGGTTCGACGCTCAACAAGGGAATGGGGTCCTGGGCTTGTTCTCCATGCAGGCTTTAATGCAGCCTGCATGGAGAATGGGGAAAGTGTGCATGACTAGTTTGGGCAGCCCGAGAGGGCCGACCAAACAGTCATTGCACACATAGGAGTGGGCAAACCACTCCTCCCCTGCCTGCTCCTAGAGCATAGCAACCCTGCCCACCCGTCCACCCACAAAGCAACAGGAAACATAAAATGATAATAACTCAAAGTTATTATCATTTTATGTTTCCTTTGCAGTGCCCTGCTTAAAAGCAGTGGGGCGATGCTCCTCCGCCATAGTGGAGGAGCCGCACCGGCTTATAATGTTCTTTATTTCAATTCCGAGTACTGGTAAAGAAGTGACTGGGTGGCATGATGCTACACAGTCATTGTGAAATGATCAGGACTTAATCAATAATTATTTTGTTCCCTTCCAGTATTTCTCAGTATATGTGGGAATCTTTGCAAATGAATGCTATGCATTTTGGTAATCACTAGAGAAGAATACTTATATCCCCCAACAAAATGTTAACATAGCCGAGAATATTGATTTATGTTGATCAAGATATAGTTAAGCTTTCAATCTAAGATTTTTCTAATGCAAAATAGATGACTTGATATCTTAGCCCTCCCACCCCACTCTCTTTAGCAATGTGTGTCATGTTCTGCGAGGTTGTGAGGCAACCTGGGAGTTTAACAGCTATTACACACTTAGAAGGGCAGAGAAAGTAAAATGTGGACCATAGGTTCATCAGGTGCAAACATAGGCCCTCATTTATAAGAGGCCCATGCCGACGGAGTGTCACTCGGTGACGCAGGACTCTCACTCATATCTATGAGGCAACACAAAGCCACCCTGCATGGCTTTGCTTGGCCTCATGGATATGGAGTAAGGCAAGACAGCACAAAGCGTTGCTTTGCCTTACTCTATTTCAAGGAGGTGTTCAGTGGTCATTGCTGTGGGTGTTACCACTCAGCACCCATGGATTTTGACACTGCCCCAGATTTACAACATCACGTAAACCTGGGGCAGTGCCAAAAACGTATGCCTCTCCAGAGCAGGCGCAACTAGGAAAAATGTTAACATTTCTCCTATTTTTTTTTCCTCTTTCCATATACTCTGCATTCTGCAGCACACACAGATCGAGGAAAACACCTATTGTGATTGTTTTTGTGCAGCAAGTTGCACCTTCCTGCACAAAAACAATCATACCAACAACACACCCACTCTTGCACTATGGTACAAGAGTGCCTGCAATGATGCTCAACTGCAAATTGTGTGCTGGCGCTGGCAGAAAGGACAGGAGTGCACTGTATCTAGATACGGTGCATTCCTGCCCTTTCGAATTGGTGTAGGGCAGAGCATCAAAATGACTTGCTGTGCTGCCCTATGTCAATTCTTTGAAAATAAGGCCCATAGTCGGTAATATTCAAGGGCGCAGGACCAACCACCAGTCACTGGCAGGCACAGTTGAATGCATTCATATGTCTTTGGACATATAACGGATAATTAGAGCCTCAACAAAGAGACTCTGGGTCCTAATATTGTGACTGAAATGTCCGGACTCTATGGCCTGGTGGTGTTTTTTGCATTGTATTATCTATTTGTATCTCCCCCAACCCGAGTCTTTCATGATCAAAGTCACACTATGAACAAAATTCCCATTTGGTGCCTGTGATATAAACAAGAGGTCGAATTGGGTGGGACCTGTGGGGAACTACATGTCCACACTTTTTTTTAAATTAAGGAAAGCATTCCTCTATCTTTTGTTACAAGATAACTCTCCTCAGGCCTTTAGTTCCGACAGTTGGGATACCTTGGCTGAAATGGAAGTGAGGGAGTCTGCTGTGCAGTCAGGCTGATGGAGAGAGAGACAGCTAAACAAGAAGCATGCTTTCTTGCCAGGATTCTTTTTGTCAATTGTCAATGTAATTTTATGCAATTGGGTAACCTGCAAATATAAAGACTGCTTGTAAGAAACTTTATTGGCTTAAATCGATGGAGTCACGTGAAGCTTCCTGATAAAAAAAATGTATTCTTTTTGAGAGATATTGTAACAGCAGAACCAGCTAAGCTCTGCAGTAACTGTTTTAAATGAACACCTATAAAAACGTTTGCACTAGTATTGGAAAGGGCCATCTTTTAGTGTATTCCACTGGACTTTTTTTATGTTATTTATTTATTTGAGTTTTATATAGCGCTGGCTAGACCCGGAGGTATCAGAGCGCTTTACATAAGGATCCACAAAGTTACAAAATTACATCAGTTACAAGTTACATCAGTTACGAGAAAACATTTCAAGAGCGTCGGAAGACGGAATAAATGGAGCTTAGAAGGGGGTGGGGTAAAGGTGTAGAAGGGAGAAAGGATGGAGAAAGAGATGAAGGAGAGTCTGCCCAAAGTCCGGCTGGGTAGGTGATGGCCGAGGGGGAAGTCCACAGCCCATCTCCTCTATAGCTATCAGGTAGCTCCACCGGGCATCAGTCAAGCGGCTAGGTCTCAAAGAGAAAAACAATGAGAGCAAAGAGAAGGGATAAATGGAGTGTAAAGGGGAAAGTGGGTGGAGTAAAGGGGTAGGAGGGAGAGTACAACGGAGAGACGAAGCGAGGTCTGCCCAATGTCCGGCTGGGTAGGTGACGGCCGAAGGGGTATTCCACAGCCCATCTCCTCTCTAGCTATCAAGTAGCTCCACCGGGCATCGGCCAAAAAGCTAGGTCTCTACGGTCTCCACAATGTTGTTTTATCCCAGTGTTAAACAATGAAGTCCCACAAATGTTTGGGTGGCTGTCAGTAAGGTTAGCTTGACGCTTTGGCAGAAGGAAAATGACACATTAAAGGGCTGAGCTCCATGAGAGTTGTAGAGAGCACCAGCACTTTGCGGGATCATCTGATAAGAAACTGGTAATGTTGGTGAAATGCCCCCCAGCATGGTGTAACAGAACAGGGTTGATCCGATCTCTACCTTGCAGCAGTGTCCGACGGAGATATCACTGAATGGATGAGCCGAAATCTGAGTCACGGGCTCCATCTTAGGGTCAGGCTCTGCTCGCATGAAGTTCGCCGTGGTGATGAGGTCGGCTTTGCAATGACGCTGTTCAACCCTGTGCCCGGACCCACTCCGTCACCAACTGTCCCCCGTCATGCTGGCGGATTCAGACTAGCGCCAATATGTAAGCCCACTAGTATTGGAAAGGGCCATCTTTTGGTGTATTCCACTGGACTTTGCTCAATTTACTCCTGCTAAATAGCGGTTAAGTGCTTGTGCTCTCCCTGTTACACCTGGTAGAAGTGGTACCTGATTGGCACATTTAATTTACTTGTAACTTCCTAGAACTACAGCCTAGGTATTCAGTTTAAAACTTTCATTTTGACCTGGCAAAATAAGCTTTTTGCCAGACCTACACCTCCTCTTTTTTAATACTTATAAGTGACCTATTAGGTAGCCCTTTAAAGCCCATAGGGCAGGGAGCATGGTATTGAAAACATAGGACATGTATATTTATTGTACTGGCAGTGAAAAACCTCCAAAGTCATTTTCATTGTGGCAAGGCTGGCTAGCACTGTTTTACACTACAGCATTTCGTTAGTGCTAAACTCAGTTTGTAAGAGGCTAGGAAAATACTTCAAAGACCCTTTTTAATAGTAATTTACAATCCAATGTAATGGTCAAGTTGGGATTCAGTTTACTATTTTGGAAATTACATTTTTAGAAAGCTGTATTTTTCCTGTGTAAAACTAAATGGCTTTCCTACCAGTGTCCACATGTCACTTGACACCTGATGGCTTCCTATTGGTGAGATGTGTATTGCTCCATGACAGTGGACAAAGGGCTCTGGATGTGGTGAGGGGGTCTATTCCCTTAACAGTATGAATTGGGACTGTGTCCAGCACCTTCCTGAGCTTCAAAGTATACCTCCCCTGTTACTGGCAGATGAAGCTCACATCTAGGCCTGTCTGCCTTTTGTCTCTCTAGTCAGGCTAGCACGCAACTCAAAAGAAGGGGGGGGGGACTGAACAGAACTGGTTTAGGGGTGGACAAAGGATTTGCCTCCACCCACAGGCTGGCACTGGGTATAAAAGTGGTAGTCACGGAGCCTCTCATCAGAAAACTCCTAGACCTGAGAAGAATCAGAAGAAGGACCACCCAGCTATCAGAAGAACCTGAAGTAAGACTGCACCCGCTTGCCTTTAACACAGGACTCCAGAAGTGACTTCAAGGGTCAGTTGGGGTGGCTGGCTTCCTGCTGAGCTACAGGTACACAACAAGGTTCCAGAGACCCTTCCCTGCAACTGCCCAACTGATCAAAACCAATTGGACCTCCCCTGGACCCTGCTGCTGGCCTCTGGTGAAGTGAGTACTTGCCCTCAAGTGGTGCCTCCAGGGTCCTGGACCTTTGGCTGGTGTTAGAGTGTATGCCATCTGTCCGCAAACTGCAAGAAGTAGGACATAGAAAGCTTTTGCCAACTTTCTGCCTGGAGAACAAGCGGGGACATGTATCGCCATCAAAACAGGCGACGCTGAACTTCTAGTTGTCATCAATTTCACAGCTTGCAGTGCTGAAGGAGACCAGACTTCCAGAAAAGTTTCTAAGTCCAAACGTGGAGGGTTCCACCTGGACCGACGCCAAGCAGCATCTGATCAACATTAAGGCGTTCCTGGGCCCGGACTTTGGACTTCTTGTGCCTGGAGATTTCCCACCTTCGCTGCTAGTGACATAGGGACCCCGCTCTTCAGCAGCCCACTGGCAAGTCCTGCTTTGCATCCAGCCTTCAGCTTGCTTGCCAATGACTCACTGAAGACCACTTTTCCAACATAACATTTTCTATGTCAAATGGTAAACTTTCCACCTGAGGTGAACCTGATTGTTGTAGCAGACCCACTTTCCATCGCGGTTGGCCTTTTCTTTTGACTTTGTCCCGGTCAACTGCGACCAGATAAATGCTTTTGGCACTCTTTTTAATTCCAACTATAAAAATTCATATCTCTGGTTCTATATTTTGGATTTTCGTTGTTTTGATTTAATTTTATTTATTAGAATATACTCAATCTTTCTAAAATATTTTTTCATTTTCTCGCATAGTGTTTACACTTTATTGCTGTTTGAGTTCTGCATAAATAATTTACACATTAGTTCTAATTTAAGCCTGACTGCTTTGTATGTAGCAAATAGAGTGTTAAGCACAGGCTTATTTAGTGACCTTTGTGGTTCACGCTGGCAAATATTGTACTTGTTATTTGAAAAGGATTCTCACCTCCTTTACCAAATAATCCAATTTCTTGCAACTAAGTACAGTGTGACTGTGTATTACTAAAAGCAATATTTTGAAAGCAGTTTTTTATCTTAAACTTAAATCTTTTTGCACATTTTATGGCAGCCCATCTTATAGTGTATGCAATGAAAGTTTTAAATAATAATATTACCTCGTGGCACTAAAAATGCACAAGTCACTATTCCCCATTGCACCAACCCGGATTAGATTCTTTGGCTCTCTGCTTAGACATATAGGGGCTGATTACGATGTAATTCGGAAACTGTTCTGACTGAATTGGTTCAGGAATCGTTTTTGACCGAATCGGGTTGTGCGAGTCCAATCGACCGATTACGATGCATCCCAACATCATTAGGTCGGACTCGCATTGACTTCAATGGGAGCCTGTGTTCCGAACGAGAATACAGGCTCCTATTGAAGAAAGGGGTGGTTGGGGAAAACCTTGCACCCTTTGGTGGGCACCACATGGTGCCTGCCACATTGTGCATGGTTGGAAAGAGGGGTCCCTTGGGTACCCCCACGGGCCCCAACCGGATGCCTCCGGGTGAAGGGGGGCCTGCAATGGCCCCCAAAGACAGATTCTGACAGCCGTTTCGTGTCGGGTAGACCGAATCGGAACGGCTGTCCGAATCGGTCATCATAATCGCTCGCTCGGAAACTGTGTCCATATAGCTGTACGATTCGGCTCCGAAAGACTCGGCCTGTCCGAATGCCTTTTGGAACTGATTCGGACAGCCCGAACGGTTTCCGGGCATTGTAATCGGTCGATGGGAAATGCATACGATTCGTCGGAAGCAAGGGTTGCGAATTGGATTCTGTAATACCAAATCCCATTTGGAGCCTTTCCGAACGACATCGTAATCGGCTCCATAGACATCACATTAACCAATTGAGAGTTCATAACATAAAGTAGTGCATTTCTCACCGATTAGTTTAACTTGCATTTATTCTTCGTGTAAGGTGTGTCCGTTATTTTATAGGCAGTTAACTGAAAGTGAAAGTCAAATGAAATAGTTATAAAGTATTTTGTTTTTTTAGCCAATAATGTTGCCCTACTCTTGCTGACCTCACCCCATTGCACTCATGAACACAGTTCCCATACTTTTTTAATGCACTTCTACCACTGATATAATCAGACTGTTGACAGACTCACAACCAATTGACTAAGCTGTACGGCCATCACATTTGGCATACATTATAACCAAATTCAGATTGCATTCCATAAAGCTATTACAAAAAAAAGAAAAGTGTGACTTTTTGTAGTTGACTTTTCAAGACGAACCGGGGAAAAAAGCTAGCTCAATGCAAGCATCCGTTACATCGCCAAGGTTTGTTCTTTTACTCACAATTTTACTGAGATAGAACGTGGTGTAATGAGAAACTCCCCTGAAGGGTAAAGCACACGTCATGCACTGCAGAAGCGGCTCATTTGCAGGGCTGAAACAGGAGACGGGTGTGCAAGGCGTGCCTCAGTGCATGATTACAGAAGAGACAGCACTTACTGGAGACCAAATCTAAATTCAGAGCAAACGTGAGAATCCCAGTTGTGGTCGTTTGCATCTGATCTTGAATTTCAGTTCATCATTACTTTCAGAGGCAGCATGAAACAATGAAGGTTACAGTCTTAAAAGAACAGTTAAGCTGACATAAAAATTAAATGTATGCCGCCATAAATCCTCTCATAAACGTCCATACAACAATGCTTCTTCCTGGCTGGCAGCTACTATAATCATAAAAACACAGACATCAAAATACAAGGAAATCACATATTTTTTCGCAAGGTGAAACATTGCAGTATAAAAGTGGTGTCTTGGGGCCATACCATGATTCTATCTGTTACTGTGCACAGATGCAGAAGGCCATTCACCAATTTATAATCAAATGACGCTGTCTGCTGCTTATCTCAGTCCTCCTAGAGTTAATGCATGAGCTGTCGCCTTTATAGCTCGGACACTGGGTGCCGTGATTGATGTATCCCGTACAACATTGGTACTAACAATCATTCGCCCACAGGCCACAAAGTATGGTCTGTGGTGTGACCGAGGGCCGCACTGATGCCAGCAGGGTGGCAATAGGGGGTCCGGGTGGGTCAGGGATTGTGTAAGGTGGTCGTAGAGAAAGTGAAGCATGTACATCTAGTGGCTGAATTGTAAAAAGTGAAATAGGAATACTTGGGATCAATCCCAGCTTTTCCCTTGACCAAACTATAATCCTAAGCAGTTTCTTTTCACTGTGCCTCCTTTTTATGGAATATAAGAGAAGAGGACCTCGAAATGCATGAGTTCAGAATGCATGCTGTACAAAACCTTCTCCTGTGTTTGATTATAATGTTGGGCACATGTATTAGCAGCCCTAGGCTACCCAGAGGGTGCACATGACAACTGACTTGCCTCTTAGTTTACTATTGGCATTATCAGGTTGGGAGGGGGAGGCATGAATGTTTCTAAATTCATGTTTGAAAACTATCACTTAAAAAAAGACCTCATAATGCAGTGATATTGTAAAACACTTTTGCATGTTAATGAAATACACTTTTTTCAATTTTGAAGAAACATATTCCTATTTTTTCACATTTGTTGCAAGAAGTCTTTCAAAATAAAGTGTTCCTAAAGTTAAGTGGTGCAGGACACCACCTTAGTTACTTCATAACGTCAGTGAACCTGCAAATAAATGCTTGCCCATTTATTTAACATTTTTTCCAGAATATTTGCGCTTAGTAAGTAAACAGCAGCTGGTGCTGCTGTTCACCAGGCGGGGCTGCATGTTAAGGTCAAGAGGGCCGTAAGCGGCCACGGGCCGTACTTTGAGTATCACTGCTGTACAATGACTGTGTTGGTGTGCTCCAGAAATTCACAATACAGAGTAAAAGAAAGGCTGAAATTTTCTATTATATTGCTACTCCCATGTTAGGAGCCATAATTTAAAATGTATGGGCTTCAAAAACAATGCAAATCATATATTTACTGAAGTTATATGCTTAAACTTATGCATTCGGAATTCCCAACAAGCATAACATTTGGAATGAAGAAAGGCATAAATTAATTAATTTTTTTTTTTTTAAAGTCGGAAATATGTTCTTTTACAAAGCTCTTTCAACTACAGCTGCAATACATATGGGGGTGATTACTCTCTTTTCCCACCCGGGAATCCTACTTAATCCTGCCATCAACAGAAAGAATGGTGCAAATGTTTACTGGATTTGAAACTACCTGCATTGGGTTATCTGATATCTACAAAGAGATAGCGAGGGATTACCTGTTTTGGTGGGCGGACCACCCAGCAACACCCAGAATCTGCTCTAGATTTCTGATTGGAGAACTTCCTCCACATTCACAGAATTTCGGTATCCACATTTGCAGAATTTCCGCTGCCACAAATTCTCTTTGCAAGCGAAACTAGCAACTTGACCTTATGTTCTTGTATACTTGGGGGCATATTATCAAGGGCCGGCGATAAATATCGCAAAGCGCGCTTAGCGCTTGCATATTTATCGCCGGCTATCTCTGTAATTTATCGCCCGGTTAGCGCGTTATTAACAACGCGCATCGCCGAGGCGATAAAAATTTCAGAGATAGCGTGGATATCGCCGTTTTCCATGTGGAAAACGGCGATATCCTAGATGATAGGGCCTGTGGTCTTAGCCACAGAATCCACCCCCATGTTAAGTATGCCTTAGTCAGGAATTTAACAGACGTTAAATTCCTGCGTTAAGACATACTTAACACGATTAAAATAATCGCTTCCCCGCATTGTAAATATCGCGAAGCTGCCTTCGTGATATTTACCCATGTTGTTTCCACAGACACGCCTACTTTGCATCTCATTATCGATGCGAAGTCAGGCGTGCTGGAAACGGGAGCAAAATCAGCAAAACATGCGATAGCGTGTCTTTGCTGATAAGGCGATATAATTATCGCCGCTTTTCGGCCGAAAACGGCCGCAAAAGCGGCGATAATCGTTTATCGCCGCCTTGTTAATATGCCCCTTAGTTCTTCTGCAGCCTCACTTCCGAATCTAACTACTCCAACAATATGACTCAAACAGATGCTGCCGACTACAGCTTCTCTCTTTCCAATAAACCATCTTGCCCCACAGATAACAGCAAACGTTTCTATGATCTGCAGCCTTAGAAACTCTCATTCAAGGAGAGTGTGCAGACAGTTAAGGCCAAAGCGTGACTTATGGGTCCTTTTTAGAACTCTCACTATTCCAGGGACTCCTGTCAGCAGGACAGTGATCAACTTCATGGAAAATTCACCTAGAGGAATCTTTGACCTTGATGTTTTTCAAAGAGAAGAATTATAAAGACTTTCAAATAGAAGTCACCATCATGCTCTGTACAGCTTGCAGGAGGGGTTCATTTTGTATTCCCATCCTGGCAGATCTCTTACTCGTGGACGTGGTGGGAGTTAATTTACAAGTGTTTCTTAGATTGGGGAACTACCTCCAAGGTGAATTCCTACATATGTGACCTGTTATTTTAATGTTCTTCGAAGGATGTTGTCACCCCCATTGTTTGCCTACAAAGCAAAGCTTGGTATGGGTAGTGTATATTTCAAGTGATTAAGTGATGGTATCACCAGTCTCACATGGATTTAGAGTATTTGTTTAATGAAGTTGAACATGTAGATGGATAATATTACTAGTCAAAATCATGATTTCTGAACGTAAATACCTGTCCAGAGCCTTTTTTGACTTCTGAAAATTTGACATCTGTCAGCCGGTTCCTTATGATCCATGTGATCACTGGA
Source organism: Calotriton arnoldi (assembly GCA_963921515.1). Lineage (NCBI taxonomy): Eukaryota > Metazoa > Chordata > Amphibia > Caudata > Salamandridae > Calotriton > Calotriton arnoldi. The sequence goes on from CAWUFW010015729.1 coordinate 204,887, forward strand.
AAACAGCCAATGTGTGTGATAATTCACTGGTACTTGAAACATGTGAATCAGTGTTCTCTGTCTGTTGCTGTAAGTGCTGAGTAAATTGCCAGCCATGAAATATTTTATTGCATAAGTCTTCTATCAATCATTATTGCATGCACTTGGTTGTAGCCTGTGAAACCTACAATGCATCGTGTGATTGATGTTCATTATAGGTGATATGCCCCAAATAACACTTTTCTATTAGGAGTATAAAAAATAAAAAAATAAAGTGATTAGTGAACCTCTGAGCCTCCTCTAAGAACTCTTCATTTATAAATTATTTCAAATTGAAATTTAAATCTAGCCAAGGCACCTGTCCCCCTGTGAGGTACACAGAGGTCCAGGCCACTCCAGCTTTTCAGGCCCTTATCCATACTAAAATGCTTTTGTGGCCTAACCAAATGTAAAAAAGCAAATGCGTTGAAATGTGAGGCCCATTTTAAGCATGAGGCATAAATCAAAGGGTCTCCAGGGCCCCCTCCAATTGACCTTGGATAGGCAATACATTTCCTGTATGTGTCTGGAATAACATGGGAAAAGCACAGGTAGGGGATTAATTTATTGTGCTGGACTTGATGGCTGTCTTTGACACTTTGGCATCAAGATTCATTTCAGTCATCGAGGCTTGGTCAGCAGCGTTTATAAGTAGTGCCAGATGACTCAGCTCTTTTTTGAAGCTTTTACTCAAATGGTTAATTAGGAGGACCATATATTAGGATTCAGATTTTCTCTCTGTTCTCAACTGACCTTGCAATTCACATGCTAATGTTACATAATGTTAATTTATCTGCTTATTCCACACAAATGTTGCTATTACCCACTTGAAGATCACTCAGCTTAAATAAAGAATGGGAGGTGAGTGGGTCTTTACAAGAGTCAAACATGTAACCTTTGGATCATCTCATATGTCAGCGATGAGAGATACCACACAGAGCCAGCCTCATTGACCCTTCGTTGACTACAGCCTGCAGCTTTGTCCCACTGGAGATTTTCAACTTCCAAAATAGAGACCTTGAGCCTGATTTAGATATTGGAGGGACTCCCGTCATCCCTCTGTGGTGGCAGTCACAAGTACTCCATCAAGCTGACAGAGTCCCCCCTGCCGTATTTAGGTATGGGCTGGCTGAACCGCCGTCTGCATCATCAGATTGTTTACCGTCACATAAGCGGCACACCTCTGTCGATGCGGGCAGACTCCATTGCTGGCTAAAAATACCCTGTCTCTTTCAGGCCGACGGGTTTTCATCGAGATGATTTAGATTTCCCCGTTGTGGTGGTGTTGTCCTAGCAGTGGATTCCTGACAGAATGAGTCATTAGTGGTGTGGAGACTGGTAAGTACCACTTTTATAATATGCCACTACACATACAGGTTGTGTTTTTTGGAAACGGGTCTGGGCACAAATCAATATTCTTTTTGGTTCTGACGTTCCCCTCTCTTTTGCAAATATTTTTCTGGGAAGCCTCTCCACTGGTTGGACTTGTACGAAAGCTCAATTGCAAATTATTGACTTGTTATTAGCAGCTGCTTTCCAACACATTACAAAAAACTGGAAGGATGCTTCCAAGCTTTCGTACTTAGCCTGATGGTACTCTGTATGTCATAATCACCGACTTGATACAACTTTTGTATTCCCTATGTCTCTTGCTAAAAAAGGTTACAACTTTGGTCTCCCATTACGCAATTTTTGGATAATAGTGCTAAAAACTTTTGCTCCAGTCCCTTGTTTGCAGGAGGTCGCTCAGCCTCCTTGAATATTCTTTACTTGTATATACTATTCTCTTTTATTTTCCCTTTTGCTCAAATTATAATTGTTTTAGTTGTATACTTATCAATTTTTAAGCCTGGTTATACTTTTTTCTTCCTACCATGTATTTTTTATTCCTCGTGATTCCTGCCTATATGCCACTATAAATGCCTTCTGTAATGTATTTTTGATGTTTGAACCCATGATGCTCTGATGTCCTTTTTATCTCTATGCATTCAATAAACTTATTTTGAAACTTAAAAATATATGTAGGTATTGTGTCATGGCCCTTTTTGTACAAATAGCAATCGCACACCAAAAACATACACACACTATTGAAAGTACACCCACATGCACTACAAACACAACACCCACAACCACCACAACAAAAATAACAAATTATCAGTTTCAATACAGATGTGTGCTTTTTACATTGATAAGTTGTAAAATTAAGACTAATGCATTACACATAGGAAAAAATGTGCATGTAAGGGCAATGTAAAAATACATGAGGCTAAAGCAAATGTTAACACACGATTCATAGTAAGACATGTGTAATAAACTTACCTTTGTTCCCGGCGACAACACATTTGATTAGCGTAGTGATCAAGTTGTAGCAGCAAAGGATGGACCTGGATAATGGGCTTCAAGATGGAAAAGTAAGTGGGAAACAGAAAAAAGTTAATACCTCATTTCCTTTGATTCCCCCAACTCAGGTATGGCAGTATCCCCACTACACTTAACCCAATGGAAAGGCACATTGTGATTAGACCGGCTGTAATCCTGGCTGGACTCCCTCCGACAGCCGCTTTTGCATATGATGCTGTCGACGTGGGAGGGAAATCCTGGGGGGGGGGTCGGTGGCACTAGGACGGTCTTTTGTCCATGGACCCGCCAACATCTAAATTGAGCAGGCAGACCACCAAGTAGGTGGGTGGTGAAATCGTCAAAAAGTGTTGGCAGGACCGGATCTGCCAGGATCTAAATCAGGCCCTATGTCGGAATGTAGAATCTTCACCATGACTTAGTACAGTGACTTCACAATGGTGACACCTCCTACTCCGATATCGCTGACTACACTGTCCCACTGAACTTTACCTTCTCAGATATTTTTTACAAAAATTCTTTTAAGTCTGAAATAAGCGGAAACCAGGCCGAATTCACTTTGCATATCCAAACCGCGCTCTTTCATGGTCGGCCATAACTTTCAATGATGCCAATATTTCGCACAACTCGATGTCTGCAGTTGGGGCCTGTTAGAAATGGGATTTCTGGTTGGCTTGGGCATGCGCCTAAGCCAGGCAGAAACCACCACTCTAGTCAGGGCAAAGGAGTTACACACCGAAGATAACCCCTGTTCACCCCCTTGGTAGCTTGGCAGAGCAGTCAGGCTTATCCCAGAGGCAATGTGTAAAGCATTTGCGCAACACACTCACACAGCAGCGACACACTAGGCACACCACAAAAGAAACTCCACACAAGGTTATGTAAAATAGCCTTTGTATTATCCATAAAACACATTAGAACATAATCACATATATACACTGTGCCACCTGGCACTTGGCATGACTTTACTGGGATTATATACACCACAGGGCCAATCGGGCCACTGTCATAACATCACAACTCACATTTAGTGAAGACAACCAGTAACTACTGGTAAGGGTACACTTAGCATGAACACATTAGGCATAAATCATCAGTAGCAGTACCCAGCATAGCACATTATGCATACAATCATCAGCAGTGCAGTGCATCATTTCCACAACACATCATGCCCCTCTTAGGCATAAACATAACTGCACAATATGCCACAATATCCCTGAGAGCCCACTGGCCCCCAATCGGCAGTCCCAGCGCCTCTCTGCTCACCACCCGGACTGTGCAGTAGTTTTGTGGAGGTTCCTTTCTCCAGCAAGGCTCAGGGGCCTCTGTCGAGGTTACCCCGAGCTATCAAGACCCACAACAAGGCCTCTGCCCCAAAAGTAGGGCTGTGGGGCCAAGTGTCACTCCGGCAGCTGCCCACTACCACCCCGGGCAGCTGCTACCCGGGCCACGTGTGGTGACGCCGACTCGTCTCCTCACCTGGCTTTTCCTTTCATTACGGGCAGGGAGAGGGGGAGCGCTGCTTCCCCCAAGCACGAAGCAACCAAGAGGCTCCCAAAGCGGGAGAACCGGATGCAGCAGCCCGCGACCATGCGGCGCTGCTGCGTCTTTGGGGAAAAATGTGCCCAGGGTTCCTCGCTTCCTCACTGGCGGGGAGACCCCGTTCTCAACGATCCTAGGAGCCCGCGAGGCTCCGACACGATCTCCTTCACTGGGCTCTGTCCTCACGCACATCAGCGTTTCTTTAGACGACGCGGAGGGTTCCCCGGACTCCACCCACAACCAGCTCCTGCCTGGCTTCTGGCCTCTCCACCATGGGGGCTGGTTGCCAGGCAACGGATGAGTGACGAGCGGCCGCTCTTCCCAGGCTTTGCACGACTTACCCCGCAATGAAGGGGAACTCAGCGTGCTCGTCCCGCGCTCTCAGTGGCCCCAGCAGCACCCAGCCTGTCTCCACCCTGGAGACACAGCACAGAGACCTGGCACAGGACCTTCTCGCGCCGGACGCTCTTCCCAGAACAAGAGTACTTAGTCCTCTAAATGCATTGTGAAAATCCAGCGAGTACCTCACACTAGGTCCAAGGGTACAAAGGGCAGAGCTGGGCCCAGGCAGGCCAGCTCACAGGGCCCTCCAGCAGATGGGAAGTCCTTCGTGGCAGTTCCTCCTGGAGCCCAGCAGTCCTCTTCTTCCTGTCCTCAAGTAAGCACCAGTTCAACAGACATGGGGTTACAGCCCCAATATTTATACTACCAAGTGTCTTTGTTCTTCCCCCTGGCACAGGGCTCTGTGCCCAGTCCAAACCAGTTCTGGGAGGCACTTACACACATCTTTTCAAGTGCACAACCACCTCTATTGTTAGTGTAGGCCCTGGCCCCAGACACACCACAGGGGGGCGGAGCCATCATTGTGGAAGGCAGGCACAGCCCTATTCAGGTTCAGGTGCTACTCCTCCCACTACTCCAAATGGAGCTCAGGCCTATTCAGCCTAGCGTTGACTCACCCAGACTCTCTGGAGCCACTGCAGCTGCCCAGCCCCTGTCACTCCAAGGCCAGACAGTTAATACACAACAGGCAGGCACAAAGACACATAGCACACAGAAATGACTACTTCTAAAAGTGGCATTTCTAAAATAATGATAATACATCTGTGAACACCAGTACGCAGCATTTATCACCACTATTCCAAACATACTAAACCTGATCACGCTACTCCTCTCATGTCAGGAATTACCACTGGAGCACATATCAGGGAAATCCCAATGCATTACTATGAGAGGGCACCCTCACAGCAGTGAGAAACCAAATAGACTGTGTGTCACTACCAGGACATGCCACACATTTAAGGCACATGTCCTACCTTTTACCAACACCTCACCCTGCCCATAGGGCTAGCTAGGGGCCTACCTTAGGGGTGACTGATATGTAGTAAAAGGGGCATCACAGACATGGCAAACACTTTATGTGCCACGTCACAGCGGCAGTAAACTGCGCGCGCAGGTCCTGCAATGGTAGAGGCCTGAGAAAGGTTTGAAAGGCCACGTTGGTGGGTGGCGCAAGAAGCGCTGCAAGCCCACCAGTAGCATTTTATGTATTGGCCCTCAGTATATGAGATACCACTGTTCAAGGGACTGACAGGTAAATTAAATATGCCAAAAAGGTGTAGACCAATCTTACCAAGCTTACCATAAAGAGCACATGCACTTTAACACTGAACAGCAGTGATAAAGTGCCCAGAGTCCTAAAACCACCAACAATAGGTCAGAAAAAATACCGGAGGAAGGCAAACAGTTCTGGGATGACCCTGCAAAAAGGGCCAAGTCCAACAGGGCCTTAATCTTTTAGGCGCTATTTTTCATTTTAAACATTACAAAATTCATAACTCAGATTCTACTGATGAAACTGTTGTCATTTTGGTGTCAAATATTTTATTACATTTTACCCGATTTTTCCAAATGAATGTGGGATTTTTCTTGTGTTGTGTTTTCACTTTATTACTGTCTAAGTGCTGCATAAATACTTAACAAATTCCCTCTAAGTTAAGCCTGACTGCTTTTAAGCCAAGCTACCAGAGGGTTAAGCACAAGTTAATTTAGTGACTTTTTGTGATTCACTCTGACAAGGATTGTGGATGTTGCTTGAGAAAGACTTAAACCCGCCTCAACCAACAACCCAATTTCTCACATTGGTGGCAGTGGTGGTATACAGTACTTGTGTTTGTCCAATGCAAACAGTGATTTGTGTTACACAAAAATCCCATATAAATAATTTGATACCAGATTCCATTTTCTTTCCAATTCTCCTTAATCTAACATCATACCATTGGTATATTTTTCTACACCATACACAATGGCCTTACTCCAAACTTAAATATACCGTTTGGGGATTAGCCAATTTTATCATGTTCTGGAGGTCAGAGTACATACATTGGAGATTGCGCAGCCATGCCCCTGTGTGCCGAGTTAAATTACCAGCAGCACCAGTGGGGAAAAATGGTAGTGAATGCAATATAGAGGGATTTTTTCAGTTGCATATGTGACAATATGACTAATTGTATGCCCCTTCTGAAGGTGTTTGTGGGCCATGAATTACAGTAATGAGTCATGCGTGGAATGGATATCAAGAATAACCTAGAAGGTTTAGAAAATTGAGCTGCTTCACATTCAAAGCGATACCAAAGGGGATGATGGACGGAGCGTTTGAGCTAATCAAACACTCACCCCCAGTCAACTGATCTGGGTTTAATCCATCATCATTCTTTAGCTCACTCCACCACCCCAGTTCAGACATGACCATATGCAAATCAGTCTGACCCTGTGCCTCATGGGAACAGTCCAGCCCGAACTGCCAAGCCATGTCTTCCCTGGACCGGTCCAGGGAAGACATGGCTTGGCAGTTCGAGCTGGACTGTTCCCATGAGGCACAGGGTCAGACTGATTTGCATATGGCCATGTCTGAACTGGGGAGGTGGAGTGAGCTAAAGAATGATGATGGATTAAACCCAGATCAGTTGACTGGGGGTGAGTGTTTGATTTGCTCAAACGCTCCGTCCATCATCCCCTTTGGTATCGCTTCACATTCAAAGGCAATAAGGGCATAAATAAATAAGTACATTCTAACTAAAAAAACTTACTATATATGTAGTACTATCAACTTAGCTAATGTTTTAAAATTCAAATATTTTTTTAAAAACTTAAATATACAAGTCCACAAATATATATCAGTCATTTGTCTTATGGGTTAGAATAGAAAAGTTAATATCAACTAACTGAGTAGTGAAATCAAGGTCAAACACATATTCACTCACAACTAGCCTATCCTTGTGAGTTGGAATGTTTACATAGTGTATGGAATACAGATGGTTTGAAGGATAATGGAGATTTGTGTAGTAGATCCAGGAAAACTAGCACAGCAATAGGTAATGATAAGGTCTACATCACTGCCCATTTGCACATTAATGGTATGCTGTAGTTTAAAATTGAGGTAATTTGCTCAGTTGCCGGTGGAAATAAGATTAATGTTGCTACAATCAATTGCACCAATAACATTAGACAATCCACCAAAGGCCCACAACGTGCCCTTGGTAGTGTTTATTGTCTGGTGGTCATAAGGGAAAACAATATGCTGTAGGATAATTGATAACAATGCACACATCAACTACCTCAGAACCTTATAAGAGGTAGGCTGTGAGATCCGATGAAGATGGGCTACTGGGCTTTGGTCTCCCCCTGTTGGAAACAAATGTAACACAGAAAGACATTTCACGGGAGAGGACACTGTGCCTGTTTCTATTGTAGTTTCTAATGCCTCCCCAGAAGGAGTTAGGAGATTGGGGTTTTGCCCCGCCTGCCCACCCAGTATGTTTTTCGGTTTGCGCTGGCACTCTGACAGTGTTACCCTTCCTCCTCCTGTATGATGGCCAGCTGAATGAGGAGTTAATCCATATGCATTTGATACATATTGAGCAATGTGCCTTTGCTCTGTGATCTAGATCCGAGTGAAAACTGTGACTGTGCACTGCCTGCTTTTGTAGAGCGTGTGGCTAATTAAATTCACTGTGTATTTCTAGAATGTTTTGCTAGTGTTTCACAATTTTTTTAACTAACATTTTCTTACAAAATTATTTTAACTGTTAATTATTCATGTCATCAATATTTGGTTGCACTAAGCCTGTATGTGAATGTTTCTTTTATTTTTTTTGTTCAGTAAGTTTTTATTGAAGATTTTAAGAACAAGGAAAACAAAAGATAATGCTTAGTATGAGCATGTAGATGGAACGTCAGAAATAAACTAAATATGAATGGAATATAGCCACATAGTCAACATCTTATAAAAATATGGAGGTAAACTTTTCAGTATATTGGCTAGGAAACTGGTAGTCCAAGCACTGATAACATCTAGACTTGACTATGGCAAAGTGCTGTACCTGGGCCTACCTAAGTATTTGATCAGTAGGTTGCAGGTGGTTCAAAATGCAGCTGCTTGTGTGATACTCAGCTTGCCTCTGAGAACTCAGGCTTCCCCATTTCTCAGAGAGCTGCATTGGCTTCCTGTCAGGAAGAGGATTATCTTTAAGACCTTGTTATTAATTCACAGAGTTCTGCATCAGTCAGACGCAGGGTACCCGAGAGCAAGAATTTGTTTTTATACTCTCCCCAGATGTCTGCTCAGCCAATCTCGTTCTGGCTAAAAGTTCTCGGGTTCGTAGGTCCAGAACGGGGGGCAGGTCCTTATCTTTTTTTGGACCTTCTCTATGGAATAAACTTCCTTTGGAATTAAGATGCATCCCATCCACCCCTCTGTTCCGGAAGAAGCTGAAAACCTGGGTTTTCTTGAATAACTGATTTGGTTTTCTCTGATGTCTCCATTTCTCCACTGACAGGACAGATTGCCAGGACACTTTTCGGAGTAGCAGTCACGCTTTAGAAGTGTCTTTTACATTACATTACATATAAAGTTGTGCAGTGTTAGCTTTGGGAAATATGAACTGCACTATATATAACAGTATTCATCAATATATGTATAAGAAACCCTAGATTCATTGAAAATCAGGGTTAGAGAATGTGATGTCGAGGAACTGGAGTGATGGACCAAACCTACATAGAAAAGAGGTTCGGGAAGAATTAAAGATATAGGAAGGCGGGATAGTGGACTGAAAAGGACAGTGACGAAAGCAAGGGAAAAAAGCAGAGAGAAGAGGAGGGAGAGAAAAGAAAAAGTAAAGTGGTGTGTCTCCAGTTGGGGAAGGGGAATGAGAGGATTATTCACAAAATGGAGGAGCAGAGCTAGATCACGTCTCTTGTAAAAAAAGATCCAAGGTGTTCTAGATTTTCTTAGAGATGATGGGATGACCTGGAGATTTATACTGTGAAATGTGGATACTACCCAAATATGTCACCCAAGCCCACCAGGTGTGTAATGAGACAAGATTGGATGGCTTTTATTGCAATCGCTAATAGTAAGTCAAGGAGTGCAAAGTTAATTTCTGGAAGGGTCAAACTGGGTGTGGCCCACTGTGGTCCTAGGATTATTGTAGAAAAATTGAGTCTTAAACTTGTTTTAAAGATACAGTTAAGTTGGTTCGTGATTTTCTCCCAGAATGAGGTTAGACATTTGCATTTAAAAAACATGTGTTCAAGGTCACCACACACTTCGTTGTCAAAGCAACATAAGTTAGAATTTATTAAGCTTAAATTACATAATTTGTCTGGTGACCAATACAGGAGGTAGATTGCAAAAAGCCTGGTCCTGAGAGAGAGAGGGAACACTTTTATGCGATAGAGCTAATTCAAAAATTGCGTCCCATTGCACTGATGTAAAAGAATCTACCCAACTTTTGCCAATATGGAGTCCATTTACATTGGATAGGAGGTGGGGTTTTCCTATATTGTTTTTGTAAAAATGTGTAGATTTTAGATGCTGTGTGTCCCCTTGTCATCTTGGCCACCATTGTGAGGGAGATGGTGGGAGAGAGTGGAAACCAAGCAGACAAAATGTAGTTAGTTTGGCTTTGATTTTTAAAAATTCATAGAAGTCTAAATTTCACAGAGTATTTCAGCTGTAAAGAGACAAACAATAGGGATTGACTTCTAAAAGTAAATGTTTGAGGGACGTGGCCAAGATGCGGTTGTGTAGGACGTGTTTTTGCAGCTCCTCCGGCTCCGCTACGGCAATCGCATTGAAATCGCCTGCTCTACAATCTCATCCTTGGTAGGAGGGACGAGAACTGGACCCCGGATCGCATCCAGAGCCTGTGGGGGTGCATGATGACACAGGACGGCATTTTGGCGTGGTGGCATCCGGCAGAGTGAGGAGGGGATCGGACAGCGGGCCCGAGCCATGAGGTGGGAGACACCCGGCGTCCCAGCGGCGGCCCTGAAAGTGATCGTCCCAAGCGCTGGCCGCCTCCTGTGCAGCTCTCAATGATCTGAGGAATTTGAAGGATCTGCACCGTTGGCCGGAGTCGAGAGGCCCGGTGTGGATGTGCCTCAGCTGAGATGAGCCTGCCGAGAGTGTGGTGCGGCACTTGAAAGGAGACGGGCGAGGTGCGGGTCCCTGTCGGTCGCCCGCAAACAGAAGGCATCCGGCACTGAGAAGAGAGTGGCCTGAAACGCCTGGACGCGCCTTGCCTGGGGCTGGTGACTTGTCCCGCTGGAGCTCCAACCCAGGTACTAGCAGCGGGGTTGGGCTGCCCCGCACTGCGCGCTGAAACCCCATGGGACTGCGGCCTGGCAGAGGGCGACGAGGTTTGGCCTGCGGACCCGGAGTGCGGGGAAGGTGACACTCAGAGCGCCAGAGAGGGCCTTAACTGTGAGCATTGCATGGCCCTGATCACCTCCTCGGTAGGCGGAGGCCCGTAACGCGGAGCCCAGCGGTCCACGGCTGGTGGTAAACCCTTTGCCGCTGGCCGAACTTGAGTAGCCTGGAGGGAGGACGCCGCAGCGCTGGTCAGCTGGCGGCGGGGGTGAGCGGCCCCCGGGGAGAGGCCCGCATACTGCACGGTCCCGGGCGCCGGTGGGCAGGAGGCCTAGGGGCACAAGGGAACAGGCCTGATCTGTCTTGCTGGTGCCAGGGAGATAAGGGGACAGCAAAAGGATTTGGGCTGATCCAATTCATGCTCCGCACCTGAGGGGTTCTGCGGTGCCCCCTGGAAGGGACGCTCGTGGAGGGCCCGTAGACACTGGCTGGTAAGGGGGAAGCGCGCCCTCATTCGCAGCAGCTCCGGAGGCCCTGGAGCGCGATGTGTGCTCAGATAATAGCAGTGCCCTAGGGAGCAAGGCAGAGAACTGCGCGGTTGATGCAGGAAGGGTGGAATAGGTGAGAAGGCCCAATCCCAGTTCAGCCCACAATTGCAGACCTACTAAGAGGTCTTGGCGCTGTCACCGGGCGCTTGCTTGCCTGGTCGACTTCGAGCCCATGGGCGAGCGGGGATATGGGCGCTATATACACAGGTGAATCTGTGAAGGCTTAGCTGCAGAACCACCAGACCTAATACAGTGAAAGGGGCCAGAGGCCTTTTGTAGCCCCAGACCTTTTCTTTTGGGTGTAGGAGAGCAGCTGGCTGATTGGACTGGAAGAGCGTTGTCCTAGAGCCCCCTGGAGAATGAGACCCGGGGTCGGTGGTCTGTGACTGCTGCATTTAGAGGGGTCCTAGCCTTGCTCACCAGTTTTTACAGGCAAGCCAGTGCATCACAATTCCTACACTAGACGGCGTCGCACCCACACCGGCAGCACCAACAGCGGAGAATGGCTAGTTCACGTCTGAAAAAGGAGCGCTCCGTCAAAGAAATGCTCATCAAGCAGCCCACTCAAGTGACAACTGACAATGCAGGCCAGGGGTCGCCTGGAACTCAGGAAGGTGTGGATGCTCCGGCCACGAAGGCCTTCATGATGGAGCTGTTTACATCACTGAAAGCCGACTTACAGGAGCTAAAAGAGCAATTGGCAGCTGATCTGAAAGAAGTAAAGCGCGACGTGGAAGACATCGGGGAGTGTGTGGCTACTCTTGAAGAGCATGAAACCGGAAGGGGCGAGGAAATCGAGATGATGCAGCAAGACCTCCTCCGTCTCAAGGAACAACACATAGAACTGCAAGGTCAAGCAGAAGACCTGGAAAATTGCTCTCGCCCCAATAATGTACACATCAGAGGGGTGCCATCCGGCACAGAGGGAGAGGATATCAGGGAGTTTGTTTCGGCCCTATGTTGGCAGGTGCTGGGAGACGAACACACGACCGAGGTCCAAATTGACAGAGCCCATCGGGTAGGCCTCCCGAGGGACGGGAAGGCACCACCAACGGACATTCTCATGTGTCCATAACTTCCAACTGAAAGAACTGATTATAAAGAAAGCTAGAGCGGCACACCCTCTGCAGTTATCGCGGAACCACCCCTACGTTCTATCAAGACCTCTCGGCTATCACCTTAAGTAAACGCAGAAACTTTAAGCCGGTCACAATGCATTTGAAAGAATTGGGGATTGACTACTCCTGGGGCCGTCCTTTTTGAATTATCTACAGATATGAGGTAAGTTGCAGCAGATTCACTCTCTCCAAGAGGCTAGAGAGGTGTTAGGAATGGCAAGGTCGCAATCCCCGGAACCACAATGCAAATTCACCAAAGGTTCGAACCAAGCGCATCTCCGTTGGCAAACAGTGGGGAAACCCTTGTCTCCACACAAACCAGACATGGCCACTATTATCAAAGAGCGAGAAGCGGTCATATCCTCCCTTGCCACTGGCTCTAGTCAATCAGCGCCCTGCTGAACGCAATGAAGAACAACGTCACACAGCATACCATAGAGGTGGAGTCAGAGGTCGAGCTTCCCTCTCCTTGTGGACTTGCTTAGGTCACTGCCCCTTTTCTAATTTTTTGCTGACGAACTTTGGTCCTAATAGACTGTTGCGTTACTCCATCCCGTTGGATGGTTGGAAGCAGAATGTTTATTGTTCTGTTTTTTTTTTTTTGGGTATACTGCACCGGTGTTAGGACGCCTTGCCTCAAGTCGGCGCGGTTGAGCGCCCGTGTGTCTGTCCTGCTCAGCCCCCCCAAACTGAACATGATTACCGCCCTCTCCTCCATTAGTACATGTAATGGGTAAGGACCTTAAGATCATCTCTCTCAATGTTAGAGGGCTCAACCACCCCATAAAGCGCTCGGCTATCCTCTCGCTGCTAGAAAATGCAGATGGGGACATCTGCATGCTGCAAGAAACCCACTTACTATCTAAAGACACGCCTCACATGCGTACACGCAGATTTCCGCACCAGTATTGGTCTGCAAGTACGTCCAAAACCTGTGGGGTAGCTATCTTATTTAGCGCAAAATTTGAAGGCAAAGTCCTCTCAACGCTTTATGACGTGAAGGGGAGGGTTCTTGCCCTTAGGGTACAGTGGAGCTCCACTCTTCTCACTCTCCTCAATATCTATTCCCCTAACACGTACCAGGAACGCTTTCTCATCAAGACTCTCACGGACGGGCTGGCATTAGCTGACGCAGCCATATTGGTGGGAGGCGATTTTAACTTAGTAATGGTTAATGACTGGGATCGATCTTGTCAGCGACAAGTACAGACAGGGGCGATCTCCTCTGACGGTAAGGGATGGCTTGCGGACTGCGGGTTACATGACATTTGGCGCCTACACCATCCGGGCACATGAGACTACACGTACTACTCAGCTGCGCATAAATGATATGCGCACCTAGACCACTTTCTAGTGTCAACACCGCTCTTGCCTAGAGTACGGGAGACTTCATTCGAGCCTTGCTCACTATCAGATCATGCCCTAATCACAGTCACACTACACGCGGGAATAGTCACGTCTACTCCGGCACGCTGGCGCTTGCGAGAGGGGTTGTTACAGTCGCCAAACACAGTAAAGAGTAAAGGAGATCCGTGGGAAAACTGTGGAGTACATAAAACATAATGATAGAGCAGACACCCCGCTAGCTGCAATCTGGGAGGCCCTGAAGGTGATGGTACGGGGGGAGCTCGTGGCCATATCACTGCTGAGAATAGGAAGCGCAGGGAAATGCAGCAGAGCATTACACAAGAGGTGAGGGAGTTGGAGGTGATACATAAACGTACGGGAGCGCCGAGGGTATGGCGGGAATTGGAAAGGAAGAGACTCATATTAAAACGTCTTGACTTAGGCAGGGCAGAATATGCGCTATTGCGGCTACGCCATAAGTTTTAATTAAGTAGCGACAAATGTGGGAGGATGCTGGCCCATCGACTGAGAGCTAAGGCATTGGCAGGAGCGATATCTATGATACAGACGCCATCTGGGTGGAGGTATACGCAGATAGTCAGATAACTGATGCATTTAAACAGTTTTATCAATCTTTATATATTGAAGAAGATATAGGGCAGCCAGCCATGAGGGATTACCTTGAAATGTGCAATCTCACACCCCTTCCTAAGGAGCAAGCGACTCAACTGGACGAACCCATCTGCCCGGAAGAAGTCATATCGGCCATAGCTAGATTAAAGTTGAACAAGGCCCCAGGTCCAGACGGCTTCCCTACCTTGTTCTACAAGGCCTTCTGTGTAGAACTGGCCCCGTTACTTACAAGGCTGTTTAACTCTTTTTTGGAGAGTGGCACGATCTATGATTCCATGGCGGAAGCGGCGATCTCAGTGATCCTTAAACCTCACAAAGATCCGAGTCAATCCGGATCGTACCGTCCAATCTCCTTACTTAACCTGGACACGAAACTCTTTACAGGGGTGCTGGCTGCACGTTTAAGTCTGATGATGGCGGGCTGATAGACCCAGATCAGGCAGGGTTTATACCCACTCGACAGGGTGGAGACAATACGAAGTGTCTCCTACATCTTATGGACAGCGTACGTAGATCAGGAAAAGAAGCCCTGTTCCTGTCAATAAACGCTGAGAAAGCGTTCGACACGGTTCGGTGGAGCTACCTGTTTGATACTCTGCGATGCTTCGGTTTTGGAGAGCGATTCATAAAGTGGATCCGGTGTATATATCAGACACCGCGAGCTTTTGTGAGGATAAATGGGGCGTCCTCCTCATCATTTCGGATAGCAAGAGGCACGAGGCAGGGGTGCACGCTTTCGCCCCTCCTCTTTGCCTTATATATGGAACCACTGGCGCAACAGATCAGGGATCACCCCCAAATTAAAGGTCTGCGCTTTGGAGGGGACACTCACAAAATACGCCTTTATGCAGATGATGTGATCTTATCGCTAGCGGAGCCACTCACCTCCCTACCAGCTCTCTTGGGGGGAATGGAAAGTTTTGGGATATTTCAGGTTTTAAAGTAAATCTAAGCAAATCTCAGGTGCTCAACCTCTTTACCCCACCAGATCATGAGGAATCGCTATGAGAGAGATTCCCCCTACAATGGGCCTCCCAGCCGATAACGTGCCTGGGTATACTTTTGGCTCCGACGATCTCAAGGACACTAGAGCTGAACTACTTGGCTTTGTTAGACCAGACGACGAAAGCTCTGGCCGAATGGGAGAAGCTGAAACTCGCTTGGTTCGGTCGCATAGCAGCAGTCAAAATGACAGTGCTACCACGGATACTCTATGTCTTCCAGCTGCTACCGTTAGTTCCCCCCGCGAAGGTGCTGCGCTCCCTCCAATTAGCTATCAATAATTTGTTTGTGGAGGGAAGAAGACACGGCTGCCCTTTTCTCAAATGTCAAAATCTAAGCTTGATGGAGGTGTGGCCCTCCCTGTAATACAGAGATACCTGCTAACCTCTCACCTCCGATATATTGTGGAGTGGAATCGACCACTCTCCGAAAAACACTGGACCTTCATGGACCAGGCGGTAGCGGGGATAAATATTTGGAGAGAGGCCTGGTTGCCACGCAAGCTAAGGGCCTGGGGCCTCTACTCATCCCCTGTCACAGCGGCCACAATGAAGGTATGGGACAAGGTGGCGCTTAGAAGGGATCTGACGACTTTCCCATCCCCAATGTCCCCCATAGTCGACAACCCGGCCTTCCCCCCAGGCTGTAAATCTGAGGTGTTCCAGAGGTGGAGAGAGGCGGGGTGTAAGCGGGTAGGTTCGCTGTTTGATACCCACGGTATCATTCCGTATGAGCAATTAAGACAAGACTACGATTTGCCTAAAGCTGATGAATTCCACTACCTCCAACACAGACACTGGGTTACCTCCCCATCATACATAGCGCAGGCTTCCCGACGGCTTACTCCTTTTGAGAAATGGCTGGTGGGTAAAACGGACGATAAACACCTCATCTCCAACCTATATTCTATGTTGGCCACTGGGCAGGGAGAAGGGCAGTCAAAGGGGCAATTCCGCTGGGAGGAAGAGCTGGGTAGGGCGTTGACAGACAAAGAATGGGAAAAGATCCATTATAGGGCTCACCACACACACATAATACTGCCGGCACAGAGTCGGCTTTCAAAGTCACATCCTACTGGTATCTAACACCGGCGCTTTTCCATAGTTGGGACAAAAATCACACTGAGAAGTGTTGGAGGGGCTGCGGTCTCACTGGTTCTTTAGCACACTTGCTTTGGCATTGCCCGCGTTTGGAACGATTCTGGGAGGGGGTGCTGAATGACATCGACAAAGCCTTTGACACAGAGATCCCACGATTGCCGGCGTACACTTTACTGGGTCTCCCAAATGCACTGACATTTCCCCTGCGATCACTGAGGGGTAGGCAGATGGCGCTGGCGTTATTGACGGCACGTCGGACACTCTTGGCACAGTGGGGCACCACGAATGTTCCAGATCACACTGCATGGCTACACAGGCTTTGGTTTACCCTCGCCATGGAACGCCTGTCATTGGTTCAGGAGCACAAGGGGGAAACATATGCTGAGCTATGGGCCCCATTTTATATGGATACTGTCCAAAGAATTCCGGGAGATAACATGCCCCAAATTTCTCCAAATACTACATCTGCTTCCTGCTGAGCAGGACGCAATGACATCCCACAAATGAAGGGTCTGTTTTTGAGCTACGGTTCCCTGGCTTCGGCGGCTCGCTCCTGCAATAATGCGAACACATGCCGGTGCAGGTACCCTTTTTTCTTTCTCTTTTGTGGGAGAGGAGGGTTTTTTCCCTTTTTTTTTTTTTTTCTTTGGTACATACAATCTAAATATGCTGCCGGCCCCAGGGTTGTAGGTGAAGAAGCTGTGTTCATGTATTATATCTGAGACTCTTGCTGCCGGCCCCTGTGGTTGTAGGCATACAGCTGTGTAACACTACTACTGCAAGATTGTCGTTTAAAACAAATAAAAGATTGGTTCCATAAAAGTAAATGTTTAATTTATTTTTAATTAAAAAAAAAAAATCCCACCTGTTTTGGGCAGGAGTTAAACGTAGGTGTTAATACCTCATGTGTCAAAGACAGCCTCTCAACATATTATAGCTGTTTTCCTTTTTTCACGAGATTTTACCATTTGGCAAAATCACATGCCAAAAGAAATCACTTCATAGAAATACTTGTAATTGTACGGGGCAAAATCAATACATAAAAAATACGGTAATCTTGCTCTAATAACTCATAATTAGTGCCATATTATTCCTAGAGACTGCAAAACACGTAACTATTCACAAAGAGGGCCTGCTTATTGTGAGAGGTCGAGATGATAAGTTTACATACATTCTATGCTGCCAGACCTTTGTGAATAGGAATGTGTCAGACACACACAGTCCATTGTTAATCATTTGTGCCATCACTCAGGCGGATGAATGAGAGAAAATCTGGTGTAGTCAACAGTCTTAGTCTTAGCTCACAATCCACACAGCTGTTTGCAGTGCTTCGTACATGTCTGGCCTTGACAGCCCATTCTCTGCAGTAATGGAAATTAGATTTCTGTGCCTAATTTGTACAGCAACTCCCATAAAGAGTCTACATCTACACAACAATCAGAAAGGAGTCAGAATATACACATGTATATTTTGCTCCCTCCCCTGCTACAGGTGTATTGTGATATGTGAAAAGGCAGTGCCTGGGTTTGCACCTAAGAATGCACGTCTCTACAAGAATTGGGGATCCAGATGAGGGCCTAGATTTCCTGAAAGTTCATGCAATGCAGGCCAGCCAGCAAAGTTGCTGTGCCGTGTTGTGTGAAGAGATCAAAACTGCACCTTATCTACAAAGAAATGGCATAGTTCAGGTCCCGATGTTGAACTGCTGCGCCGTCGCGTGCAGTATTCAAACTGCACAGCCACACACACACAGAACATTTGGAGGGTTACTTAGGACAAAAGTGGATTCTGGGCGAGGCGGAGCTCGGAGTCGAGCGCGCCGCCATTATGGCAGTCACGCCGGTCCCCCGGCTCAGAGGAGGTGGGGGGGGGGTCGCCGCGCGCACTAGTGATGCGGCGCCCACCTCCTCTGGGCGGCCAATAGCAGTGGCCGGTAGGGGCGCGAACCGGTAGCACTTGAGTGCTTCCGGTTCATCGCGAAGCCGAATCGTAGGGGCAGGCCGGGTTAAACCGGTCTGCCCAGTACACCCCTAAAAGGGGCTGGGGAACGAGAACAGTCTCCTGTTTTCTCGCCACCAGCATCTCCCACGGGTCCGGGCCACCAGCGGCCCGTAACGAGCTTTTCTTTTGTGTTTTGCAGGTTATCATCGATCGGCGGCGAATCGCCTGCGGTCCTTCACGGCGGTAGGAGCAATTAGCTGCGGGACAACGGAGGCGCTGCACGGTGGTAATCGGTGGCCTTCAGGACTTGATGAGCTTCGTTTATGGGACTGACGGAGCTGCGGTCTTTTGGAGCGATCAGCTGTTTTTTGAGCAACGGAGCTGCGGTCTCAGGTGAACGCGCGCCCGGCGCACAGCACGTTTGGGGGCATTTGTGGTAGCTGGTTTTTGCCATTTAAAGACGAACGCGCGCTCGGCATCCAGCACGTTTGGGGCATTTTTTAGTGTGGTCGCATCAGCTAGGTATTTAAGCTGTAGCACGAGCGGCTGGGGGCAGCAAAGCGCTGAAGGGCGAGTGAAAAGGCCATCAGCCGGTTTTTGGGAACGCTTGCGTAGATCATGAATTTTGAATCATTGCAGTTCTTTGCTGGCTCGGGCGGGTTGTTCACTGAGGGCCTATGGAGCTTTGTGGGACATCCAGCTGCTGAATGTGTGTGGGGTGGCGGCACTTTTCAGCATTTTTTCGCATTATAGTGTAATAAAGCGCCACAGTAGAACGTGGTCCGGTTTTCTTGGTACTGGTGGTTTTTCCATTCTTTTTCCAGGTACTAAAGGGCATCTTGGTGAGGCATAAGCTCTGCAAGCTAACGCCCAATTTTGTCGGAGGCATCAGCACAGGACTGCCCACGAGGGTTTCGTTGACGGCAGCACTGGCAGGCCTGCATCTTCATCGCTTCTGGGAGCCGCGCGGGTTTGAGTTTCTCACCTGACCCACTGGACTAGCTGGTGGGCGTGGCTCTGGTTGCGTGGGTGCTGTGGTCGGCTGGTGGCTGCTACTACTGCCAGGTAAGGGTTTGGGCAGTGTCTCAGACCGGTGGACAAGGGGGTCACGGTGTCGTGGGCTATCTGTGATATACCCGGGAGTGCCAGTAGACGCAATGGCCCCTAAGGTGAAGCGTAATGAAAAACGTTCCCGCACGGATGTTATGCTGGAGGTCCTGATGCAACAAGTGCAGGTTATGGGTCAGGCGTTAACACGGTTACAAGACAAGGTGGATGGTCCGGATGGAGTGGAAGGGAGGCCCAGGCGACCGATAGTACCTCCTAAGACTTTCTCTCCGCCTTTACCCAAACGAAGTAGGCCCAGGTCTGGCGGGAAAGGGGCGGGGGGTGCCCCAGGACCGGCTCCTAGGGAGGTCATACCTCAGCCAATTGTTACACCAACACCCACATTGCCGGTGGAGGAACAGCCACAGGCCCCATCGGGTCCTCTAACAGGAGGTGTAGAGGTGGTAACGCCAGATATAGTGTCCAGTCTGACAGCAGTGCTCCCGTGGCTCGAGACGGTAGGGAACTGGTCCCCCGCAGAGGGATCATCAGGCAGCGGGCCGATGCAATGGAAAAGGCCAGGCAAATAATGGCACAGTTGGGAAAAGCCAAGCCGAATGTTGGACCGGCAGTACCGGCGGGGGGTGCAACGCCGGTGGGCGCAGCACCGGTAGGTGGTGGTGGAAGTCCAGCACCCGTAGGCGCACCAATGGATGCAGGAGCTCCGAAGGCGGCTGACACAGCAGCACCAGTAGGTATAACTAAACCATTGCCACCTTTAGGTTTGGGGGAACTGCGCTCAAATAGAGATCAGTTGGGGCGACACTTGTCCCAGGAAACTAGGGAAAAAATTTGGAAGGGGGCATATGTGAGTATGTTTTCCCTGTTGATAGATGAGGCAGAGAGGAGGAAGCTAAGAAAAACAAAGAATGGACGCACCCTAGGGAGTGGGCTAACATAATTCTAAAATACAGGGTGGAAGAGACTTTAGCTAATTGGGTGCAAGGTTTTACGATCTACATGGCAATCATGCTTGAATGTTTTCCAGCTTTGGGGTCAGAGATAGCGTGTTACCAAAATAGAATTACTACTGCTCATGCCAGGTATGGGGGCAATGGGTGGAAGGAATATGATAAAGAATTTAGGAGGGCAAAGGCAATGGATCCATCATTAGGATGGAGTCAAATGGACATGTTCATCCATTTGAAACACTTAATCCAAGGGTCATCAGACAACCACCGGGGACAGGCGCAGGACAATGTTAGGTTCCAGTCCTTTCGTGCAGGCCCCTCAGGGAACGCGAGGGGCACCTCAGGAAACGCGGGGGCACAGGGAAAAAGGGTGTGTGCTTTGACTTCAATAGGCGGACTTGTACTAGAGCCGCGGGCACATGTAGATTCAAGCACAACTGTTCATTCTGTGGCAACACATCACACCCCGAATCCAAATGTTTCAAAAAGACCAGAGAAAAGGGAGTTAAAAAACAGGAATGAGAATGTGCCCCTTGCGAAAGCCAGGTCCCCCATAAATATCAGCGCCATGATACCTTGGTTGAACATTTACAATTTCCCTGACGCCGCAAGGACGATCAGGGAAGCGTTTTTGGATGGTTTTAGGATCCCGGCGCCAGGTTACACGGGGGTGGGACATTGCAGGAACCAACTTTCAGTCAGGAGCAATGAGGGTGTAGCAGCAACAAAGATTGAAAAGGAAGTCAGGCTGGGCAGAGTGGCAGGTCCATTTGACGATGTCCCAATGAAAGACTTTGTTTGCTCACCACTGGGGGTGGTTCCCAAAAAGGAGCAGTGTGAATTCCGATTGATTCATAATCTTTCGGCACCCAGAGGGAGTTCTTTGAATGAGGCGATTTCAGACACATTGTGTAGTGTAAAATATGCATCTTTGGATCAGGCAGTGGACATGCTTGGAGGTCTGGGTCAAGGGGCGTTGCTGGCAAAGTCCGACATCGAGTCAGCTTTTTGCCTACTGCCAGTGCACCTACTGGATTTTCACCTGTTGGGTTTCCAATTCCAGGGGAAGTATTACGTGGATAAGTGTATGCCAATGGGTTGTTCAGTCTCCTGTGCTTATTTTGAGAAGTTTAGCTCTTTCTTGGAGTGGGTTTTCAGGCGGGACACGGGCCACCAATGGGTGTTACATTACCTCGATGATTTCCTCTTCCTTGGGGCGCCAGGCTCAGGGGATTGCAGTGCAGCATTGGGAAGGTTCTGTGCACTCATGGAGAAGTTCAGTGTGCCACTGGCACCAGGTAAGACGGTGGGTCCTAGCACAAAGATTGAGTTCTTGGGTATTGAGTTGGATTCAGTACAGGGGGTGTCTAGGTTACCTGCTGAGAAGGTGACTGATTTTGGGACAGCATTGCAGCACTGCCTCGCTAGAGAGAAGGTCACTCTGCATCAATTGCAGCAAGTGGTCGGACAATTGAATTTTGCACTGCGCATAATTCCAATGGCACGCCCTTTCTCACACACCATCGCACAGGCTATGTCAGGTCTCAAGGAGAAACACCATCACACCAGGCTATCCAGCGAGGTCAAGCAGGACATGCTCATTTGGAAAGCATTTCTGCGCGATTTCAATGGTAGGGTGGTGTGACCTAGCCCGCCCAGGTCCAGTCCTGAGATGGGGTTGATGACCGATGCAGCGGGTAGCGAAGGGTTCGGTGCTATTCTGGGGTCAGAATGGATTGCGCAGCACTGGCCGGGCTGGTGGATAGACTTAGGGATCACAACCAACATAAGCTTCCTTGAGCTCTTCCCTATCCTGGTGGCACTGTCCGTTTGGCCTGACCATTTGAGAAATCAGTCTGTGATATTCTGGTCAGATAACATGGCGGTGGTGGAGTGTATTAATAACCAAACGGCAAAGTGCAAAATGATCCTGCGATTATTAAAAGAGATTGTATTGCGGTGTATGAAATTGAATTTACTCTTTAGAGCTAAACACGTGCCAGGTATATTAAACCATGCCGCTGACGCACTCTCTCATTTTAAGATGCAGGTATTCAGGTCCCACCTCCCAGAAACAGCTTTGGCAGCTTGGTGCCCCCAATTATCGGACCTCATGGCAGCCAGCCTAGTACCCAGGACCAGGAGAGCTTACGAAGGGGCGTTCTGGTCATATTGTCAGTTTTTGGGGGACAGTTGGGAGCACAAATGGCACGACCCAGGGTTGGTTGTCGCTTATCTGAGGTTCATGAGGGACGAGGGGCGCTCAGTGGCGGTTGCTAGGCGTCACATTACAGCCATCTCCTTTTTTGCTAAGGCTAAGGGAAAGGGGGATCCAACAGGCATTTTGGTGTGCGAAAGGCTTTGAAGGGGTGGCAACGCTTACAAGGGGTGCAGCTCGATGAGAGAAGACCCATAGGGTTACAAACACTAGTTAAACTAATGGAAGCTCTGCAGCGAGTTTGTAATTCTGATAGGGAGGCTACTCTGTTTCAAGCAGCTTTCTGCCTGGCATTTTATGGTGCTTTCAGGGTAGGGGAGCTGGTGACAAAGAACAAAAGGGACTGGCAGGGGGGATTGCAAGTGGGACATGTCCAGATAAACAGGGACTTTGTACTGAATTCCCTACCTAAGTCCAAGATTGATCAAGAAGGAAGGGGTGAGGGCATAGTGCTACACAGGGCTGTAGATAGTACATGCTGCCCCGTTGCCAGACTGGAGGCCTTCATGGCACAGCGAATATATGGGCCACAGGGAGGCCGCTTCTAGTCCATGTGGATGGTTCACCTCTCACTGTTTTCCAGTTTAAGGGGGTCATGGGTTTGGCCATGCGGAATGCTGGCCTGGATTCAGCGAACTTTGGGACTCACTCCTTTAGGATTGGGGCTGCCAAGGAAGCAGTGGCCAGGGGTTTTAAGGAGGAACAGGTAAAAAGGATCGGTAGGTGGTCCTCTAACTGTTACAAACGCTATGTGCGACTGCATATGCTTTAGCCATTGGTAGGGCGGTGCACTGACGCTTGGTTCCTTTTCCCGATTTATTTGCAGTTTCTTCATCCTGTGACTCAGGGGAGAAGCTTGCAGTGGTCCACCAGCTAGGAGGAAAGACGTCACCATGTCACTCAGGGGGACGACGGTCAACGGTTCATGAACGTACAGCACAGGTGATGGCCCAAGTTCACTCTTGGGCCTAAGAAGACCAGGAGATCTGGATCGTAGGTCATTCATATGTTCGTCGACTAAAAGCTTTCTTTGAAGGGGCCCATGAGGCCAGGGCGCGTCAGTTGGGAACGAAAATAGTGTTTTATGGTCAGGGTGGACTGCGCATTAGGCAATTCAGGGAGCTGGTGAGCCGCACTTTAAAAGGAAGTAAGGGGCCACCTGCAATCTGGATCTTGCATTTAGGTGGTAATGATTTGGTACACCTGGGGCGGAGGGTAGTCATTGAGGATCTACTCACTGAGGTGGGATGGTTGGCAAAGAGGTGCCCCGATGCCATGATAGTCTGGTCTCACATGATTCCAAGGTTTCAGTGGAGAGGGGGTGAGTCGGTACGAGCGTTGAATCACGCGGTAAAGCGGATCAACACTAAGTTTGAGAAGTTGTTCAGGACCCTCAAACTGAAGTCGATAGGACATGGATACATCCGGGGCGGGCAGTTCTTTTTGCAGGATGGGGTTCACCTCTCAACTAAAGGGAATCAGGCCTTCATGGAGGACATTCTAGCATGGTTAGAGGGTGCAAGGCGCAGGGCATGAGCTTCCGGGTAGCAGAGGGGGAGGCCAGATAGTCGGGAAACTATTCTGGCCTGTGGCGGTAAGGTCATGATTGGTAAGCATAGTTTTCGGTCCTTAGCGGCCAGCACCATGGAACTCCAGGGGCAGTTACAGACGGTCGGTAGGCTGAAAGGGTGCGGGGGCCAGGGAGTCACTCTTTCCAGTAGGCTGGTTGGCCACCCCCGCACGCGCATGCGCACCAGGGCGCAAGGATGCAGAATTGCAGCACCCCGTTATGGAGTTAAGGCTCAGGGCATAGGGGGGGCCCGGGGGAGATATCCGTCCGATAAGCTGGACCCCCTACGCAATCTTACTCCAGTGGAGTTTTTGTAGTTACCGGGATCTGGGTCTGCCAGTCACTGACCTTGCCGTAGGCTCTAGCAGGGATACGCAGAAAGTCAAGTATATCCTGTTTTAAATTACGGTAGGAATGGCTATATATTAGAAACATGTTAAGGTTAGCCAAGTAACATCGTGTACCTATCAAATCTAACTGGACTTTCTGCATAATTGTACATAATGTAAATAATAAGTTTAATAGTTTTTTATTTTGTAATAAAATACGGCCGGGGTTTACTACACCAAATCCAAAAGAGTGTGGTTTGAAGTGCTTGCCTTGGAGGAGGGAGGGAGTCCACATCCAAGGGCGGTCTCAGGTCTAAAGTAAAAGGGGGACGTAGGCAGTACCAGGCCATATAACGTGCTGTAATAAAAGGCCTGGATGGGCATTTATTCCGCATTTGAAGCTTGGAATCTTATTGCCTCCATCATGAACTCAGATTAACGTTGAATAGATTTGGGATTAATATGGATTACTATGGATTACGATGATTTACTTGAAATCATGTTGTCGGATGCTATACGCATGTGTGTGTGGCTGTGCGGTTTGAACACTGCACGCAACGACGCAGCAGTTCAGCATCGGGATTTCCATGCCTGTGTCTTGGGACTGAGCACAGATCAAGCCTGCACGCCAGGAACTATGCCTTGAGCGAGTTCAAAAATTGGTGGAAAGTCAATAACTATGGGCGTGCACTCTATAACCTAGTTCAGGTCCCACCATATGCTGGTGTGCTTTGTGCAACTATGCACTAAAGCAGCGACCCTTGCTTCCTCGTGCAAGGGCACCTGCATTGTGATCTTCATAGTTTTTGTGCAGGAAGGGTGCCCTTCCTGTACAAAAACTGCTTTAAGGCTATTTCTTCTCTGTATGTATACTGCAGCATGCAGCACACATCCAAAGAGGAAAAAATGAGGAGAAATAAAGATTTGTCTCCTCATTACACTGGTCTTAGGCAGGAGAAGGGTTTAGGTGTAATTTCATGCCTGCAAGTCTTTATAAATATGGATGTATGTCAAGGTCTATGAGTGGATGTTCAGGAATTTCCATGCATCACCCATGGAACACTTTCCTGACGCAAAGTTACGGAAGGCATCACATTGCACCACATTGTGTTACTTCTTGTTACAAAACAACACAAATTCCCATTTGCATTGGATTGTAAATCCCAGACAGGATTTTTCATCGGTGTGCTTTTAAAAAGTAAAGCAAACCCAATGCAAAACCTTTGGAAATTTAGGACCAAATGTACATTGCTCCACCGGGCAAAATGTAGATACACACACACACAGGGCCTCATTTACAATATTTCGACGGACGGCGGTGCAGCAAGCCTTCCTGCTGCACTGCCGTGCGTCTAAAGAAAAGGGCAGAAATGCGCCTTGTCTACAATATACGGTGCATTCCTGTCCTTTTCCCCTGTACTGGTGCACAATGGGCAGAGTGTCTGCGTTGTAGGGGGGATTGATTTTGTGCAAAAAGGGACACCTTCCTGCACAAAAACAATCACAAGAGGTGGTTTCCTATTTCTATGTGTGCTGCAGAATGTGTGCTGCAGAATGCAGCACACATAGAAAAAGAAAACAACGAGAAGAAATAAAGGCATTTCTCCTCGTTGCACCTCCCTTACGCCTCCTCTGGGGAGGCCTAGGAATCTGATGCATTACCAGGTTTACAAAACCGCGTAAACTCAGGAATGCGTCAGGTTCCATGAATGTGGCGTGGGAGAATGCGCAGCAACACCCATGGAACCCCCTTTTTATGCAGAGTAATGCATGAAAGGGGGCCATATTTACAAGGTCATGAAAAAGCAAGCAGGGTGGCTTTACGTGGCTTTGTAAATATGGGCAGGCACACTGAGCTTCCGGGGTGTTAAAAAAAGTGACACATAGGTGGCACACTGAGCTTGTAAATACTCCTCACAGTACTTTATTCAATTTTCTGAAGATGTGCACACACATACATTTTGAGCATTTGCTTTTGTGAATTTGATCCACAGCCCTTACCCAGCACAGTGGGAAGATGTGAAGGGCAGTCAAGGGTAACTCACTATCACTACTGCTTTGAGAAAAACTTTTGAGATTGCATTGCAATGATAGGCAAATTTCCATTCTAAAATTGAAGAACAGCTTTATGTAATTTTACCATTTTGTAACCCTCTTTTCAACATTGAAAACTGCAGGCTAAATTAAAAAGGAAATCACAGTAATGAATTTTAAATAAACCTCTTGTTTCCATGAATATGTAACAACTACATTCCAGAGGCTGGAATATGAATGAGGCTATCTTTTTGGTTATGTTGCAGTAATTGGGTAGGAAAATCATATTCCTTTGAAAAATAGACAGTTTGCATATCCCGAAGTTATGTAAAAAAATGAATGGTCTGAGGGGAACAAGTTCAAATTACTAAGCATTGTATTGGCCGAATAGGAATTTTTGCCTAATGATAATACACGCACGAATGATCTATTGCACAGGTATAAGAATATAGCTGAGTTTTTCACACCGGGTTTGTTCAGGTGCCACGGTTTTGTGTATAATTAGTTTATTCATAATTCTGCTTAGTTTATCTCTAAACCGAGTATTGCCATTCCCCCTTTTGTATTCGTACAAACAACTATGAAGTGTAATAGCACTTGGAGCTGACTGCATAGCAGGGAACATATGACTAGAATAAAGTGACAGCAACGAGAAATCAAGAGTAGCATGCTGAGACATAAAATTAAACATTTAGCTCCCTGTCCTCTAGAGACCTTCCTGCGGGTGCCTTCAGAGCAAAAGTATCCAAGCGGAAATTTGATTCTGTGGTGTGATGAAAACAGATATGGTTACTAAATAGATCACGTGGCCAGATCAAAATAACAATGAGCAAGTTTGAGTTGTTTTAAATCGCTGCTCTGTATGTTTATGAAGACTAAGGGGCATATTAGCAAGAACGGCGTTAAAATTATCGCCGCTTTAGCGGCAGGAAACTGCTGCTAAAGCGGCGATAATGGACTTGATAATATGCCCTTGAGAATTCCAATAGAAGCCCAGGATCACAGCAGAACATGGGCTTCTATTGGTATTCTCAAGGGCATATTATCAAGCCCATTATCGCCGCTTTAGCGGCAGTTTCCTGCCGCGAAAGCGGCGATAATTTTAACGCCGTTCTTGCTAATATGCCCCGTAATGTTTTTGTGGTTTAATATTGTGCTATTGGCTGAGAACCAGTTGTTGCAATCTTTATGTTTCCTCATTCATCCAGCTGGGTATGAAACAGTTAGAGTCATCAGTACCAACTAGCTCACGAAATCATGATTGTTGTTGCCACAATCACTTTAAAAAAAATTGTGGATAGTTATTTTGATAGTGTTAGTGAAAAAGGCCACGTCATCACCGAACTCCCCTCCTCACCCCGTCTCTACTCTTTTTATCAACACTGTTATTGTGTATTTCAGTACCTTCTCTCATGCTTAAAGCCATCAAAGCGAAAATTGGCTGCCACCGAAGGCTGGATTTACTAGCACCTCAGAGGCTTATTTAGTTTTTGGGGGAGAACTCTTAAACCACTGGAGCAAGAAGGCCTGCACCTGCCTACTCTGCCCGCATGCCCTACTGAATGTTCCCTGCCATGTCAGTCGGGAATTCTCACTGAACATGCTCCTAGCTACCAGACAGGAATATATATGGTGAAAAATCTTTGCCATAGGGACCGCCATGTTTGACGACCTCCTCTGCAATTATTTTGTTTCTCTGGAGGTGTGAGAAACATCAGAACAATCATTGGCGTGAACGTCATTTAAGGGTCATTTCATCAAACTTACCAAGACAGCACAAAGGATCAACCATCGAGAAATCTGCAAATCTCACTTATATTCAATGCCACCCAAGGAATATCACCCTCCTGCCACCCTAATCCACTTAGGAGAACTTTATCTGCAGGACCACCTGAATAGTAGCTTGCAACAGCAGACCCCGCATGGCCACGCATACATGTCTTTATAGAGCTATATCACCTCTGCGGCGCTGCTTTCAGCCTCCCATGGTTGTGCAGCACTATACAATCAAATGGGACCGATTCACAATGATTTTGCTGTGCGATACCTTTTTAGTACTCTTGGCCTGTTCTTCAGGTCCATTAGTAAGCCTTAATCATTGAATGCAAAAGTTAGCCATAAGTAACTGTCCAGAGTGGGACAAGGCAGGGAGGCAGGAACTTCCAGATATCTCTGGGAGAGGAAGACTCTAGAAGCTTCTCTCACTTCGAACCTGGCACCAGGTATAAGTAATGAACCCTCAGACTCAACTCTTCAGAGTCCTTCTGGATCTGTGGACCAGGAACAAGGACTGCCCAGCTGTGAAGTCTGCCCTGGTGCTCAAACCATGGTGTGCTGACTGAGGACTGCTTTGCTGTCCAAGGCCTGCTGTGTCTGCACCAAGAATCTTCTGCTGCTGTCAGCTGCCTGCTGAATCCAGCCTGCCTGTGTGGACCCAAGACTCCAGGAAATCTCCATGGGTCTGTCATCTTGCCATAGGAACATAGCAGGCTTCTTCGACCTTTGACACAACTCCACGCATCTCAATGTAGCATGACGCAGCTTGATACCGGCACAGGCCCAGCTCAATGCATCTCCTCCTCAATGCATTGCAGCGCAAGTCCTAACAAGCCTCAGTGGCTCCTTCGATGCTGACGCACCTCAATGCCGACATCAGCCCAGCAAGATGCATCTCACCCTCGGTGTCAACACATCGCAGCAGAAGTCTTCGCAGGCCCAGAGGTTTTCACAATGATGAAGCAGGACCCCGCATCGCGAGCTCCCATTGATAGCATACTGGCTCTGCTGCTGCATGATGCATCTCAAGGCCAGACCTCATCCTTGTATCTCCTTGTCAATGTCTCCTCGATGCCAGCCGACGCAGCTTGATGCAAGAACTTCTCATCTGGGCTCCCAGCCCACAAGTTACTTTGTCAGCGGACTAAACTCAGTCCTGTAGCCAGCCAGTGCTCCATCGCCGTTGGCCTAAACTTGTGACTTCGACCCAATCTACCGTGACCAGATACCCGCGGTTGGCGCTTTTTGCTTCTCAGCACTTGATTTTTACTAACCCTTTAAAAATTAATAACTCCAGTTCTACTATATGAATTTTGGTCGTTTGGGTATAAAAAAATGTATTAAAAATGTAATCTATTTTTCCACAAAAAAAATTCAGGTTGCTTTGGGATTTTATTTTGTTCTTTTTTCACTTTATTACAGTTTGTATGGTGCATAAATACTTTACACATTGCCTCTGCCTGTCTGCTTTTCTGCCAAGCTACTAGAGGGTTAAGCACAGGTTAATTTAGTAACTTTAGTGGTTCAACCTGCCAAGGATTGTGACCGTTGCTTCAAGAGAACTCACACCCCCTCCAACCGACAACCCAGTTTCTCACAGTAACAGTCATACCTACTCATAACAAATTCTTTGTGGATAGGGCCCAAACAGGTCAGGTTACGTTTGGTATTACACTCTTCAAATAACTCAGAAAGAGTGTAGTTCAGCAGTCTTGGAGGACCACAACAAGTAAATGGTCACAGTAGGGGGCATGGCTTAGCGCCCGTGGAAGATAGCGGCGCCCGAGTGACTCTCCTCGGGGCGGCGTGGTACGGCTGCAGTTCAATGCCATTTTTTCCCATGGCCTGATTGTCGGAAGTGGATACAAGGATTTTGAAAGCACCAGAGGTGATTTTTTATATATTTTGCAGCTGCAAGCTTGCACTGCAGCTTATGGTGTATCTGAGGCGCATTCTCTCTCAGATAAATGACGGCCACCATTTTGTGAAAGGAGCGGCTCTCTGCATCTATGCGATGCTGTTGAAAAGGCGCTCGCAAGCGTTTTTTTGAATTCTACAGGCAAATTGCTACTTCTTTTTGCTTGTTTGGGAGAGTGTTTTTCCTTGATTTTACTATTTATCCAGCTCCTCTGTGAAAATTTGTCAATCATATCACCTCAGCTAGGTGACTTATTTGTTTGGTGCCTCCTCCTGCTATGACCAACATATCCGCTTATAATTAATTTTAATGTAGAAACACTAATGGGTTCTGGCCCTAATCAGCAAGGCTAGGCCAAGTTAAATATTTAAAAAACAACACAATTGCCAATGCTGATAATTACAAAATTATTATTTGTTCACAATCACACGTGACACTCATAGTGACTGTAAAATAAATAATTTTTATTTTTATTTTGTCATTTCTTTGAAATTAACTTTTTTTCTTTAGTTCATTTTTTGAAAGAGAATTCAACATAAGTTCATAGGAACCACAAAACAGTAACATTCCACTTATAAATTCATGATAAACTGATCACATAAATGACATCACAAAACAACAACAGCACATTATTTATATGACATGAAAAGGTCAACAAAAGTGAACTAGCTCTAGTTCCAAAGAATGAATTGTGTGAATGAAAAAAAGGGAAGAACGATGAAAGAAGAAAAGAAAGCCCAAGCTGGGGAGGAAGCAGATCTAGACTGTTTTTACTGTTATCAACAGAACTCTTCAAAATACAGCATTACCCCAATGAGGGCCCTTGCCAAACATTGTGAAACTCAGGTAACCAAAATCACTCCACAAATATATATTCTTCAATTTAAGGGGTTAACCTGGTAAGTTATTTTAATAAACATTTGTTTGGACAAGAAGTGGTCTACGCGTTTCAAACCCCATTTTAGATTTTGGGTGGGGTTCTCCTCAGGACCAGGAACGAGCTAAGAAATGAATGAAAAGAAAAGAAAAGTGCTCGTGTTAACATCCATTCGTGCATTTCAGAAAGCTCCATTCGTTTTCTTATCTTAATTTGTTAAATTGTTACCTTGCGTGTGAATAGTTGCACCACAAGGTATCTCCTGCTTTCGTTTGGGACTGTTGGTTTCCAAAAACTGCTTATTTGCACTTTAAAAGAAAAGATGGAAAAAAGAGAAGAAAGCAGGGAGGGACTACGTCATTTTATTAAAGTTTGCGTCATTGTTAAAGAACTGTCTTGCTGTGGAAAAAAGGTCCCTTACTGAACTTTTTTTCTGACAGTCGTGGCTCAAGAACAGCATTTTCGAATCTGCACAATTCGCTGGTGGAAGAGGGGCAATCACGGTCGATTTTTCGGTACACGAGAGTTTCCGTGCTGAAAAAGGTAGAAAAAAGATTGAGCTTTGAACTTCTTAGTTCGCAGTCGATGTTTGTCATAAAAACGTCACTGTGGGGATCTTGTTACCTGGATTTTGAATCATAATTTGCAAGGAATCCCACGCTCAAGGCTGTAATTTTTCGGACATGAATGGTGGTTCAGTTTAGCCTATGTTAAAAAGAGAGATGGTGCTTTTAGGCATCCAAAATGTAAAGTTTGCTTTGAACAACAGTTTGTGACTGCCGTCTTTTTGTTTTCCTGAAACGATTTATTTCGAGGTGCGATTCCTGAACTTTACTGCGTATGCAATTCCATGTGTGTTATCTTACGCATGTATGCTGTTGATAAAAGGAGAACTAAAATGTTCACATTTTACGCGATTTCATGCCTACTTTGCGTGAGCTCTCGAAATCGCAAGCGCGGCTGTTTTAAAAAAAACGTTTTAGTTTAACTGAGTCCACTGTATTACGCTGGGAGTAAAGTTGCTGTCACCTCATTCTTCTTTTCTGCCAAAAGTAAAAGCGCAGTGACCCACATTCGTTCCTCTTACCTAAAAGTCTTCAATAGCGATTCCGTTCATATCTTCCACACCAACGGTTGTTGGGACTGATTGCAGCTGACGCTTAAATATGACGATGAAGGCCCGTGCGCTTGACTTTAGGTCACGTGATATACCGTTTGAATGTTACAACTTTGTTGCTGCGTTTTTTTGTTGACACTGTTTCAAGTTGGTTTCGCTAGAAATAGTTCCGCAGATTGCCTCGAAAAATTGTATAAAAAGAGTGGGGGTTACAAATGTTGCAGGAACAATTGGGCTGAACATTGTTTTGCGTGCTCTTATTAGAGGTGCATAATTTAAGAGCAGCCGTTCTTGCCACTATTAAAAATATTGGAATAGGGGTTGTTTTTAATTATCAAGTGTCTTTTCTCTGGGATGTGTGAGAAGTAGGCTGTCACTTTGAGTGGACATGCGATTAATCGTCTAATCTTCCACTGCACTCTAAGTGAAAAAAGTGGAACTGGATTATAGACTGTAGATCTCAGATAGTTCATTAAGCCCGTCCACGGTTGAGTTAAATTTCACAATCAGCATAGCTTCTCTTTGTAGCAACTGTCTATCCATATCTCCGCCTCGTGGATCATGGTCAATTTTGGATAATACTGTCCATCGCAATTCGTCAATAGTGTGTTGGTTAAGTATCCAATGATTCACCAATGGTGCGTTTTCTGTTTTTTATGAATCCTTGACATATGCTGTATGATTCGTTGTCGGACTTCCTGATTTGTCTTGCCAATGTACAACTTCATACATGGGCATAAAATGCCATAAACCACATATTTGGTTTTGCAGTTGGAAAATGCGTCATGTTTCCATTTGATGTTTTTCAAGGAGAACAGAGACCCTTCAATGGTTTGAGAGCAGCACACACATGTACCACATTTGTGGTGTCCAACAATTGGGGGTAGACCAAGTTGTGTCCTTATAGTGCTTTTTTGTGGTGGTGGTAATGCTGCACGGATGATTAAATTGCCTAGACTTTTTTCTTTTTTTAATGCGAAGAGTGGTTTTCCAAAGGATTTGTGGGCATTTTGGACCAAATGCCAATTCTGATTTATTACCTTCTTCAAAAAGTTGGTTCTGGGATTGAACGTGGTGACACAAACAAGACGTTCCATGTTTCTCTTTTCTTTCCTTTGTAGGAGTGTCTCTCTTGGAGTCCACCAAGCTCGCTTTAATGCACGTTTGAGAAGTTTCCTTGGATATCCTCTCGCTTTTAGTTTCTCTGACAAATTGTTGGCATGAACCATATATTCATTTTTTAGTGTGCAATTTCGTTTAATTCTTAAAAATTGTCCATAAGGAAGGTTATCACGCAAACTGCGTGGATGTTGACTCTTATAATGCAGAGCTTTATTCCTGTCTGTTGGTTTTTTGTGTAGAGTAGTTATCAATGTCCCTTCTGACGGATATATCTCTACAGCTAGGAATGTCATCCTGGGGGCGCTATTGTTTAGACTGAATTTAATGTCTGGTGAGCGATCATTTAGCCAGGTGTAAAAAGCCAATAAATCTGCTGCTGCTCCATTCCATATTAAAAAAACATTGTCAATGTATCTTACCCAGTTGGTAATCTGGGCTGAGAATGGATTGGTGTTGTAGATAAATCTTTCCTCAAATTTGGCCATGTAGAGCACTGCCAATTCTGGCGCAAAGGGACAACCCATGGCAGTCCCTTTTGTCTGTAAGTAAAAGCCATTGTCAAATTTGAAGTAATTTCTTTTCAGGGCCAGACTTGCCAACTGTAATATGAATTCACTGGGAACTCGGGCAGGTTGTGGTCTGAGCTGTAAGAATGTTTCAATAGCATTTAAGCCATCCTCCTGGGGTATCTGAGTATATAAAGATACTACGTCCAGGGTTACCAGAAGTTGACTATTTGGTAAGAATATTTGGTTATCCATTTTGTTGATAAAATCAGTTGTGTCCTGAAGATACAAGGGAACATCCAATAAAAAAGGTTTTAGAAAGAAATCCACATACTTTGAAATGGGTTCTAATATAGACCCACATCCGGACACGATCGGGTGGCCTGGCGGATGAGTTTCATTTTTATGAATTTTGGGGAGGACATATAGAAGAGGGATTCTTGGATGTTTTTTGTTCAGATATCCATACTCTTTTGGTCCAATTATACCTAGCTCTAGGGCACCTTTTAGTAATGACATCAATTCGCCCTTAATTTCCAGTGTGGGATCCTTGGCAATTTTCCTATAGCAGTGTGGGTCTTGCAGTTGTCTTAACACTTCGATTTTGTAATTCTCGATGCTCATTATCACTATAGAGCCCCCACCACTTCTTGTCCAAACAAATGTTTATTAAAATAACTTACCAGGTTAACCACTTAAATTGAAGAATATATATTTGTGGAGTGATTTTGGTTACCTGAGTTTTACAATGTTTGGCAAGGGCCCTCATTGGGGTAATGCTGTTTTTTGAAGAGTTCTGTTGATAACAGTAAAAACAGTCTAGATCTGCTTCCTCCCCAGCTTGGGCTTTCTTTTCTTCTTTCATCGTTCTTCCCTTTTTTTCATTCACACAATTCATGCTTTGGAACTAGAGCTAGTTCACTTTTTTGACCTTTTCATGTCATATAAATAATGTGTTGTTGTTGTTTTGTGATGTCATTTATGTGATCAGTTTATCATGAATTTATAAGTGGAATGTTACTGTTTTGTGGTTCCTATGAACTTATGTTGAATTCTCTTTCAAAAAATGAACTAAAGAAAAAAAGTTAATTTCAAAGAAATGACAAAATAAAAATAAAAATTTATTTTTTTACAGTCACTATGAGTGTCATGTGTGATTGTGAACAAAGAATAATTTAGTAATTATCAGCATTGGCAATTGTTTTGTTTTTCAAATATAATTAATTTAAAGCACGTGCGCTAACTCAGTTCTGCTACCTTTTTGGCTGTTTCAGAGACTTGGTAATTCGTTTCTATGGGAAGGTTGAAAAGGGTGAGTCCTTTCATGGCTCGTTCCACGCATACATTTATCAAGAATTCTAAAAATGTTTCAAAATTCTCCAGAATGGAAGACTCTTTGGCCTATTTCTAAGGGCTCCTCTTCTTCTATACCTGCTCCTGTTGCTGCAGGGAAAGCCTCCACGAAAAGCCTAAAAAAAGATCCACCATTTCCTCCAAAATCATCCTCTCCTGTCTCCTTGGATATGTTGCTGGAGGAAATACGCTCATTACGACCATATATGGAGGAAATCAATACTAAATTGCAATTTCTCACTGAGAATTGGTCAAAGATGGATGAAAGACTAACCGTGGTAGAACACAATGTGTCTTCACTTGGGCTCGCTAAAGTTAAGGTCAACGCTCTTCAATCTCAAGTCTCTTCACTTCGGAGACAAGTGGAGGACCTTGAAAATAGAAATAGGCGAAACAATTTACGCATCTATGGGCTGCCGGAAGGCACGGAAGGCAATGAGTCTCTTGCTTTTTTCAAATCTTTCATTCCAAAAGTTCTGAATATGCCAGCAGAAACTCCCCTCAATATTCAACATGCTCACCGGCTGGGTCGTTAACAAGCTACTTCTACCACTCCAAGGCGCCTGAGAGGTGTAATTTTATACTTTTTAGAGTATACTGACATACTTAAAGTCCTTCCAGCAGTTCAATCAACCAAGCACGTCATTTGGTCTGGCAACAATTTATATTTTTCTCAAGAATATGCTAAGAGCACAGCTGACAGGCATAAAGAATTCCTCAATTTTAGGTCAGAACTCAGATCCCTTGGAGCTCGTTATGGTCTTTTCCACCCTTGCCTATTTAAAGTCACTTACAGGAATAAAACTACAACTTATGAAGACCCGATTAGACTGAAAAGTTTCATTAACTTCCTCAAGATAGAAACAATGGATTTTTCATGAGTGTCTTTATCTCAGGCTGTGTAGAGTCACGGGACCTTCCTAGACTTTTGTTTTTTGAATTGGACAGTTATGTGTTGGTTCTTGATGTGACATTGATTACTAAAACATTGTTTTATCAGATTTATTGTTAAGTATAGCCTGGTTGTTCCTTATGACTAACTATTTTTCCTTCCCTTACAGGATCATCCATGTTTGTGCCTGTTGGTCCTTCTCCTTGTCCAGTGAACTGCGGCCTTCCCTCGCCTTCCCCTTCGTCGTGCTTGGGCGTGTCATCTATCCCACGTGGTCTCTCTCCCCCCATCTCTATTTGGATTCTTAGGTATGTTCTTTGGTTTTTTTCTTCTTGCATTGTTTGTCTTATCTATGTCCTCTTTTTTGTTCTTATTTCCCTCTACGATACTCTTAAGTATATTGTACTTTTTCTACTGTTGTATCTCTCTCTGTCTCTTTTTTATTCTTTCTCTGCCTTTCTTTTCTATTTGTTTTTTGTCTCTTCTTTTTCTCTTTATTCGGTTTAATGTTTCACATTTGTATTTGAATTCATTTTTTTAAAAATCTACATATAGTCATATTATATATACATGATTGGGTTGATATAAGAGTTGTTCTATGCTTTTGGATGGTTTGCCTAGACCATTATTCTTCTTCTATAGTCTTGTCGTTATCCCCATGTCTTTGAAAATTGTGTCATGGAATGTCAGAGGTCTAAATTCTCCCATTAAACGACAACGTGTTTTAACACATCCATCTAAATTGGAGGCTGATATAGCTCTTATACAAGAGTCTCATTTAGTGGCAACTGAATCTTTAAAACTGAAAAAAAGCTGGGTAGGAGAAGTTTTTTTCTCACCAGGAGACAGCAAACAGAATGGTGTATTAACCCTTTGTCATAAATCGATTTCTGTTAAGTTACTCTCTCAGTTATCTGATGATGATGGAAGATGGCTATATACTAAATTGCAAATCAGGGGTGCTCCGGTCTCTTTGCTTAATGTCTATGCTCCCACTAATGGTGACCCCTCTTTTTGGTTATCTGTAGCTCAACAAATCTCATCTTGCATTGATGATAATTTTATTCTTGCTGAAGACTGCAATCAAGTAGTTGATCCTTTTATAGATCGCAACTCATTGGTCTCCTTTAAACCACATAAAGCACATAAAATATTTCTTGATATCATACAGCAATATACATTTATAGATGCTTGGAGAATTTGCAATCCTGTCACAAGAGAATACACTTTCTACTCTCCGGCTCATCAATCACAGTCTTGAACAGACCACTTTTTTGTATCACACAATATATCCCAATCTTTAAGAGATGCAGATATTGGGTCAATTCTAATATCTGATCATGCTCCCATTTTTATTCAATTGGATTTACTGCCAAAATCTAATATGCCCAGGAGATGGCGTTTTAATAACTCGCTCCTTTTAGATCCAAAGTTTAACTCCTCTTTTGTTTCCTTTTTTAATGAATATTTATCTTTAAACCAGACTGACACTTTTCCATTCTCCGTTATTTGGGATGCATTTAAAGCAGCCACCAGAGATTTAAGTATTGGTTTTGTATCTAAAAGATTTCGCGTGAAATTACCAGAGATCTTTTGGCGGGGATAAAGAGACTGGAGCATTCCTAACATTCTTCAAAATCCAAGGACTGTTTATCCTAACTTATTAATGCAAAGCTCCAATTTATTAAGGAGTCGACAGATAATGCCTCACTTTATTTGTTAAAATCCAGTGCAAAGTTTTATGGAGGCCAGAACAAAGCCGGTAAACTCTTGGCGAATTATTTAAAAGTAAAAAATAATAAGCTTGACATTGAATCTATAATGGGTGAGCAAAATACATTAAGGTTTAAAGATTCAGAGATATGGAATGAATTTCTCCTTTTTTATAAAGCATTATACACGTCAGAAACCATACCCTCGGAACTTGATATTTCTCACTTCCTTTCAGCCATTCAATGCTCCTTTGACACCCAAATAGATTTCACTCCTTTAGAACTTAACATCTCACAAGAAGAACTCCTCAATGCTCTACAAACACTCAAAGAAGATAAGGCCCCAGGTCCGGACATGTTTACAGTGGAATTTTTTACACATTTTGCACCATTGTTTCTTCCCAAGTTACATACTCTTTAAAAATAAAAATCGTAATCGGGTGAATCCTCTGGCTCTTTTTTAGAGGCACTAATTTGTTTAATTCCTAAAGACGGAAAGGATTTAAAACATTGTAAAAATTAAAGACCTATTTCGTTGGTCAATATTGATTCCAACATTTTTTTCAAGGCCTTAGCCTTGCGTCTGGAATCTTATCTCCCTCAACTATTAGGTGCAGAGCAATCTTGATTCATTAAAGTACGCCTTCTCTCAGAAAACACTCGTCTGTTTTTTTATATTTCATCTAAATCCTCTCACCTATCTCATTCACTAGCAGCTGTGGCCTTGGACGCAGAGAGGGCGTTTGATCGAGTCAACTGGTCTTATCTCTTTCAAATGCTTAAATGGTTTGGTTTTGGCCCAAAGATTATGGGGCCGATTCCGATCTCGGCCGGTAGGGCTCCGAATCGGATTCGGATTTACCGGATCCGATTCGGAGCCCTGTTTCCCGACCGAATCGTACGCGGGTCCGGCCGAGCGAGTACGATGGAATGCGAATGCATCGTACTCGTCCGGTCGGACTGCTGGGGTCCGATTCGGTCGGAATTCTCTCCGGGTCCGGCTCGGTCGGAGAGATTTCCGGCCCGAATCGGAATCTGCCCCTATATCTTTGATTTCGCTTCTATACTCTAATCCACGGGCAGCCGTTTTTGTAAACGGTAACACATCCCCCTACTTTGACTTGGGAAGAGGTGTTCGTCAAGGCTGTCCATTGTCCCCATTCCTTTTCAATCTAGCCTTGGAACCCTTTTTGCCTAAAATTTGTCAAAACAAGGATATACATGGGTTTGATGTTAATAACAAACAAATTAAATTGGCGGCATACGCCGATGATATATTACTATTTATCTCAAAACTGCAATCCTCTATCCCTACCTTCTTAAAAGAGGTGGAGCTCTTTGTCTCCGTCTCTGGCTATAAACTAAATGAAGATAAATGCAAAATACTACCTTTGACCAAATATACCTTCAAAGAAGATTTCACTATCTCAAATTTTACTTGGAACTCTAAGCACATAAAATACTTAGGGTTATATTTTACCCCCTCAATTCCTACAACGCTTTCTCTGTGTATGGAGAAGTGTATACAGAGAATTTCCCCATTAACGCCTAAATGGCACCCCTTATATCTATCATGGTGGGGCCATTTGGATACCATTAAAATGATGCTCTATCCTATAGTATTATACACAATCTCCAATATTCCAGTATCCATCCCCTTAAAAAATGTTTAAAAAATTAACTCTATATTATCATCATTCTTATGGAACAATAAAAATCTTGTATGTCATTATCGATATTAACAAGACCAAAATCAGAAGGTGGTGTTAACTTTCCTAACTTTCCCACTTATCACAAGTCTTTCTTACTTTGTCAATCTTCGAGATGGCTTTCTAAATCTCAGCTAGATTGTCCTTTATGGGTGGACCTTGAAAGTTCATACCTCTCTCCTTTCTCCTTTAAAGAATATCTTTCCTTCACCCGTAAACCACAATCTATATCTACTCCTATTCTCAGACACATCTGCACACTTCTAGACTCTAGTCCAACATTACCCCCCACAGATTCAAAATCTTTTCTTAATTCTACATTATGGCATAATAAATTTATATTGATGCGTGGCAAACACTTTTATTGGAAATCTTGGAGACACAAAGGTTTAATTTGGACACATCAACTTTTTTTCAAAATGAAGTTATATCTTTCTCACAGGCTAGCCAGCTTTTTGACCTTCCACCCTCTTATCAACCCAAG
The DNA here is from genome assembly GCA_963921515.1 of Calotriton arnoldi. Taxonomy (NCBI): domain Eukaryota; kingdom Metazoa; phylum Chordata; class Amphibia; order Caudata; family Salamandridae; genus Calotriton; species Calotriton arnoldi. Next base: position 244,781 of record CAWUFW010015729.1, read on the forward strand.
TACACTCTTCTAAAACATGCCCTCTACACTGCTCATGCTCAAGTTTTATCTCTTAGCCATCCCACTGCCCACCCTGTTAATGATTTGCACACTTTTTTACACTCATGCCCCAGAGCTTCCATTATCTACACTCGCCTTCGTAACCTACATATGGACAGAGAAAAGACTAAAGTAGAATTATCTTGGGAGGAGGATCTTGAGGTAGACTGGCCAATTTCCTTTTGGAACAAAATATGGTCCAAAATTAGAAAATCCTCCAGAGCGGCAAACACCACACAAACAATATTTTTTATTTATAATAGACTTTTATTACACCCGGTTATTTTACATAAAAGACAATCTGATATCCCTGATACCTGTTGGACATGTTCTTCCACTTCTGCTGATTTGAAACACTTACTCTTTACATGTCCACATGCGCACACTTTTGGAAAAATGTCTGGTCTCAAATTAACTTAATCTTTGGTTCCAGAGTTCATTTCTCAGCTGTTCACTTATTTTTAGAAAGCCTATCACCCGCCTGAGACAATTGTATTCATAATACTAAGATTATAGATCTATTGTTAGCAGTTGCCTTTCAACAGCTTACCAAAAACTGGAAAGATTTTACTAAACTATACTTTCAAGCCTGGTGGTATGCAGTATGTTATAATCATAGACTGGATACAGCTTTTGTTCACCCTATTCATTTAGCTGCAAGACGCTTACATTTATGGTCACCTGTCACAAGATACATTGAGGCCAGCGCTAATCGCTCTTTTTCCCAAACTCCTATTCAACAAGAAGTTGCCCAACCTCCGTGACATTCCTCAACTTAGTAACATAGTATTATACATCTTTTTATGTCATTTTTGTATATTTTATAAAAAATACAGTATTTTATGAATTATATTATTATTCTTTTGCTCCGGCATTCTGTCCCAGTCATGTACACCTGATATCTTTACTTGAACAAGTTCACTTTAATGCTTAACGTTTATTTGTATGACTATATATTGCTTATTGTATTATTATATATTTCTGCTCTTTGTTTCTTCAATAAATTACTTTTAAACCAAAAAATGGTCACAGCAATGGCGGACATGCCCTTCTTAAATGCTGATACATAACATAACGAACAACCTTCAAAAGCATTTACTGTTCATGCTAAGAAGTGATGAAGTTACAGCCAAATTGTAATGGAAAATGCACTTTAGTATTAAAACAGTGTAGAAAGTGATGTTTTTGTATGTAGAAATTGTTTAGCCCAGCCAATGAGTTAATGCAAATTGAGTTGTTTCCCAATTAGAGGCTGTTTATGTCATGACTGTAACAATGACTCACTGTTCTAAGATCAAATGGCACTACTAAGGTCTGGCAGATTTCTTATTGCTGCTTCCCAATTTATTGTTTCCTCTCTATTGCCTTCAAACATTTTAAACGAGATCTTGAAACGTATATTTCCCAAGGGAGCAAATGTATTTTATTATTCTTCGGAAATGATGTCCCCGCACAGAAGTGTCAAACTACAGTGCTGAATTATTACCAGACCAAGTTCCAGATTCTCCCCTGTGATGGTGCACAATCAGGCTGCCGAGCACCACGCACACACCTTTGCACCATAGTGCAAAGGTCTCTGAGTGAGTCTACCATAGGTTATGTACTGGAAGGGTAGCCTTCCAGTACAAAATACTATGCTTAGACTAACTTTAAAACTTTTCCCACTTCAGATTGTGCTGTACGGTGCAGCATACATGCAAAGTAGGAAAAGTTAGAAGAAATAAAAGCATTTCTCCTTTTAACATCTGCTTCAACTTGGCATACTTTTGGGTGGGATACCCTGCCTACTGTTGTTAGTAGATAGGGTTTTGTGTCAAAAACCATGGGTGGTTGCATGGGAACACCCATGTACCAACCATGGAAGGCTACCTTGATGCAGCATAACGGAAAACTGAGCTATGTGCTGCTTTGTATTACTTTTAGGTAACTTTCCAGCACAAACCAAGTTTTTGCTGGAAAGTAAATCCAACAAAAAAATTCTGCAGGTTTGCTTCACTTTTGTGATGGAAAGCCAGTGCAAAATGGTTGAAAATCTGGCCCTATATATTTTCCAGACACTGAACTGTTGAATCTCAATGCTGGAGTAAAGAGATATTCCACTAATATATTGTACTTATGACAAGCTGCTGGAAGAAGTTTGGGATTTTCCAGGCCTGGGCGTAGTTCACGGAGTTTTAATACGCGGAACTCTGCAGAGTGACAAAAAAACTCAGCGGAGTTCCGCAAGTGGCGGAGTGCAGTGCGAACTGCCGTTCGCACTGGTCTTCTTGCCACTCGGGTAGAAATTCTATCCGAGCGGCAGCTCGCGCTCCGTTCGCAAGTGGGGAAAAAACTCCACAGCACTACGCGAAGCAGAGTTTTCTGCACTGCGCGAGCTCCGCAGAGATTGGAGTGCAGAAAACTCCACAAACTCCGCGAACGGAGCAGAGTTCACCGCCCAGGCCTAGAATTTTCTAAATGCTTCATTGAAACAATTCATAGATAGCACCCCATTCAGCTGTGGTGTAAATGCTGGTACTTGTGATTTAATTGTACAAAAAGGTAAAACTGTTGTGCAGCACAACTGTGAAAGCATAAAAAAGGGTTGATGAGGAAGTCGCCGGGATCTGCTTCTTAAATTATTTGCCTCTATCCACAAGTATCTCATCAACCTGTTGTATTTTGTTGGCTACTTCACAGTTGGATTTGTCTGATCTTTTTCACATATTTTATTCAGTGATTTCATGACAGTGTTAGGTAATCAATGGCAGGCTGGCTTTGAGCCTTTTGAAGCTTGCTACTGTCTGACAGGAGGGAAAGATGAACAAGCATTGGCAAAGCCAATTGTTCTGGCATCGGATGCAAGTCTATTATCCTACCAATGCTTGCTTTGTTTTTCCATTTTTCTTTGCAAAACTTTAATGTTGGGAAGCCGTGGAGCAAACATTTTTGGGTCACTGGAGAGAAATACTTTGTGTGTTGATGTGCTTGCTCCTTGTGAAGGGGTAGAATGCCAACACTCACAGTGACGTTAGCCAATGGCTAAAGTGGGCTGCCTGTGTGGTACAAAATTGTGGATATCATACAGAAAGATGTCAGGCAGGCTTGTTAAGTCAAGTAAAGCATAAAGGTAGTATAATGTCTAACATTGCATTGCAAACATTCTAAGCCGCATTAGGCGAATCTTAAGAGGTCTATACTTTACCACCTCAGATCTACTGCTATGTAAAATATCTGAGTTTGAAAAAATATGAATTGTGGAAAAATAACTTTCCTTAACAAATCAAATCCTTATTTCATATTGTTTATGTACCTCTTGAACCACACTGGTCCTTGATTGCATTGCATTCTTCATCTATCAACCGTTTTGCTTTGCATGTGTTTGTTTTCTGCTTTGTTAGCATCTTTTGTCCACATCTCATGCAGTGTTAATCCCTGGGCTCACAACAAGTGAAAAGAGAGAAACAAAGGCATTTTAGTGACTGGGATTTTGTGCCTAAATCTTTGCCTTTCCTCTACTTTTGCCCAGCCAGTGATTTCCGCCAAACAATATATCACAATCTTTTTCGCAAAAACACAAAAATCCTGCTCGGAAGTGAGCAAGATAAGTACATTAGATAAGTTGTTAACTTTTGACTTCTGCAGACCCACACTGAATCACTACTGGAAGCCAGAGACCCTCGCCTATGCAGCATTTACGATTTGAACCCCACAAAATTATAGGAACAAGTATACATCAAACAAATACACAAAAATATTAAATATTTTATTCAATTCAAAAATAAAAAATATACAACAATCAAAATTGTATCTTTAATGCAAATATTAGAGCTTTTCAAAATGTTGCTTTATTTCTAAAAGTAAAGAAAGATGCTAGACTCTAACATGTTCCTTTGTCTTTTTTGCTCCAAATACATGTCCTCTTTTGTCGGCACATACCCATGCTTCAGTAGAGGCCACCAACTACCTATACTAGTCTCTGTTTCCTGTGCCTATGCTACTTCCATAAATACAACAAAAAATTCCAACATAATTTATGTCTTCTATCTCCATTTAACAAATTCCTTCACATTTACCGAGCATTTTACATTGTGCTTTTTAGTGTACATATACTTTAATAATCTACTAATATGTAATTTTCCAAACAGTCATGGACCACTTGCAAAGGTGATGTGAATGCCCAGGGGTTTGCAGACTCAAAGTTAAGAACCACTAATCTAGACCCATGCAGATTGAAGCACTAGGTGCAGTCCTCTTAGGCACTTTTTTGTCTCCATTCCATCTACTCTTCCACATATGTACTGCAGGTGCTTGCCACGGTCTGGTGCAAACTTCAGACTGCCAAGGTGTTTAGAACAACACACCTATGAGGCTAATTCTGCCCCAACCTGTCCTCCTTACAGTAGCTGTCTTTGTCTACTGTCACCACTGGAGCTTTGTGTTGAGAAGTGGCACCACACATCCTCTAGAGTATCAAATGACCACCATCTTTCCTGCACCTTATCTTCTAAATTTGAACAGTTGGAGATTACCTTGAGGGGCACAGAGACATATTTATTTAAGGAGAAATTTGAGATCCTCATTGCGCCTTCTATGCAGTACCCCATATTCAACGGCCCAATTTCAACAAGCTGGAAGGAGGACTCGAAGCTTCAATAAAAATTAAAGTTTTACAGCTTCCTCTCCATTTAAATTGATTTATATATCTTAATCTCCGTAATTTATTTTCCCTGTGCATTCCTTGCTACTCTTTCTTGAAATGTTTCAGGAATGTTGAACTAATCCATCACCATTGATCATTTCATTTTTTTAAAAACATTTTTTATATATTTTTATTCTTGCAAAGGATTCAAACACAAAATATACAGACAAAAAAGATAACCTGTTACGTACTCTTTCGTGTACATTTCGTTTTTCTAGGGGGATAATGTTAATACAAAAATAACAATAAGAAAAAATTACTTAGTAATAGACAGTGAGAAGCAAAGCATAACAATAGTTAGCACATTAATCCTGAATCATACCATGCCAAATAGCATTAAATTTCCGTAATGCCTTAAGACCTCTAACCTTAGCCAAAGCTTTTTCTTGCTCAAAAAATTCAATAAAGATACTCTACCACTCCATTACATTACATGACTTTGAAGAGATCCATGCCAGGGCTATAGCCAATCTAGTAGAGACTATGGGGCCGATTCCGATCTCGGCCGGTAGGGCTCCGAATCGGATTCGGCATAACCGGATCCGATTCGGAGCCCTATTTCCCGACCGATTCGTACGCGCGTCCGGACGAGCGAGTACGATGCGAAATCGCCGACCGACTCGTTCGGGCATCCCAACCGCTCCGACCGACTCGTTCCCGGGTCTAACCGCACCGACCGACTCGCTCGGACACGACTCGCACCGTGCAATGGAGACGTTCCCTGGCCGGGTAAGTACGATGCGCGCCACGAGCAGTCCGACCGACACGCGCCGTCCGGCTCGAAAGAGCAGTCGGAGCCGTACTTCGGGGGTCCGTGTCGGACCCCCCCTGTACGCGTAGCCGCGCGAGTCGCACACAGGGGGGACCCATGGGTCCCCCCTACCTGTGCGTGTACGGCGCGAGTCGCTTTGCCGCGTACCCGCTGTAGGGGGCGCCCTTGTTCGCCTCGCACCCATTGAGGCAATGGGAGCCCGCGTACGCGTTGTACGACCGGGTCCCATTGACTTCAATGGGAGTCCGACCGACTTGAGTACGATAGCATACGGACGCATAATACTCGTTCGGTCGGGCTGCACGGGTCCGATTCGGTCGAAAATCTCTCCGGGTCCGGCTCGGTCGGAGAGATTTCCGGCCCGAATCGGAATCGGCCCCCATGTCTATAGTTATTAAAGCCTTCTTCGCTCTATTGGCATTGTCTCGGTAACCCAGCATTATCTCAGCTCTAGTAAGAGCCACATCCAATCCAAGTCGATTTCTTAATACATTCAAGACCTCTTGCCAAAAGGCCGCTAACATAGGGCACACAGCAAACATATGAACAATGTTTACTCCATACTCCCCACATTTAGGACAGCGCGTCATATTGCTTAAATGCTGAGTAGTTGTTTGCCCCCATCTAGCAAACTTGTCAGGTGTGTAATACAACATACATATGGTTTTAAATTGTTGAAGCCTTAAATTAATAGACCATACTGCGTATTTTACTGTAGTGAGTGCAGCCTCTAGGGTTGTAACAGGTATTACCATTGATCATTTCAAGTTCTCTTATTCTAATATTCCAAGTATAGTGACTTGTTGTTCCTCATTCATGTTTTTATGGCCTTTGTCTCCATAACATGGCTGCTGCAAGCGTATCCCAACTACCCCCTTGCCGCAATGACTTTAGCGACCACACCCTTGCATGGAAGCAATGGGTGAGGTTATTTTAATTATATCTTATAGAAATGGAGCAGCAAAATTCTCACTCATGACAAAAAAGCATATATTGCTAAACAATCTACACACAGATTGAAGAAAAGCTTATGAGAACTTACCGTGCCTTCCTTTAGGGGGTGGGATGAAACCTGAAGCCCAATTATTGGTTTTTGAAGTGATGTCCCAGAAGTTGGAAATACACTTTAGTGGAAAGACCAATGTCGTATTAAAGGTGCAAGTTCTTCGGGGGGAGGAGAAGGAGGAGAATGAGGGGAAGAAAAGACCAAGAAAGTAGTTATGTATATTGCTGTAATTAGAGGATTACCCACGTACATGTGAATTGGGTCACTTTGTCCTTCCTTTATCTGTGATCAGTATGTGAGATGCACAAACAATGCATGCATCTATGGACCCTCGAAAAACATTTAGCTAAAGATTCTGACCTGAAGCAAGCAATAGATATTGCCAAAGAAATAGAGCATAAGACAGATTGTGTAAAAGGAAAAGAGAGGCACCAAGAGGAAGAGTAGGTAAAGTTAAGGAAATAATACAGAAACTCCTTTTAAAAGTAAAGTTAGTGTGCTGACTTGACGAATATAAAACAGCGACAAGATCAAATGCACTAGATGTGTCATTTATGGCTTCTAATCAACAACTGAAAAAGCCAATCCAGAAATGCTACTTGTTACGAATGTGGAAAAGGGGACTTTTCTCATGAAGTGGCAGAAAGATCGCAAATAAACACTTTAATTGTGTTGAAGAGTTCTTGAAGACAAAAGTTATTACTCTGTTTGCTGATTCCTGTTCTTCTTTTATGCTCCTAGATGGTAAAACATTTAATGATACTGGATCACCGCAATTTATGCTCCACACTTACACGTCCAATTTATGCGAACTTGACACCATATACCTTGTGTGTCTTAACTTTATTAATGTGAAGTGAAGCACTTAAGTGCATTATTGAGGTGTATTCACTGTAGAAACTAGAGATTTATATTTGTGTGCATACTAATGTTTAGCTTAAACATCAAGACTTGTAAATCTCATTCACAGTTACAATTGTTTTCAAGTTATACTGCATTTATTAAAGGTACATTGCATATGTAACCATGAATTACATTTTTCACATTTTTTATTCATTCTGAGGTTATACTTACACATATAATCACATACTAAAAGTGCACATTGAAATGCTTAACTAAAGTTAACTTGACCAAAGGCCTTAATTTTGAAATACATTTTGCTTGCTTTGAGTGTTTTTTCTTTTGCAGATGAGTTATCATTATTTCATAGCTAGAGAAAGGAGTATTGCTGTATTATTGATAGTGAAGTCTGAGTAGAGAAATCCTGGCTAAAACCTGAAGATCTAAGCATATCAGGAGCAAAGGGATGTTCAAGGTTACAGCATCTGTCCAAGTTTTGTGGGATGGGAAAGTCTGGTAATGTTGCAAGATGCATGCAGTGGAGAGAAGTCACTGGGTTTCTGGTGAAGTGGGGACAGAGATATGAGTGTTGCAGACATTTCTGTTTGTTTTATTTAGCGTTCACAGTGATAGAAGTTAGAGCAGATCCCTTTGGACTTTGAGAGGTACAGACCTCCCTGCTTCCTCTAATCCTTGCAAGTTTGTAGCACTATGCTAAACACCTATTCCCAATTTAGAAGACATCGACTGGAGTTTTTACTATGCTGACACATTCCTGCATTTCCGAATTCCTCGCTGACCTTTTCTTCTGACCATTCGTAGTTTAGATTCAGAACTTAGGTTAGATGACTTTAGAATCTATTCATGTTTAGGAAGGAGGATCTTCTTTAGGGAACACTAATTTCTATTTCTCAGTATCTGTATTGCTGTGACTTTGTTCATTGCATGTCTTATGTTATCGAGCCTGAATCTATTTCAGTGTTTCAGCTTGCCAGTCATAATTCTGTATCTTTATAATATGATTTTGATCTGCAAATATATTCGATTGATTATTAATTTGTAATAAAACCCACTTAACTTCATCTACGGATTCATGGTTCTCTTTGTGTGGCCAAATGGGCTACACAAAAGTTGAATTGTTTATCATTTCTGACTCCCTTGGCCTCTCAGCCAACTAAAAATGATTCATCTGAAAAGAGATGATAGTTACTTCCCTGTATGCTCTGATGTGTTTATTAAATATAATTATGATATTTACAAATACGAAATGCCCTGATGGCATCTATCCCGCCGGACGGTGACCTGCCAGAAGAGTCCCCACTAGAAGACAGACTACTGTGTGAACATATGGCCCGGCGAGCAATTTCTGTGATCATCAAAATTGAATTAATAACTCACCGACCCACTCTTTCATCTAAGGGAGCGCTAGCAGGCAGACCTGGGGGAACTGGAGGATGAGGATTGGCGAGAAGCACTGGCCTCCCCAAAAGAAGCAGCCATATCATCCAAATTTAGGTTAATCCAACTCAGAATGCTTCACAGATTATACCTCTCCTGTAGTACTCTAGCCAAGATGGGAAAGGGAGAGGACTCTAAGTGTAATAGGCTATGCGGGCAAGAAGGTACATTTTACCACATACTATGGGAATGCCCATCAGTTACACCATATTCTGAGGCTATTACACATAATTTTCAAAGAATGTGTGGGAGCGACCTTCCATCCACAGCTAAATGGTGTCTACTTAATATCTGGAAAGCGACGGACTTGAGTCGCAAAGAGCAACTCTGGGAATGACAATTGCTGAGCGTAACATCGCCCGACGATGGGGAGCCAGAGAAACACCAACACTTGGGAAGTGGGAAAGAGATATGGACTGGTGCATGGTGGCGGAGAGGGTCGTCTACGTAGGCAAGGGCTGCCTCAGGAAATTGGAACAAATATGGGGTAAATGGAACTCTTATAGAGGCAATATACGTGTCTCCCCCTCCACCCTATTGGGCAGAGTTGCCTCAAGAAGGACTACTTTTGATGGAAATGGCAATGATGTATAGGGGAGGGATTGAGGTTGTTAATGAAAATGTAAACTGTACTGTTGCCTGGTCTGCTGTTACAAATGGCCGCTGTGGTTTCTAAGCTGCTGTACAACTGGTCAACTTTTCAATAAACAGAGATAAAAAAAATAATTTATATATATATATATATATATATATATATATATATATATTATCTACTGGCGGTCGCCAGTAGATAGTTATAGTTAGGACCTATTTTCCATAGGAAATCCGCGACATTCTATTTGAAATAACTCTTGCGTCGGTTGACGAATCTTCGCGAAATTTTCAAACTTTATGGCCCGCTCCGGTCCGCTCCTACCCTGAAAGTCTCAGGGTGATTCGTCAAGCGGGGGCCGAGAAAAAAGGGGGGTCCCAAAACGTGTTTTCCCCATTCATTTTCCCATAGGAAATTTAGACACGGCTACAGCCCGAACTGCTGAACGGAATTACACCAAATTTGGCAAAGAGGTAGTTCTTGGTTCAGAAAGAACCCTTTTTGTTAAATGGTGTAAATCCGTTCAGTAGTTGCTGAGAAAATCAAAAGTAAAAGTACATATATATCTATGGGCACGGAGGATTCGCGCACCCTGAGCGCACCCTGCGCGCACCGTCCCAATCACGAGCTGCATGCTAATTGGCTGTCAGCTGGCTGTCAACATTCCGATTCAGGAAATGTTGGCAGCCATTTTGTCCCTCGGTAGAACCGAGGGACAGAAACAAGTGCGCAAAGCGCACAAAGGGGGCAGGGTAGAAACACCCTGACCCCCTAGGTCTGCTCAGGGGGTCCCACAAGGACCCCCTGGGCAGAAAAAAGCCCAAAAAAAAAAAATCAGCAGGATGCGCTCAGGGTGTGCGGATCCTGCCGATAAAAAAAAAAATCGAAGGGTGGTCTCCCGCGCTTCGATTGTATTTTGCCCCCGGGTGGCCCAAGTCCCGGGGGCATGGTGGGGGTTAAATTTATGTATGGGGGGCCTCAAAGGGCCTCCCAAGCCCCGGGGACCACCACCCCCGGGGCTTTCTTTTTAAAATGGTGCGGGAGGGCTCTGAGCCCTCCCGCAGCCCCGAGGACCACCACCTCCCCGGGGCTTCTTTTTTTTTACTTTTTCCTGTGTGGGGGGGCTCGAGCCCCCCACACGCCCGGGACCGCCACCTCCCGGGGCACTAACAAATTAAAATGGGGGTCCGTTTTGGATCCCCAAAGCCCCGGGGACCACCACCTCCCGGGGCTTTGCTGATGTGGGGAGGGGGCCGCGCGGCCCCCTCCTGGAGCCTGTGGTGGCCCTGGGGACCGCCACCCCCAGGGCCGGCTCCTGCAGTGTCCCGGGGTGCCTACCCCGGGACACTGCTGTTTGCAATGACAGGACGGGAGCCTCGCTGCTCCCGTCCTGTCATTACAAACTGCTTTGGATATTGGAAGAGAGAGCAGGAAACCTGCTCTCGCTTCCAATATCCAAAGACAATTGCTTTCCACACGGGGAGCAGCATGTTAGCTGCTCCCCGTGTGGAAAGCAATGCCGGCTCCCTTAGGACACGGGAGCCGGCGGGACTGTGGGGGTTTGGGGACCCCCACAGTCCCCAACCAGAGGCCAGGCCCCGGGGGATGGGGTCCCCGGGGCCATAAGTGGCCCGGGAGGGGCCACGCGGCCCCCTCCCCAGAAATTATTTTTTAAGAAAAGGCCTGCCCCGGGGGATGGGGTCCCCGGGGCAAAAGGAGGCCTGAGGAGGGGGCCACGCAGCCCCCTCCTTAAAAGGAATGTTAAAGTGTGGCCATGCCCTGGGGGATGGGGTCCCCGGGGCAGTTTTCGGCCAGGGGAGGGGGCCACGCGGCCCCCTTCCAGTTTAATTTTAATTAAAAAAAGGGGGTAAGGCCCTGTGGGATGGGGTCCCCAGGGCCCAAAAATAAGAAAAAGGAAGGGGGCCACACAGCCCCCTTCAGGGAAAAAAAAAAACGTTCGGGCCGCAGGCCCTGCCCCCTTCCTTCACCACTCTGCAAACGCGCCCCCTGGCGTGTTTGCAGATGGGGAAGTAATTCCCCTTGAATACTGGGGGTCGTTATAGTTAGAAATTAGCATTTAAAAAACCTTTGAAATTCACTGAAAAAACCATAGGTTTTAGGGACAGTTATGGTTAGTTGGACATTTCACTCGTACAAAACCATAGAAATTCCCCCGTTATAGTTAGTTCAGCTAACTATAACTCGCGCCCCCGCAATGCACTGCTGATGACGTCACATATTACATCACTCATGACATGGTCAGTGACATCACTCTCCCGTCTCCCGTCCTGCCATTGCAAACTACAGTGTCCCGGGGGTAGGCACCCCGGGACACTGCAGGAGCCGGCCCTGGGGGGTGGCGGTCCCCAGGGCCATCAATGGCTCCAGGAGGGGGGCCGCGCGGCCCCCCTCCCATGTCTTTAAAGCCCCGGGGGGGTGGTGATCCCTGGGGCTCGGGGGTCCATTACGGACCCCCGCATTTACATTATTAGTGCCCCGGGGAGGTGGCGCTTAGTGTGCGAGGATCCCGCCGATAAAAAAAAAAATCACAAGTGCGCAAACGCACAAAGGGGGCAGGGTAGAAACACCTTGACACCCTAGGTCTGCTCAGGGGGTCCCACAAGGACCCCTGGGCAGAAAAAGCATTTTTTTTAAATAAATCGGCGGGATGCGCGAATCCCGCAGTAAAAAATCGAGCGCGGTCTCCCGCGCTCGATGTTATTTTGCCCCCGGGTGGCCCAAGTCCCGGGGGCATCGGGAGGTGGGTTTATAGTTAATGGGGGGCCTCTAAGGCCCCCAAGCCCCGGGGACTGCCACCCCCTGGGGCTTTTCTAATAAAAATGTTGCAGGAGGGCACTCGCCCTCCCGCAGCCCCGGGGACCACCACCTCCCCGGAGCTTCTTTTTTTTGAAAAAAACATTTCCTGTGTGGGGGGCATCGAGCCTCCCCACACACCCCGGGGACCGCCACCTCCCCGGGGCACTAATAATGTAAATGCGGGGGTCCGTAACGGACCCCCGAGCCCCGGGGATCACCACCTCCCGGGGCTTTAAAGACATGGGAGGGGGCCGCGCGGCCCCCTCCTGGAGCCATTGATGGCCCTGGGGACCGCCACCCCCAGGGCCGGCTCCTGCAGTGTCCCGGGGTGCCTACCCCGGGACACTGTAGTTTGCAATGGCAGGACGGGAGCCTCGCGGCTCCTGTCCTGCCATTGCAAACTGCTTTGCTTCATTGAAGGGCGAGCAGGGAAACCTGATTGCTTTTCCACATGGGGAGCTGCATGTCAGCAGCTCCCCATGTGGAAAAGCAATACCGGGACCGTGGGGGGATTGGGGACCCCACCACGGTCCCCAACGGAGAGGGCCAGCCCCGGGGTATGGGGATCCCGGGGCAAGTAGTGGCCCGGGAGGGGGCCACGCGGCCCCCTCCCCCAAAAAAATTGAGAAAAAAAATTGAAAAATAAAGGCCTGCCCCGGGGGATGGGGTCACCGGGGCAAAAGGAGGCCTGAGGAGGGGGGCCACGCAGCCCCCCTCCTTAAAAAAATAATAAAAAGAGTGGCCATGCCCCGGGGGATGGAGTCCCCGGGGCCGGAATCGGCCACGGGAGGGGGGCCACGTGGCCCCCTTCCCGTTTTTTTTTTTTTTTTAAATGAAAAAAAAGGGGTAAGGCCCTGGGGAATGGGGTCCCCAGGGCCCAAAAAAAGGAAAAAGGAAGGGGGCCACACAGCCCCCTTCGAGGAAAAAAACAAAAAAAAACTATTGTGCCGCAGGCCCCGCCCTCTTCCTTTACCACTCTGCAAACGCGCCCCTGGCGCGTTTGCAGAGGGGAACGAATTCCCCTTGAATACTGGGGGTCCCTGGTGGCCAACTAGCCCACCAGGAACCTCCAGTATGCGCTAGGGGCTGCGTTGCAGAGAGGTGTACAGAGGCCATGCCCCTTTTTACACCTCTCTGCAACGCAGCTCTGTGGCGCTTACTGGAGGTACCTGGTGGGATAGTTGGACCCCAGGCGCGTTTTAAGATGGGGAATTAAATCCCCTTCAATCCCTTCAATCCTGAGGGTCCCTGGGGGCCAACTAGCCCACCAGGTACCTCCAGTAAGCGCCACGGAGCTGTGTTGCAGAGTGTTGTAAAAAGGGGCGTGGCCTCTGAACACCTCTCTGCAACGCAGCACTCTGGCGCATACTGGAGGTATCTGGTGGGCCAGTTGGCCCCTAGGGACCCTCGGGATTGAGGAGGAATTAATTCTCCAACTTAAAACGCACCACAAGGCGTGTTTGCAGACATGTCACCTCAGGCCCCACCCCCTTCCTTCACCATTGTGCAAATATTCCTCTAAAATCAGCCGAACTACGAATTCCGATTTACTCACCTGTTATCAGGAGAGAACCCAGTGCTGCATCTTTTAGCCCAGCACTGACCCTGATAAGTAATTCTAACCGTACTTACCAGTAACTTGAATTTCCTTCCATAGGCTAACATTGACTGGTTTCACTTGGAAATTCTTCTAAGTGTGGAGTTTTGGAACTTTATAATATTCCTCTAAAATCAGCCGAACTACGAATTCCGAATTACTCACCTGTTATCAGGAGAGAACCCAGTGCTGCATCTTTTAGCCCAGCACTGACCCTGATAAGTAATTCTAACCGTACTTACCAGTAACTTGTATTTCCTTCCATTGGAATCCATTGTCTGGTTTTCCGCATAAAAGTTTCAAAGTGTCGATTTTCACAAACTACAAATATTCCTTAAAAATCGCCTGTATGACTTAAACGCATTATTTCAACTGTTTACAGGAGATGCACCAGTGCGGGATCCAGGATCCACCACTGAGTAAGAAAAAGTAACGATAACACTACTTACCTGCTAAGTGAATTTCCACCCATAGGATAACATTGGTGATTCTATGTGAAAAAGTTTCTAAGTGTCAAGTTTTAAAATACAATAATATTCCTTAAAAATCACTACTGTAACCAAAACGCTTTTACTCAACTGTTTACAGGAGATGTCCCAGGACTGAATCTAGGATCCAGTCCTGTGGTTAGAAAAGTAATCCATAAAGTAACTAATTGCATTTAACTAGAAATTCACATTGAGCTCAATGTTGCATTGTGTTTGAAATTGTGTTGCCCATTGCAACAACTGTAACTACTGTACTTAAAACTCTATTGCCTATTTGCAAAGTATTTAAACTAAAGTAATTCATTCTGAGAAAGTATATTTTGTAATGTAATGTATAATGTAATTACAATGTAATTTAATAAATAAAATATCTAAAAATAAATAGTTTTAAAAAATGTAGTAAATCAGTATCAAAAAAATAAATATAACAATTAATACTTTTAAAAATTGTCATTTACAAAACCTTTGAAATTCACTGAAAAAACCATAGGTTTTAGGGGCGTTATAGTTAGAAATTAGCATTTAAAAAACCTTTGAAATACACTGAAAAAACCATAGGTTTCAGGCACGTTATAGTTAGAAATTAGCATTTAAAAAACCTTTGAAATTCACAGAAAAAACCATAGGTTTCAGACACGTTATAGTTAGAAATTAGCATTTCAAAAACCTTTGAAATTCACAGAAAAAACCATAGGTTTTAGGGACAGTTATAGTTAGTTGGACATTTCACTCGTACAAAACCATAGAAATTCCCCGTTATAGTTAGTTCAGCTAACTATAACTCGCGCCCCGCAATGCACTGCTGATGACATCACATATTACATCACTCATGACATGGTCAGTGACATCACTCATGACATCACTGATGACATCTCAAATGACATCACTGATGACATCACTGATGACATCATCCACGTGATAATCTGATGCACCTCCTCACACCCTAATAAAACTTTTGATACACCCTCTGTAAATTACAGACTGCCATTGTCAAAACCATAGACACTCCAACACCAATTACTATATACACACTCACTGATTCTTAGGTCTACACACACACATCTACTCACTCACCCGTACAGTCACTCATACTTATAGTCACTCAGTACAGGACTATTATATGCACTCATACACCTATATAAACACTCACACACCGCCACTCATCCATAGAGGTACTCACACACCTAGTCAGTCATGCTAAAAATTAAGCACACACGCATTTACTCACCTATACAGTTATACACACACCAGCTCACTTACTCATACAAATACTTGCACATTCTTACGCTCTTATACAATCTCTGATACAAGCACACACTCATCCATACAGTCACTCTCACAATCACACACTCTCGCTTATAGCTATTTATATACTCCAACACACATATATACTGCCTTTCACATATGTAGTTACTCACACATGTACCACTGGGACATACATTCACTCACTAACACACTCTTACACACACTTACCCACCCATACAGTCTATCACAGATGCAGTCTTGAAACCATCCACCCAGTGAATCACCCACTCACACATCTATGCACAGAGTCGCACACACCCCACCCACACAAACACTCAGGCACCCATACAGATACTCAGACAACCAATCAATAACTCATATAGACACTCATGTAGCTATTCACAAACCCATGCAGCCACTTACACAGCAACAGACGGATACAGACATTCACCCAGTTTAGTCAATAACCCATGCATTCAGTAAGATATGTTTAATCACTCACTTATAGAGTTAGTCACGCACCTACTAAATCATCCTTTCAGACACTTATACACCCACTCATTCTTCAATACGCCTTTCCCTATATATATTAAACATATTTAAACTTTACAGAAACACACAGTCACTGGATGATGTCATCAGTGATGTCATCAGTGATGTCACTGACCATGTCATGAGTGATGTAATATGTGACGTCATCAGCAGTGCATTACGGGGCGCGAGTTATAGTTAGCTGAACTAACTATAACGGGGAATTTCTATGGTTTTGTATGAGTGAAATGTCCAACTAACTATAACTGTCCCTAAAACCTATGGTTTTTTCAGTGAATTTCAAAGGTTTTTTAAATGCTAATTTCTAACTATAACGTGTCTGAAACCTATGGTTTTTTCAGTGAATATATATATATATATATATATATGCTATAGCAACCTGATAGAAAGCCCAGATGGTACAGAGATGTTCCCTTAAACCTTGTAGGGATGGTTTTAATGAGGATTTCCTATAAAGGAAAATCCACAGTTAGGAAGGTATATGTAAGGATCTACTTTACTGGGTTAGGAGGCAAAATCAAATTGGGCATTAAACTGGATCCCATAAAATAGAACTAGCTTTCCTAGTTGAAACTTCTTTATGTGAGGATGATGCCTCACAACCAACCATCCAACAGGGACCCCGCCCCAGAAATGAAGAAAACAACCCCCTCCTCACTCCACGCCCTCCTCAGCAATGATCACCCCTCAGAACAACATTAAGATCATCCAAACTCCAGGACCCCACATAAAGCAGAGAATCTGGAGGATTTTCAACCCACTCTCGGAGGAAGATATATCTTCTTTGCTGACTACGTCCAAACCCTCCTCCCACTTTGAGGACCCACTCCCAGCCTCCCTGGCAAAAACTCAACCATGCCCTAATACCCCTCTGGTCTAAGATAATAAACAGCTCCCTGAAAACCGGAGTGATGCCAGACTGTCTCAAACTCGGTCAATTCATGCCAAGAATCAAATAACCGGGAGCAAACCTGAACGACCTCAATAACTTCAGACCAGTTCTAATCTCCCCTTCCTAGCCAAAACTCTAGACAAATGCATTCTCGCACAGCTTGACCAACACATCGAAACTAATTATCTTCTGGACCCCCACCAATTGGGCTTCAGAAAAGGACGCAGCATGGAAACAGCCATTCCGAACATAATAGATGACTTACACACGTCTCTGGATACAGACCAATGCTGCCTACTCATTTTCCTGGACCTACCGGTGGCCTTCGACACAGTCGACCACAAGTTCCTTTTGGATTCCCTTAAAAAAAGAATTGTTGATGATGGCGTGGTCCTACGGTGGTTTGCATCTTTTCTACATAACCGCACTCAAAAAATATAAATAGACACTCAGACCTTGGGTACGACAAGGATAACCCAGGGGGGGCCCCACAGGGTTCTGTCCTCTCGCCCACACTGTTCAATATCTACATGGAACCTCTCACTGCCATCCTCAACCAAGCTAAAATCCCCTTCCATTTATATGCAGATGACACCCAGCTCTACATGGAAATCTCCTTGCTGGAAGACATTCTCTGATTAAACGCCACCCTTAAAGAAGTCCAACACTGGCTATCTTGCAACCACCTAAAGCTCAACCAAGACAAGACAGAATTCTACTCAAATCAAATACAGAGCAGCCCACCCAGATGCTAGAATGGATAAACTACATTGACGCTCTCAACTGCAAACTTTCTCTAGCCGACTCTGTCAAATCCCTAGGGATCACTTTGGACTCCAAACTGACCATGAAAGATCACATTAAGAACAATGTGAAAGGTGCCTTCTACCACCTGAAACTTCTGAACAAAATCAAACCCTACCTACTGCAGGAGGATCTGAAATCCGCCACTCAAGCGCTGGTGCTGTCAAGATTGGACTACAAGAATGCCTCCTTCACAGGCTCTGCTAATCACCTTGCACCCATCAGAACCACTCTCAATGCAGCAGCCAGAATAGTCACAGGAATCAAAATATTCAACCACATCTCCCCGGCCCTGCGAGATCTTAGATGGCTCCCAACTGAAGCCCCCCGCAGCTTCAAAAAAGTCTGTCTTACCCACAAAGCTCTAGACACCGGAACACCAACCTACCTAGCCTCTAAGCTCAAAAGAGCAGGACAGACAAGAAGCCTCAGAAGCTCAAATACCATGCTTCTCATCCCGTCCAAAGCCCACAAACAAAAAACTCAGGCTCGCTCCTTTTCAGGCAATGCCCCTAAAATCTGAAATGCCATACAAATACATATCAGGACCAATCCCTCCTTACCATGCTTCAAGAGACAGTTAAAAGAACTTCTAATCAACTGGCATCTCAAATAATGGATCATGAATTGCCCAACGAGACAACATCCCTAACTTCAGCCCTCCCTGGACCTCCCCCTGCAACTTCTTCTCTTCTGTACTCAACCACTGACTGTACCTGATCTGACCTACCTGAGTTGATTTATCTCGTTACCTCGATGTAAACATCTACGAAGCTGAATTGTCTTGCTACCTTGATGTAAACTTTTACTGTTGTAAAGCACTCTGATTCTCCCGGGTCTTGGTAGCGCTGTATAAAACTCTTAGTAAATTAATAAATAAATGTCTATAGCGTCATCCCACTAATTACCAACATTTTATCTTTGTCTCAGTATTGTGAAGAGATACACACATAGATGCTGTGATATCAATAGAGTTTATTCTCTAACGTTCATCAGCAGGATCACTGTCCTTCAGTGCATGAATAATCTATCAAAATTCTAAAGGAGAAACCAATAGGTAGGAGAATGGAGGCGGAAAAGCTGAAGAGGGAATTAAAGTGAAAGGAATAAACAACGGTAGTAGACAGTAACATAGACTCTGGCAATGTGCCTATTTGTTAACTAGGAAGAATAAAAATGAACTCTCAGCTTGCAATAGCATCCTTGTCAAAGTCCTTGATTAAACTTTCTTATCAAATTCATGAAGGACTTTTACATAGAGAGCATTTCACTGTCATTGCCCTCTTTATCATTCTTCATTCTGTTTGTGTGAGGATAGTAGGCAGCTGTTATGTGGGTACACCATTGTGAAGTCATTATTTGCTTGATGCCATTCTGAGTTGGTAAATTTATTTCACATTCAAAGTTTCCTGGCAATAAAAATCCTTTCATTTGTGGAGTAGTTGATAAGAGAGAATTCTGTGATGGAGGATACCACTAGCGGATGGAGGCTAACTCCGCTCCACGAGCGGAGTTTGCTGAATTTAGCGACTCTGTGCTCCGCTGGCGAGCATGTATTTTGGCATAAAACTCAGAATCCTCCACATAGCAGAGTTTGCCCCCTACTGCCCACGACACACTGACAGGAGCAGCCCTGTGACTGGGTAACTCAGAAGGCAGGTTTGGCTGTTTTGTAGACCAAAGGCCTGACCAAAGTGTGAGTGTGCCAGGTTGTGTCTCAGTGTCATGAGCTGATGCCCCCGCAGAGCCTTGGACAGTGGATGAGATGGCAGTGCCTCGGGTAGCAGTGCCTGGGATAGTGCCTCGGGGACAGTGGCACAGGTGGGCATTCCTGGAACAGTGCCTCGGGTGGCAGTGCACGCCTTCACAGCACCTAGGTCTCCTCCTCAGAGTCAGGGTGCATGTCAGGGTGGCATAAACACTCACCTACAGCAGGAACAGAGCAGGCAGCCGGGCCATTGCATCAATCTCACAGCTAAGGGAGGAGCATCCTCTCCAGTCTCTATACTCCCACTCCCACACCAGCGATATGGGAGTTCTGCATAAATCCCACATGGGACTAAAATCCTGGCGCCACTCTCAGCTTGAGCCGCCAGGGACGGAGGGAGAGAGAGCGGCTATTCCAGAGGGTGGAGCAGGGACAGAGCCAGAATGCTAGGCTCACCTGCGACTTCCACTTTCAGGTAAGGGGATACCCCACTAAGTGCGAGTCACCCGCTCCTCCTTGCCCTGTGACGCTTTGCCTATATATTCACTTCCTGCACCCATCTCAGGAGGCAGGTGAGTAAGGATCTGTACAACTCTGCCCCCCCATGATGTAGCATGGTGAGGCAGTGCGTCACTGAGCCCAGACCATGATGGCCGCGATGGCAGGCGCTGCAGAAGTGGGATTCTGTCGGCTGTGGCCTCTGCTGCTTCCGGGGAAGAGGAGATCGGCAACCTCGATTAGCTGCACTGCAGATGCCAGAGGGCTGCAGTGCAGAGTTCTGTTGGGGGCTTGACAGGAGCCCATATGAGGTAGGGGACGAGTGGACAAGTGAAATCTTTTTGTTTATATTTTTTATAGTATTTTTTAATACTAACTAAGGCATTATGTGAACTGAATCCAATGATTGGGGTGGAGCGGTACTCTGCGGAATTCCACTGAGTTTTAATGCATCTCTGCGGAATTCCACGTAGTGCAACTCTGTGAACTCCCTCCACCCTTAATTACCACTTCTTTCACCTATTAAAGCCTCATCTCCAAGGGCCATGGATTATGAACTTGACAAACTCAGCACTGTGAATCAGTAGGTGGGTCAAGGCACTGCTGCCTTGCAGAAGGCAAGACATCACACAAGCGTAGTGTGGGGCGCATTACGTAATTTCAACAACATTACTGCAAATACTAGCAAGAATATATAATTTGGTTCTAAGTGAGAATGAAGAAGCCAGTCAAGATGCATATCAAGTTCAGGTGGAAGATGCCACATCTTCTCTAGACAGCCTCATCATCAGTCTCACTGATATGAACTTTCACAGCTTAAAGTGAAGCAATAGGGAGCAAGTACTAAGGGGCATATTTACAAGGGGCCAGCACCACCACTGCATCAATATATTTGATGCACTGGCAGCACAGTAAGCACTCCAAATTTACAATACGATGAATTTAGGCCAATGCGCCATTTATTGTAGGCCTGCGTCAGAAAATACCTGTGCCTCAACCGGCTGTGCAATGCACATTTTAAAATATGCAAGCTAGGCGTTCCCATGTAAAAACAAACGCAAAACTGATGCAGTGATATTCACGAGTTTTTGAAAAAGTGATGCATCATCAGCAAGCGGCATTGCAGACCATGAAATGAGTCAAAATGTTTGCGCATTTGCAACCCAGGAGTTAGAAATGATGCATTGGTGCTGGTACATAATCAGAACACATACAAAGGACTATGGCAAGCTCAACTATGCTATGGAGGTGCTAATTCTTCAGCTTGGAGTAGTGAGGAGACCACCATCACCACACCCCCAGCACCCTCACCCTTACCACCATGTAGGCAGTGCAGCAGAAGGAAGCGTGCCAACTGCCACAGGATTACTCTCATTGACCCCAGGGAAGATGAGGTTATCAGCTATTGTCGACACAGGAGGGAGTCCATCATACGCCTGCTGAACCAGATTGCACCAAGGCTGCAGCCAACAGCTGACAGGTCCACCAACATCCCTCCGCAGGTCAAGCTGATGGCAGTCCTCCACATGCTGGCATCTGGTTCATTCCATACCACAACAGCCGGAGTGGCTGGAATATCACAGCCATCTTTCTCTGCATTCCTACCCACTGTCCTGGATGCAATTTTCAGCCTCACACCCCAATACCTCCTGTTCCCCACGACACAGCAACAACAACCGGACATTAAGAAAGGCTTTTTTCCATTGCTGCATTTCCACATGTCTTGGAGGCTATGGACTGCACACTTGTTCAACTGGTTCCCCCTGCTGCAAGTTCATATCTGTACAGGAACCGGAAGCAAACATAATCAATGTGCAGGCCATCATGGACCATCGGGGGATCTTCACAAATGTGCTAGCAAGATACTCAGGGAGTGCGCATGACGCATACATCTTCAGGCACTCCATCATAAATGACCGTTTCCAGAATGGGCAATATGTGAATAGCCTACTTGTTGGTAAACAAAACTAAAGTACATTACAGATCAACTAACAGTAACAAATTTATGACATATTAGCCATTTCTGTGTCTGTTCACAAACATAGGGACATATGACTGATGGGTGTGCCTCATACATGCCTGTTACCACAAAAGAGAGCTAAGGAGGAGAAAGGCACCCCTACAGTCCTCCAAGTCAAAAATTCGCAAAACACAGCAAGGTAGGGTGCGAGTAGGCACTGAAATGGAACAGTACCCCGGATCAGGTCAAGCACCTCCTACTATAAGTAACGTGGGACCGTTCAAAATGGAAAGGCCATCCTTAATCAAAGAGGATGCCTCACACACATAATAGGGTCATGCTTCTTCATCGGCATCTTCTCCCCACCCTGGTAAGATAGTGCTACCAGGGCGGACTCAACCTCCGCAAAGACTAAGCGGTAGGAGTGAGTTCTTACATAAAACTACTGGACAGAACGGGATCCAGCTAAATTCAAAATACCTTGGGTTCCTCAGTTATGACCTTTATTCGTGAGGATCCTAGGTATGTTAAAAAAATCAATCTGATGATGGCTATCACAGAGTGCAATGCCTCAAGCCCGTCCTTTACTTGCAAACATGTTTCTGCCCTCAATAATTAGCCTGATAGGTCTGGGGCATTCTTCAGGGCTAGTGGATCCGTATCGTATTGGCCTAGGTGTCAAAAAGACCCTAAGTATTGATGTAAGTGAAACACCTACTGAATTTCCCAAGTGAGTCCTACCTGGCCTACTAATTCCAGGATTCCGTTGATAACCTAATTTGCGGAAATCAAAAGACAAGACAGTATGTACACATGCACGTTGCAAAGAGAGATACAGTATTAAAATCTCATATACAATTATTATCATGCATCATGGTACACCTGTAAAGCAAACCCACATGTCACACAAATTAAGGCATGCAAAGCCACTTTCTGTGCATTTGAATGACATAAAGGTACAGAGCAATGCAACGCATTCCAAAATGCAGTGTAGCATCACTGTGTGCAAGGGAGGGCTTACATGGCTGTTCTGGGGGTGGCTCCATGCAACTCCGATGGTTCATAAGACAAGTCTTGTATCCCACACCAGGTTAACTTTGGAATGAAACAAATCGATTGGGTCTTTCCGGTGATGTGTAACAAGGAAATTGAACTGAAGTCAGCCAAGTCACTAATTCTTCCTATGCATGCTGCAGCCAGTGGCACACATACATAGACCATCATTGCTCTGAGAGTCCATCATGTTCAGGAAGGTGCCCCCACGCACAAAGAAAAATTGTCATGCAATGCAGGCACCCAAGTACCTTGGTGCAAGTGTGTCTGTCCGTGCTAGGCAGCACATTGTTCCATATGTATGGGGAATTGACAAAGGGCAGTGAAGCAAGTCTTGCTGAGCTGTCATACACCAATGCGAAAAGGCATGAATCCCTCGCATTTCAGAAACATGGCACATTACTCTCCTTTCCCCCAGCACTGGCACACATTTTGCTGCCCAGTGCCAATGCAGGCACGCTTGTAGTATGGTGAAAGGGTGCCAGCGCTGCAAGAGGATTGTTTTTGTGCACGAAGGGACACCTTCCTGCACAAATAAAATTTCCTGAAGTATATTCCTCTTGCTGTGTTTGCAGCACAATGTAGTACACATGAAAAGGTTAAAAAATTAGGAAAGAGGGAACAAAACTATTTGTTATGCCTGCTCTGGTGAGCTGGAAGGTTGTGGCACTTGCCCAGGTTTATGTGTTTAAGTAAATCTAGGCCTGGGTAAGAATCTATGCGTATTGTGAGTAAACACCCACTGCAACGCCCATGGAACACCTTCCTGGTGCAGATCATGGCAACAGAGCTATTAGTAATCCTTTAACTTACTCCATATTTGTGAGCCCATGCAAAGTCTTGCACAGAGGCTTTCGTGGCCTCATAGATATATTTGAGAGGCTTGCGCTGCTGGAGCCAGAAACAAAATTGACACTATGGCGCGGCAAGCCTCTCAAAAACATGCCCATTGTGTGCCAGTGTAGGAGGAAAGGTCTGGTATGTGATGTATGGCCAAAATACTGTCTATCACTGCCCTTTCTCTGAGTCGCAGTGCAGAGCAGACAGATGACGTACAGCACTGCACAGTGCCTCTTACCCAAACATCTTGGCAGCTGTGTCATGTGCACATAGTGGGATCAATGCACTGCAATGTGTAGATGATTATGTGCCACAGTGACATGCACACATCTGTCAATTGCAAGAGTGGTTGATCACCAGTGTGTATCAATGTGTCATTTCACTCTGTGGGGATGGATGGAACCACATCAACTGCGCTGGGTAATTATCATTATTAAATCATGCGGCAAGACAGACAAGCCAATTATGAGTTCCAAGGCAACCCCAGAGAAAAGTCGAGGTGAGTGTGCCCACAAGTGCGTACCAACTTTTGGTATCAGTCACAGGACACCAAGCTCAGTGGTGTGTTAAAAAGTACTGTGTAAATCCGCAAGTGTGTTACCCATGGCAGTATACATGTATGTTGATGAAAGTTTAAATGAGCAACGCAGCAAGAAACATGTGTAACGCCCATGTGTGGTATGATATGTCATTTTAGGGCCTAAACAAGTATGAACGTCCATCCTGGATGGCATTGTGACACCAACAGTACAATACACACATATGTCTTGACAATAATGACAGTCTATGTACACACATACACGTAGGTAGACAGCCGCATTGACTGATGTAACGAATGTGATGGTTCACTTGTTCCAGTCTTTGGAGCGAAGGGTAAGGTGCCTCTTATTTCCTCAGAGGTGTCCTTACTGGGTCTGAGGCACCTACCGACTACCTCTAGGGTGCCCATGACAGTCTCCATCACCACCCACACCTCATCTACCAGCTGATGCTGGGCTCCTACTGCCTGCTGTTGAAAGACAACTTGGGGGTCCTCAGAGTTCAGGGCTGGGCTTGGGCTGGCAGATGGGTTAGCATGTTGCATGCGGTTCCTCTGGAGGCCCATCAACACTGTCAGCCCCTCCCGCAACTGGAGAAGGTAATAAAATATAGTCCAGGATTTTCTGAAAAGTGTCCTCGTCCATGGGGGGCAGAATGTCATTGCCAGCAGGTTGGTCATCAAGGACAGGCAGGCAGTAGTTTCTCCCGCTGCAGTAAAATGGAGATATTTCAATGATGTTCTATGCTAGAAGTCCACATGAGTAATCTTTCTGACATACAGTATTTATCCTCATTCACTTTAATTTCAACATTGATGTGTAGTGCCTATGTGACTTGTATGTACTGAGGCCATGTGGCACTGTAGTGCTTTTCAGATGGCAGTTTTTGTGCATTGTTCACACACAACTGTGTGACAAGGGTGATTGTGTTTGTCATACCACGCGTTGCAACACAGTTACACAGCTTGCTGCCCTGCCAGTGTGGGTAAGTTGAGGTAAGGTCCACATCTGCCTTGGAGATTAGCTTTCTTTATCGTAATGGCTACACTGACTATGATTTCAGGTATTGACAACACTACTGTGCACATTGCACCAAGTCGCCAGGATCCAGTTTGATGCGTAGGTGAAAACAGTGACCAGTGTGTGCTAACTCTGAGGGGATAGGCCCAGTAAAACTAGGTAGAGTGCTAGCAATGACACCCCATTTCATAATTGCCTGAGTTGGTTATGGGCACAGTATCACCCATCGTTTGACTCAGCCCCACTCACTTGTACATGTACATGACTCTTCTGGCAATCCTCATTTTGGTCCAGGAACTCCAATTACTGTCACACACTGATGCCACCCGGATAATACATTGACTCTCATGTGACTGCAAGCCCTACAATATGAGTCACCACTTCCAACTACACAACATGGCTGCCTGTATTTGTGGACTGTGTGTCAAGCTGTACCCCTACATGCTAGTAGTTGGGATAATCATTGACATGTACCTACACTGGTTTGCAACACAACTAGACCCATATTTCTCAGCCTCCAATCATCACGGAATCATGCACATAGTTATGGAAACATAGCTCAGCCTGTCACTTCAAAATTCCCAGTTTGACATCCTCCTTCTTTGACATATGTGGCCTGGTAATAGATTTCTTCTTTTGCCTCCCTCCTGAAATGTGCTACGTCTTTACCCAGGTCCACATCACATGTAGGATGTAGTACACCTATGCCCTCTTCTGTGGCATCCCTTCCCAGTTGCAACAGAAGTGTGACACTATACGACACAGCAGTGTATGTGTCTTGTTCAGGCTGCCTTGCAGTACACACGTCACTTCTCACCTCTTTGCTATGCAATGTTTCCCCATTTAGACACAGTGCCAGTTCAATGTGCTGAGCCACACCTACATTGCACACCAGTACCAGGGGCCCACCAGGCTCACACACAATTTATTGTTTTAACAAGCACACATGTTCCTCTGGTGTGCATCAATTGCACCCCCCCAAGAATTTGTACATAACAGGAGTTAGGGTGGTGACTGACATGGCAGGCTCCACCTGTGTGCTCTCACCCCGCACATCAGGACAGCTGTGTGTAATGTAGTTTCATGCTAGTTACTATAGACATGGCTCCTCACATGTTCCTATGTGATGGTACTTCACATGCCCAACACCTGACCCCGCTCTCAGGTGAGGAGTTTATCCTTTGACAACCTCATTCAATTCCACAGCTTTGCAGTCCAGATTTGGCTGCATGGCCCAAAGACAAGCACACTACCCTCATGGTGCAAGGGGGCATGCATTATCCAAGTCAGGGTGAGCAGGGTTCCAGTGTCCTGGCATGTTGTGGTGTTCCAGTCCAGATGTTTTGCTTGGTATTGTGGGACTTGTATTCCTGGTTACTAATGTTATACATTGCACAGCAATTGACAGTATACAAATTGGAACCTAGACTGGTGCTGCACATCACGCATCAGCTGAACAAACTTGACAGGGCTAGACTGGTCTGTGCAACATGTGACTGGTCATTTTTCTTTCTCTCTCTCACTTACAGCCAGGCATACTATGTGTGCTAACAAATGTTCTATTGAGGGATTAGTACCCCCTGGCTTCCTCCGATCCCCTCTCATCCTAAGTGTGTTTTTGAATATTGTACAGCTCCTGGGCTGAGGATCTCCTTTGATCATTCCTTCTCCCCCTACCCCCCTCCTTTTTGGTTTGATCAACTCAACCACGGGTGTCGCATTACCAAACCATGACATACACCACAGGGTTTTCTTTTGATGATGACATGATTCAGTCCATTTTACAGACACCAAGTATATTGGAAACTAATCCCATCCCTGCTCTAACTCAGTCAGATGAATGGGGTAAACTTACTAACCTTAAAAGACAACACACACGCACTATGATGCACGCAGCCATACTTATCGAATACCTGTGAGGGAACTTAGCACCCCAAGGGCTCATAGTGACCAATGCGCCCAGACTATTCTTAGAAAGCAAAGTCTTTAAAAATAAATGGTCTTCAATCTCGTGGAAGTGCACTAGAGATTGTCTGGTCCTGCTTATTAACAAAGAAACAGCCAAACTTATATTTATTGAAATCCAGCAATTCTGTCTCAGATCAAATGCTCCATTCAACTCAGTGCCTTCAAAAAGAAACTGGAAGAAGTAAACAAGACACTTAGTGAAACCAAAGAAGGCATTTTGAAATACTAAAATAATAAACTCAGGAAAGACATGGAGAGATTCAGCCACGAAAGGGTATACCCATACCTTGCTGATGACTACCACACACAGACCACCAAGAACAACTTGAAGAAAGGAACAAGAGAGTGGCAACAGGGTACTGACAGATGGACATCCAACTCGGACGAATGAAGCAAGAGTGAGGACTCTGACTCTAGTGGATCGTCTGATTTTTTGCCAACGAGAAGGAAGAAACAGAGGATACGCATCAGGGAACTACCAGCCCCCTTTTGCACCACCACCTCAACCATGGTGGCCATCGCAACCTTGGGGTTACCCACACCAACCTTTCCAACCGCCATTTTTTGGGGAACGACCATTCCAACCATGTTTTTTTTGGGCAGGGCCGAGGCAGATGTACAAGGAGAAGAAGAGGCAACTGGACTTATCAAGATGCACAACAGGATGCCCAGAGACAACATATACGGTGGGATCCATCAATAGAACAATGGGTCACGAGCAGTATGTCCAAGGACCCAGCGGCATCAACAAGCAATGTCCCAACCTGATTGTAAACCTCAGCAGCAGACAACTTACAGATTTGGAAACACGAGTTTTAAACAAAGGACTGGGCTCCTACCCACTTGGGAGATGACTTCACGATCCACACCGAATTTGCCCAGTTCTTTCGAAAAATCAGACCAAACTTTTTCTTTGATTAGGCTACCAACGACTTGGTGCATACGGATACGAACACAGGACTACATAACAAATCCACCTTCAATCCCCCATTACACCTGGTCCCCACCGAAGTGGCAACCTTTGAGAAGGTGGTTCTCAAGGATTTTGAAAACCAGAAATTGTTGGCGAGAATACAATTTTTTAAGATCTCCAAGGAGGAAACTACATGCCTGCAGAACCTAAGAATGGACCAAGAAATCATAGTCAAACCAGCTGACAAAGGTGGAGCTATAGTAATCATGGACCGCACACAATATCATGATGAATGTGTCCGGCAACTTTCAGACACTAGACACTACACTAAACTCTGTAGTGACCCAATACCCAGACTACAGAAAACCATCAAGCAACTAGCTGAGAAAAGCAGGGAAGAAGGGTGGATTACGAAAAGCGAATGTGAATTTTTACAACTGATCAAACCACGGACACCCTTCTTTTGTGTTCTCCCCAAAATCCACAAACCTGTAAAACCACCACCAGGGAGGCCGTTAGTTTCCGGAATAGGCTCCATTTTGGAGCCCCTCTCACAATTTGTGGATTGTTCCCTACAGCCTTTTGTAGCAAAGATGCCACCGTATCTGCAAGACACGAAACATGTGTTGAATGTCATTACTGAGATTCCATTTGATCCAAATATTCACTATCTAGCTTCATTTGATGTGGAGTCACTATATACGAATATCCTCCAGGATGACACCCTTTTGACCATCGAAACACTCTTGGAACAAAGAACAGAGGGAGATGTGACACCAACATCTTTCCTAATGGATTGCGCAACCTTAGCAATGAAGGAAAACATTTTCAATACCAAGAATCCCTCTTTTGGCAGACATCAGGGACTTCCATGGGCAGTACGTTTGCGCCGAGCATGGCGAATCTGTACATGCACCAATTTGAAACAACACATATCTACCCTGATGAGAATCCGTATGCATGGAACATAACCACCTGGAAGAGGTATATAGATGACATTCTGGTCATCTGGGAAGGTGACCTGTAATCTCTCCTGAGTTTTTCCAGATGCCTGAACACAAGGAACAAGAACCTAAAGTTCACCTGTGAATACAGTAAGACAACGCTACCCTTCTTGGACCTCTTACTGTACCCCAAAGATGGAGGCTTGTGTTCCGAGCTATATAATCCATGTCACAGAACTCACTACTTTGCTATTATAGTTATCACCCACGAGAACTGAGAAACAACTTACCTGTAGGACAATTCCTTAGGTTAAGGAGAAATTGTACTGAACTGGACAAATTCAAGGACCACGCATCCAAA
This sequence comes from Calotriton arnoldi, assembly GCA_963921515.1. Lineage (NCBI taxonomy): Eukaryota > Metazoa > Chordata > Amphibia > Caudata > Salamandridae > Calotriton > Calotriton arnoldi. The sequence continues at coordinate 274,368 of CAWUFW010015729.1, forward strand.
CTCAGCAACAGCTTGATACAAAGATCATATCCTCCCCATGTGATCAGGAAGGCAGCAAAAAGAGCAAGAAATAACAACAGGGAAGCTCTGCTGGAATCATATACTAAACCATCATCAGAAAGGCTGGTATGCATGATCACGTACAGTCACCTCACGGACACAGATGGGAAGGTGATTAAAAAGAACTGGCCGATTTTGAATGTGGGGAATAGATCACTTCCCAAAGCCCTCTTTGCATTTAAAAGAAGAAAGAATATAAAGGACATGATTGCACAAACTAGACCATGGATACCAACTAAGAAACCAACATCACAACTCTGTTGGTCCTTACCCTCAATAACAGGACACTTTCCCTATGGGTCATGTGCAGTCTGTCCCTACCCGTGAGATTGACATAGGCCTACAAACACCGTGGACACTGAACAGACATACAAATTGTAACACTGAGGGAGTTGTCTACTTTTAAAATGCCCCTGCAACCTAATGTACCTAGGGATGACGACTTGCAAGATAAAAACAAGGATCACTGAGCACCGTAATTCAATTAGATCTCAGGAGACAAATACTAAATTGACTAGACACTTTCAAGACTAGGGCCACACAGCCAATGACATCTTTTGGCTAGTACTAGACAAACCCAACTACACCACAAGCATAGGTTCACTAGAATATGTACTCTTCTACAGAGAACAACGCTGGGTGTTTAAATTGAAATGTGACAGCAGAGGTCTTAACGATGATATACCTTGGACCAGTCTGTCCTGATAGATGGGTCGACATCTCTGGCTCCTGTTCGAGCAGGACTGCATGGGGGGGTTGGGCGCGCGCATCAACCTACACTGGGCCCACATGTGCATACGTTCCTTAACCATCCAACTTGGCCGCTCACAAGAGCTAGTCTCCTTTCTTCTTCTTTCCCCCAGTCTTTCATTAGTTTTTGATTTCATTTCTCTCCTCCCACATCCACCATCGACGCACCGCATATACTGGATGCTGAGTTCCTTTCGCTCTATTTTCTATACATTGAATGGCGCCCACTCTTTCCATGAAGACACGGAACACACCCTAGGTGTCTTGTTTCTTCAAATATCTTGCACGTTTAACAATGGGGCCGCACCTTTTGTGTTTTTCCGCACTGCAGGCAAGTCTCCTTTCCCCCCAGCAGGACCATGGATCCCTTCATTCCCAGGGTCACTCACGTGACCAGTATGCACGTTCACGCATATGCTGTACGCGTTCCACTCCCCACTCCCAGGGCGAGGATACCACACTCCTCCTTCATGTCCCTTCGGACAGGGCTCCGGTTAACCACTTATAGCATTATGAAGCAGTGAGGCACAGAGAGACTTAGGTTTTTTTTATAAAAAAAGATTTTTATAAAATTCTCATCCGCGCCCCACACTAATGCAGTTACTTTTCCCTAACTATGAGACTCTTGCAACACACTGAGATGCCTTTCCTCTAGGACCACGGGTCCCAGAATCCTCTGGGCCGCCCACGTGACCAGCACACACATTCACATGTGCTGGACGCTTCCGAATCTATGAATTTCGTAGCCCAGGCAGCAGACACCTCACTCTCGCCTGGACGTCTCCTCGACTTGTGCACCATACAAATATGGTAAGCCACGACTTCTAGGGCAAAGTAAGTGAGACGGCTGCATCTGGCTCTCTCACTTTGGCTTAGTATCTGGGACACGGCACCCAGCGTACTACAGATCCCAGCATCTGTTTACAGGACCTCCCACTTACCACTTAGATCTTTCAGTCTCCCCTTTCTACACTGGGTTTCCAAGGGAACAGGCACGGACACATTGGATCTGAGCATTTAGTGCCTCATAGCCTGGATAACACAGACCGCTTCGGGCTTTAGCGCATTGCTAGACCACACACTGTGTCCCTGCGTGACGGCCTGTCTCGACCCAATCAACTCATTTCCTGGATGCCTCAGTTACGCAGCGGGTACCCCAGTTTACTTTTGTGCATAGGCAACAGATTTTGCCCCGCTCTGGTATCCAATAGGACCTTGTGCCAGTTTCGAACCGAGCACAGCTCTTTCCATGTGCTTCAATCATAAGACGTAAGCAGGCATGCATGATAGCCTGGGGTCCAGTCGGTGAGTGCTGTACGCTGCTGCAGGACTGCCATGTGATCCAAGTGGGACCAGAGATATGTAGGACTCGTCAGCCCCCGAGGGTGGGGGCAAATAAATACACACACATAATCCTACTTACAAAAGGATGGCGGAACTAAAAGATGTATAACAAGATTCCACTGGTCTCATGGAGCCCTAACCACGAATCATGTCTTCCAAAAAAGATTGAACAGATTTGTTTTTTTCCCCAATATCTGTGGGTTGATATGATTTTATATTGTTTGCACAATATTAAACACTATGCTCTATGTTCTTCACAGTTGGGCACAATTAGACGGTTCAAGAGCATGGAGAGTTGGTTTGATATATCGCATTATAGGTAAGCGCTAACCTATACCGAGTAAATAGAGCACACATTGTATAATGTTTTCACAATATTTGAATGTTGTTTAATTTTTTCCACAGTAAACAAACCCCCTTTTAAGTGAATTGGGTCGTTGAACACCTGACCGCCCAGGTCTTGTGGGTGGCCAGTATATTTACCTACTTTTCACATATGCAGAGTGACTATTATATTTGGGTCCTGGTGAATGCCTCTGGATCTCTATAGGGGTCCAACGAATGGCAGAAACATGTTGACCTTTCTCTAGGGATATATTGGTTTAATCCCTAATCCTCTTGCTTTTTAATTGTGTCCCTCCGATCACCCAATAACAATTCAGTGGACCCAGAGAGACACTTTTAATCACTCACAAACCTCTCATTCACCACTATCCACACGCTCATCTCTGAGAAAACACCTCAGCTCCTCCCTTCGGGGAGTCACAGCCCACACCTCAGTGTGAGGAGGGAACCCATATGATGAAGCATGTCACCTAACTGTGAGTGAGGGTTCTTGTCCTGAAGGAAATTTCTCCTCCTGTTTCTTCTACAGACATTACAATACTTCTACCTTACTTTTTCTCTCTCTCTCACTTATAGCTGGGCGTACTCTGTGTGATAACAGATGTTCTATTGAGGGATTAGTACCCCCTGGCTTCCTCCGATCCCCTCTGATCCTAAGTGTGTCTATGGTTATTTTGACTTACATTCCTATGATGTATGACTGCACATGTGACCAATTCCATCCCTTTCCCTTACACTCAGCACAGTTCAGCACAAGAACGTAGCATGCTGCACTGCAGAGCATGACATATTTGGTGATATTGTCCCTTGTTGCCACTTACCCTGTACGTTTTATTGGTCCTCATAGGCTGCACTGTTGGGTCCTTCTACTCCTGCCACCAACTCTGCTGGGATAACTGCTGCCACCTGCTCCTCCAAGGACGTCAGCTCCTCTAGGTCCTCAGATCCACCTCCTCCAGTCTGCATGACTGCCCTCAGGTTGCTGGCCAGTTTCTCCTTGGTGCTGTGCTTGTAAGCATTTCAGTGCTTCTTGCACTCTGCCACTGTCCTTTTAACTTGCTCTACACTGATGACCTTGTCCACTATGGACTGCCAAATGGCCTCTCTCTGTCCTAGTGGCAATTTTAGGGTGACAAAGAGTTGATGTTCATACTTTGTCACCTCTATGATGACTATTTGATTCTCCTCTTCACTAAAATTACTCTTCCTCTTCCCCTGGGGGGTCTGTCTGGATATTTCGACTGGTGCTGGGCTTGTGGGGTTGTTCCCCTGGATGCTGCTGCCTGCTGCCAGCTCCATCTCTCCTTTAGATGTATGGGGAAATGTTTTTTTTCCAAATGCAATACTTTTTGGTATGATTTCTGATGTACTACGCACTAAAATGGGACGCAAGGCTGATTTGCGCTGCATTCCGTGCCGCAAAGCAGTCTAGCGTCACTTTTGCTGCACATGTATCAGTTTTCACTACGACATCGCTACCAAGGGTGCATCATTTTTTTGACACAGTCTGAGACCTTACGCTATGACGCGCCGTATTGTAAACACCATACAGCCGAGATGTCTAGAACTGTTGTACAGCAGCGCAAGTATTTCTGACACATTGCTTCCTTACTGCAGCGATTCTTCAGTTCTTGTAAATATGCTCCTAAGTTTATCTGAATATGTTTTATCTTCTTTTGATTGCATCTGCACCTGCTGCCATTTGCAAAATATTCAAAGGCTAAAGCAGAAAGGCTAAGAGGCTTTGCCCAGTCGATTCCAAAAATATGTTAAAATGCCTTATAGTTCTCTCTGAGAACCTCAATATAGTGTTTCACCTCAAGGTTACGCTATAGAATCACTGGTCCCAAACCTAAACATAGGACCAGCTCTGAACAAATTGTAAAATGTGTAAAACTGAATACTCATTATGCCGCATGAGGATTTAAATACTGAAGACACAGGAATGTTGTGCCCTGCTTGGGCCCTATCCCTGCTCGAGAAACAGCAACCATTCTGTTAGTGGTTTGCATGCTTACAGCACAATGACAACATTTGTTCTTGGCAGGCAGTATTTACTTAACTGATGTTTACATGTGGTGATGTTTTCTTTGATGTATTCATTATTGCTAGCACAAATTACCCCCAATGGAACCTATCCTGACAGTATTTTGTCATCACTAGCATTAGGGTACAACATTAGTGCTGTCTGGCTTTAACAATAGTGGAACAGGGATTTACTTTTATGAGGCCAATTTACTCTCTGGCACCACGTCAAACATTATTCATGTTGTACAACCCGTGGTATTTTTTAAAAGCTGGACTGCTAAACTATAAGAATTCTCATTTTAGAAGAGTGTTATATAAAGTAATAAGAAGATAAAGGTGATAATATTTCAGGAAGGAGCCTCGCATTCCAAATATTCCATGCTCTAAGACTAATCTGCACTCAACACCCGGGCAGCTGTGCACATTCATCTTCTCGCCTCCTTAGCAGTAACAAAGCCCCCTCTTGTCCCAGCAGTGGCCCCTGAGCTTCTCAAAGGAGCAAGTCATTGACTTTGGAGTCATCCGTTGCTTCATACATGAAGCAGTGATCCTAATCAATCATACACCAGGGAATGCGGACAGGTCTGCCCTCTTACAAAAGGAAAACTCATGCTCCTGCCCAGCGCCATGTAACCATACAGAAGGTCTCCCTACTGACCCTTTCCCATCACGAAAACCGATTTGCAAAAAGAAGAGACACATCCATTGTGCACAGAAAACTTTTGGATGGTGAAATGGCTGCAGATATTCCGGGGATATTTTGATTCACATGCTCTATATATGCTGTGCTTCCATTGGACAGCAGTAGCAATGGCACAGAGGTGTTCCACAGAAGGGTGCACGTTGAAGCATTTCAAGTAATGAAGGAGTGGCTTTGGAAGTGCGCAGCAAAGAAGTCCAGAACGAGGCTGACCTTTTCTAAGGTCAGTCAGCCACATTCCCAACTCCTCACACCTGCCTCTCTGCTCCCACCTACCTACCCCCAGTTCAGCAGCTAAGCCGTGCAGTGGCGGCCGGTAGGGATCGGAGGTAGGTGGGAGGGGGCTGGAGGGGAGAGGATGCGGGACGTAGGGGGGTGGATGCATGGGGAGCAGCTATAAAAAAAGTTTTATACCTTTTTGCCGCTTTCTCGCCGCGTCTCTCCTCCGTAGTCCTTCCCTTGCTCGGCCACAGAGAGCACACCCAGGCTCCAAGTCAGCCAATCACAACTCTGCCTTACCATAATTGTGATTGGTCTAAGTGCGGTGTTTCGGTGCTGAGACGCTGACTGGAGGCCTGGGCATGTTCTCGACGTAGACTGTAATGCAGCCAACATGGAGAACATGCGAAGTGTGCAAGACTGTTTTGGGCGGCTCGAGTGTGGCCTGAATGTAGGGCACTTCTCAGCAATCTTCACAAGTCCCAAACCACCTGAATGGCCACAATAGAGGCAAAGCAAATTATACCACAAAATTGAAAAAAAGAATAAACAACCAGTCCTTGACGAATGGATTCTAGACACCCTCTAGAAACAACAGTATAAAACAAGAAATACAATCCGCATCTTTGAAACCATTTGGGAAATCTTTCTAAAAATGTATGTAAACTGAGAAATCAACGATTTTGAGTATGGGTTCCACGACGTGGCTATTAAGTTCAAAATCTCTTGGCTTCTCTTCCCCCGTTTTACTTTCCCTTTTTGTGATGGGTGTATGTCTATAGTCCTGCATCATTAATTGTTATATGTCTGGCCTTTCTACTTTTTTGAGGAAATAGGGCATAGTGTCAGAAACCTTGGATAGTTGCATTAGAACGCCCATGCACCACCCATGGTATGCCCCCTTTGCGCTAAGTAATGCAAAGCAGCGCTATGAGCTGCTTTGCGCTACTGTCAAGTGATTGTCTGGAAAGTAAATTAGTAAAAAAAGATTTGGCGTCATTTTGTGTCACTTTTGTGACGCAAACATGACCGGAGATTTAGTAAATCGACTCTCTACTGTTAATTTATTTAGTGTTGTTAAAAAAGGATGCATCTTTTTAAAAAAAAAAATAACGTAACATCAATCAAGAGAAATTAACAAAAAGGGTATTTGATCTGAAATATGGAAATAAACCAACAAAATACGTAAGAATTGGTATCCATCAGCTATGTTCAGTGGGCTCTGTCCTCCCTTTAATTTTAGGCCCGGCGTTAGGTAGGACCTTATGATTTTACTAAGATTATATAAATAATATTCTTGCTTTTATGGGTTTTTAGCCGGTCTCTTCAACCACTGGTTTACTATTGTGTCATTTACCTTTTTACTTCCATCCACTACAGCATGGGCTATTGGGTCAGCCCACTCCACCCATTGGCTAACTTCAATGTAAGTGAAGGCATTCTACTTTTTCTCTAAGAACACATCCTTACACACAGTAGATCTCTTCAGTGTGAGGGACTATTAAAGTAAAGTGCTCTTTTTGAGACAAAGGAGTATTTTAACTTTTAGCTAAACCTTTGTTTTATATGGGTGAGGGCCTAGCAGCACCCGTAACAGTGCAATTTTACAAAAACAATTGCAACATGAAACAAGCGCTGACAAAGCCAAACTTAAGCCAGACAATGCGAGGGCTATTGGTTTTACCAATGCCTTTTTCATTCTCTGCAGGCAGGGAAGATGCCCAGTGAAAATCTCAGGTGCAATCCACTCTCGCCTATTTCAATGCATGTGTAGAAAATGACCATCTTTTGCGTGGTATTTCCCCTACATTTTTGCCTTCTGTAACTGAACCTGTTTTTGTTGGCCATAGGACTCTGCATACATTATGCCTGCTAACCAATGAGAAAGAGCTTGACCTCTCCCTTATAAACAAGATATATTTGCTTATACGTACTTGGCAAATTCAATTTACTTGTATATGATACCACATGTACCCAGGGCCTGTAAATTAAATGCTGCTAGTGGGCTGCAGGATTCGTTGTGCCCAATAAAGTTGTACCTTAAAAAATGTCTACAGATCTGCCAATACTGGCTGGGTAGGCAGTCTTAAACAGCCATGTCGACCTGGCAAAATAAACGTTTTGTCAGGCCTAAACCTTCCTTTTAACATTTAGAAGTCATGCCAAAGGTAGGCCCTAAATGCCCTGGGAGCATAGCATTTAAAAAGTATAACATGTATGTTGGAGAAGGGTGGTCTGGAGGCATGCACTTGGGCTACTCTGGAGATAAGTGAGCTAAAATCAAGCAGACACTAGAAAGTAGACTAGAGAGGGTACAATTAGAGTGGACATTGGAACAATTTGTATGTGATGGGCTAGGTTTGGAGTTCAGCATCTCCTATGATAGAAGGTAGGTGGAGGATTCTGTTTTGCAACTGTTATTGTGATAAGTAAAACAAATGGAACAACTGGCAATAATAATAATCATAAGACATAACCATAATAATTTTTTAAAAACCGATATTTAGCCAATAGCTAGGAAAAAAATAAGTATTTATTTTATTTTTACTAAAACATAAACCTATCCTCACCTCTCACAACATGCCCAACCACTTCCTAAATCATCAAAAAACATCCTAATAAAACTACAGCTTCCTGATTTGTCCTACCCTCTCCACCCACAATTGGCCACTGACCTCCCAAACCTTGAAAACACACTCTAGTTAGCCTACTTCTTGTCCAACTGTCCCACCTTTACCACCCACTACAGGCTCACCCATCCCTAAACCATCAAAAACATCCTAAGAAAACTATCCCTTCCCCCACTGGTCCACCCTCACCACCCACACCAGACCCACCCCCTCTCTAAAACAACAAAAACATCCTAGTAAAACTACCCTTTCATCAACTCTCCAAATCTCACCATCCACAAAAGACTCCCATCCCTAAACCATCAGAGTAATCTTAATAACACTATTCCTACCCAGCTGTCTCACCCTCACCACCCAAAAAAGGTCCACCTCCTCCTTAACAAAGGTGTCCTTGATGTCATCAAGTTTTTTGAAAAATGTGCTTTGTTATCTTTAACCTTTAAGCATTTTGCAAAAACAGTGGACCTTTGTGAAACGGGTAGATGGTGGGCTCATCTGGTGAATGTGCTTTCGATGCAGAACTTGGCCAGTTACAGCAGCTGGACTGATGGTGCTGCCTCCTCCCTGCCAGCTGAACCCTGGAAGCAGCAGCTGCTGAAGCCTCCTTCTCTTCCTCAAGGATAACCAGCCAGTTGAAGGCCACTTCCATGGCCTGTATTGTTTAGAGGCACTGCCAAACCTCTGTGCCCCACCGGTGATGATCCAAGGCCTTACCATGGGATGACTCTAGGGCTAGGACTCCAGTGAATACAACTGGATGGTTGGAGGAAAGAAAAAAATATCATGAATTGTAGTACCCACTGCATGCACGTTTGTATAATTAGCAGACCTTTTCTCCTACCTATCAATTTAAATGGCAGCGAGGCAGTTACAGAAAAACAGGGGAGGGTGGACAATTTGGGACTGGGCTTAGAAGCAAGAAAGGGAGAAATACCTTAATATAAAAACAGTTGTCATTGGGTAAGGAATTTGGCTTACCACTCGTCCCAGCAGCAGTGGATTCTTTCTCTGTAGCCTACACATGTTGGTCCTATTGGCTCCCCTCCTCTGCCACGTCCACCTGGGTAGGGTATGGACAAAAACAAATGGAATTTATTTTGTAATATCACTATCAACCACATTATTTGCACAAGTTAAAAAACAACACCAAACAAATCTCAAATTATTGCTAGCCAAAGAAGAAGGGTTTGCAGAGGAGAAATGTAAAAGAGTGATATGGAAGAGGTTGATGCCACAGTAAGACAAAAAGAAGAGAAAGAAGGTAAAAGCGCGAAGACACGATGAAGGAGGCTGAAGAAATAGAAGGGAATATAAAAGGAAACGCAGAGGTGTAAGGAATACGTGGAGACTAAGGTAGTTAAGGGAAAGTTAACAAAAATAAGGAGAAATGAAAAATATGTAGGGCGTGAGTCATAGTAATCTAGGTAAGAGTAGTTGTTAAATGCAATAAAGATTAAACAGCTAAATGTATCCCGAAGTGCTGGGGGCTGCGGTCTTGGCCCTTTTGGTCGGTAGTACTGAATGGAGAAAAAATATACATTTGTAATAATTTACAGGCAGTCCTATCCCTCCATTTGACCTCTGCCCTAAAAATAGTTCCCTGTCCTAAAACTTATTTACTATTAGTAATAGTGCTACTGCAGTAGCTACATTAATTGTCCTTATTGTCACAATAAAGGAGGAAGAAAGGTAAAGTTGGATTTGCTCTTTGGGCATGGTGTACTGAAGAAAGATGTCTTCAGAAAGAGAGGCAAAATTAATAATTAGCCATCAATGAAAAATAAACGTGATTTTTAATTTACACAATGAACATCTTTGTAATGCTCCTGACCTCATTTAGTCCTAAAAATTATGTCTCTGTAAACCCATACATGTACAGAATAGGAAGGAGGATGAAGAAAGGGAAAAACAAAAAGTTGGATTTGCTCTTTCCGCATTGAATACCTAAGAACAATATCTTCAGACAGAGAGCAAAAAATTATATTTGGTCATCAATATAAAATGAAAATCAACTTTAATTTACTCATTGAACCTCTTTGTAATACACCAGCCCTTATGAGAACACATGATGAGAGAGACACCAGGATTTTTAACACTCAACTGACACAATAAGAGTCTATAACCTAAACCCCTAGGCCCAAACCTGACACTTGCCTAAGAAGGTTTAGAACATAACTAGGACATTTGGTCCAAAAGCTCAAGTCTCTGTGAAGCCTCAGGGAAGCATACACTTCTAATTATTTTATTAACAGAATAGGAGGTAGGAAAGAGCAGGCGGAAAGCGAGAAAAAGAGTTGGATTTGCTCTTTGGGCATAGTATACTTAAGAAAGATGTCTTCAGACAGAAAGAGTCAAAAATAATACTTGCCCATCAATTAAAATGAAAATCAACTGTTAATTTACTCATTGAACCTCTTTGTGAAACATCAACCTCATAAAAACACATGATCGGAGAAACACCAAGACTTGAATACTTAATCTGCACAGTAAGAGCCTACAACCTTAACTGCTAATCCACACCTGCGTCTTTCCAAAGAAGGGAGGTAACTACCTATGATATTCAGTACAGAAGATCCAGTCATTATGAAGCCAAATCTATTGTTTACAGAATAGGAGGGGTAGAAGAATGGAGTAATACAGAGTTGGATTTGCTCTTTGGGCATGGTATGCTTAAGGATGATGTCTTCCGACAGAGAGACACAAACAATAATTGTGCATCAATAAATATTTCTTTTTCTCATTGATCCTCTTTGTAATGCACCAGAGTTCATAGGAACACATGAACATGGAAACATCAATACTAAAACAATTAAACTTCTAAATGAGGATCTAAGACCCTTAACCACTAGGCCACACAAGACTCATTGTAATCAAACTTTGAAACATAACTATGATATTTAGTACAAAAGCTCACGTCACTGTGATGCGGCAGGGAAGTATATGCATTCAACTGCATAATTTACACAATAGGTGGGAGGAGGAGGAAAAAAGATAGAAAGTGAGAGTTGGATTTGCTCTTTGGCATGGTATACTTAAAAAAGGTGTCTTCAAACGAAGGAGCAAAGATAATATTTGTTCATCACTAATGATCAAAATCAATTTTTAATTTACTCATTGAAACGTTTTGTAATGCACCAGACCTTACAGGAACACATCACCAGTAAAACACCTTTAATTGGATGCTTAACCTTCACAATGAGAGTCTACGTCTTTAACCTCTAGGCCACACATAAGTCTTTGTATTTCTGCCTATTCACAGTGCAGTTTTGAAACAGAACTTTAACATTCAGTCCTAAAGGTCCAGTAAATAAGAAGCTATTGGGGAGCATATACAACTGACTCTGTCATTCATTGAATATGATAGATAAAGGAGAAGGAAGAAGCAGAGAAAAAGAGGGTTGCATTTGCTCTTTGGGCATGGTATACTTAAGAAAGATGTCTTCAGACAGAGAGGCACAAATAATCACCCATCAAGAAAAATCGAATTTTAACTTAGTCATTGATCCTTTTTGTCATGCACCAGACTTCAAAGGAACACTTGACCATGTAAACAACATGAATCTAATACTTAACCTTCACAATGAGAGTTTAAGAACTTTACCACTAGGCCACACATGACTCTTTGCAAAGCATGTTTGTAATATAACAATGCAAACACAAGGAGATGATGGATGGAGCGCTGAAACTTTTCACACACTCACCCCTAGTCACAGATCTGGGTTGAATCCATCATTGTTCTTTAGCTCACTTTGCCACCCCTGTTCAGACCCAGCCATATGCAAATCAGTCTTGACCCTGTTCCTCATGGGAACATTCCAGCCCAAACTACCAAGCCAGGTCTTCCCTGGAATGGAAACAAGCATTCTGGGACCGGTTTCGGAGTAACCCAGATCTGTGACTGGGGGTGAGTGTCTGAAAGGTTTCCGCGCTCTGTCCATGATCTCCTTGTGTTTTCTTTGTTCGCCCTAAGTTGGCAGGGTATGCCCAGACGTGGGTCCCTTGCTCACTTTGCCACTGGATTCAATCTAGCCTGGCTGATGAGGGGTGTTACCCTGAAACCGGCCCCAGGATGATTGTTTCCGGTCCAGGGAAGACCTAGCTTGGCAGTTCGGGTTGGACTGTTCCCATGAGGAACAGGGTCAAGACTGATTTGCATATAGCTGGGTCTGAACTGGGGTGGCGAAGTGAGCTAAAGAACGATGATGGATTCAACCCAGATCTGTGACTGGGGGTGAGTGTCTGAAAAGTTTCAGCACTCCGTCCATCATCTCCTTGTGTTTGCTTTGTAATATAACTATGACATTTGTTCAAAAAGCTCAAGTCCCTTTGAAGCCATAGATAGAGTAGCATACACTGCCAGTTCTATCATTTACAGAGTAGGCGCGAGGGAGGAAAAGGAAGACAGGGCTTAAAAGCAAGTTGGATTTGCTCTATTGGCATGGTATACTTAAGAAAGATATCTTCAGATGTAGAGGAAAAAATAATATATGCCTCTCAATAAAAATGAGAATCAATTTACTCATCAAAATACACCTGATCTTACAGTAACAAATGACCGAAGCATCACCAAGACACAAACCCTTAACCTTTAAAGTAAGATTGTAAGACATTCACCACTAGGCCACATATAAATCTTTACAAAACTGCTTTGAAACATAACTATGACATTTGGTCCAAAATATCAACTCAATATGAAGCCATATGCGAACATGCACTCCAACTTTATCGTTTTCAGAATGCAAGGAGGGGGAGGAAGAAAGGGAGAAAGAGTGAGTTGGATTTGCTCTTTGGGCATGGTATACTTAAGAAAGATGTCTTCAGACTGAAAGGCAAAAATATTAATCACACATTAAAATAAAATATAATTTTAGCTTACTTATTCTTCTTCTTTGTAATGCACTTTACTTCATAGGAACACATGACCACAGACACGCCAAGACTAGAGCAATTAACCTTCACAGTGAAAGTCCACGCCTTTTCTTTTTTTTTAAATACCTTTATTAACTTTTACTTTTTATAAAACATTAGAAAACGTACAGCTGACATGCAAACCTCCACTATTCATAGGGCTCAGTATCAGACCCCATAGGAAAGCTCCATGCACCTGGAGTAGCTGTCCGATCCAAGTGGAGAAACACGTTTATTATAACCAGCCATTGATGTAATAATTCAAGAAACTTGTTGTCTGTGGCCTAGCATCTAAGGTCCTGGCACCTAATTGTCAAGGTTGAATGTTTGAGTCTTGGTGTATCTGTGATCATGTGTTCCTATTAAGTTTGGTGCATCACAAAGGAGGTCAATATTCAAATTAGGTTCTCATTATTGTCTATGGGTTTGTTATTTTTTCCTCTCTGTCTGAAGATCTCTTTCTCACGTATACCTTGCTCAAAGAGCAAATCCAACTCTTTTTCATTCTCTATTTCTTCCTTCTCCCTCCCTTATTCTGTAAATGAGTGAGTCAGCAGTGTATACTCCCAGATGGCTTCACAGTGATTTGAACTTTTGGACCGATGAAATACTTATGTTCCGAAGCTTTTCTCTAAAGAGTCATGTGTGACCTAGTGTTTATGGTTTCAGACTCTCAATGTGAAGGTTAAATGTTTCAGTGTTTCTGTTATTGGTGACACTCTGACACAATTTTTCATTTTACTTATAATATATACTAGTCTGTGCATCATATACGCATATATAAAGTGTGATGTTCATGTTACGGTAGCCATAGTTAATGTAGGCCCCAGTTTAAATGACTCATGCTAATGCTAACTTGAAAAATTTATTTTTGACTGCTTTGTTCTTTCTCTCGTTTCAGAAGCCAAGCTGCAGTAGTTTGAGTTAATTAGGTTGTTACAAATGTTTGGTTTCTAGGGAACCACATATCTATGCAAGTTTCATTGAAAGTTGAATAATGAATCTCTACACCTGTGCTGGGGAGAGGACAGCCACGGCGTATCATCCTCTTGCGAGATATCTTTTTAAGGCCGTGCAGCTGAAAACTTTAATTTGGAGGATGGCCGGGAAGAAAGATGAAACTTTCTGATCTGGGAGCATTCAATATTGATTGGTCCCCTCTCCCAGTGAACCGTGGGGAGTGTTGCATCTTGTTGGGAATTATATGTTTTAATTGTGCATTGCCAAGCTATTTATATTCAGTTGCCCTATTCCACTCTCTTCAGACCACATGCCTTACTTTGCTCCTGCTCAAAGAGTTAGACTCCTGAGCAAATCCATTCTTTCTTTCCCTGAATGAACCTTCATTTGGTTGTGCATTTAAAGGCTTTACTTGCTGACACAAAAGGGGATGATGGACGGAACGTTTGAGCCAATCAAACACTCACCCCCAGTCAACTGATCTGGGTTTAATCCATCATCATTCTTTAGCTCACTCCACCACCCCAGTTCAGACATGGCCATATGCAAATCAGTCTGACCCTGTGCCTCATGGGAACAGTCCAGCCCGAACTGCCAAGCCATGTCTTCCCTGGACCGGAAACAAGCATCCTAGGACCGGTTTCTGGCATTCCAGCCGTCATCAGCCAGGCTTGCTTGAATCCAGTGGCAAAGTGAGCAAGGGACCCACGTCTGGGCATACCCCCGCCAACTTAGGGCGAACAAAGCGATACAAAAGGGGATGATGGACGGAACGTTTGAGCCAATCAAACACTCACCCCCAGTCAACTGATCTGGGTTTAATCCATCATCATTCTTTAGCTCACTCCACCACCCCAGTTCAGACATGGCCATATGCAAATCAGTCTGACCCTGTGCCTCATGGGAACAGTCCAGCCCGAACTGCCAAGCCATGTCTTCCCTGGACCGGAAACAAGCATCCTAGGACCGGTTTCTGGCATTCCAGCCGTCATCAGCCAGGCTTGCTTGAATCCAGTGGCAAAGTGAGCAAGGGACCCACGTCTGGGCATATCCCCGCCAACTTAGGGCGAACAAAGCGATACAAAAGGGGATGATGGACGGAACGTTTGAGCCAATCAAACACTCACCCCCAGTCAACTGATCTGGGTTTAATCCATCATCATTCTTTAGCTCACTCCACCACCCCAGTTCAGACATGGCCATATGCAAATCAGTCTGACCCTGTGCCTCATGGGAACAGTCCAGCCCGAACTGCCAAGCTATGTCTTCCCTGGACCGGAAACAAGCATCCTAGGACCGGTTTCTGGCATTCCAGCCGTCATCAGCCAGGCTTGCTTGAATCCAGTGGCAAAGTGAGCAAGGGACCCACGTCTGGGCATACCCCGCCAACTTAGGGCGAACAAAGCGATACAAAAGGGGATGATGGACGGAACGTTTGAGCCAATC
Source organism: Calotriton arnoldi (assembly GCA_963921515.1). Classification (NCBI taxonomy): domain Eukaryota; kingdom Metazoa; phylum Chordata; class Amphibia; order Caudata; family Salamandridae; genus Calotriton; species Calotriton arnoldi. The sequence continues at coordinate 289,758 of CAWUFW010015729.1, forward strand.
AAACACTCACCCCCAGTCAACTGATCTGGGTTTAATCCATCATCATTCTTTAGCTCACTCCACCACCCCAGTTCAGACATGGCCATATGCAAATCAGTCTGACCCTGTGCCTCATGGGAACAGTCCAGCCCGAACTGCCAAGCCATGTCTTACCTGGACCGGAAACAAGCATCCTAGGACCGGTTTCTGGCATTCCAGCCGTCATCAGCCAGGCTTGCTTGAATCCAGTGGCAAAGTGAGCAAGGGACCCACGTCTGGGCATACCCCCGCCAACTTAGGGCGAACAAAGCGATACAAAAGGGGATGATGGACGGAACGTTTGAGCCAATCAAACACTCACCCCCAGTCAACTGATCTGGGTTTAATCCATCATCATTCTTTAGCTCACTCCACCACCCCAGTTCAGACATGGCCATATGCAAATCAGTCTGACCCTGTGCCTCATGGGAACAGTCCAGCCCGAACTGCCAAGCCATGTCTTCCCTGGACCGGAAACAAGCATCCTAGGACCGGTTTCTGGCATTCCAGCCGTCATCAGCCAGGCTTGCTTGAATCCAGTGGCAAAGTGAGCAAGGGACCCACGTCTGGGCATACCCCCGCCAACTTAGGGCGAACAAAGCGATACAAAGGGGATGATGGACGGAACGTTTGAGCCAATCAAACACTCACCCCCAGTCAACTGATCTGGGTTTAATCCATCATAATTCTTTAGCTCACTCCACCACCCCAGTTCAGACATGGCCATATGCAAATCAGTCTGACCCTGTGCCTCATGGGAACAGTCCAGCCCGAACTGCCAAGCCATGTCTTCCCTGGACCGGAAACAAGCATCCTAGGACCGGTTTCTGGCATTCCAGCCGTCATCAGCCAGGCTTGCTTGAATCCAGTGGCAAAGTGAGCAAGGGACCCACGTCTGGGCATACCCCGCCAACTTAGGGCGAACAAAGCGATACAAAGGGGATGATGGACGGAACGTTTGAGCCAATCAAACACTCACCCCCAGTCAACTGATCTGGGTTTAATCCATCATCATTCTTTAGCTCACTCCACCACCCAGTTCAGACATGGCCATATGCAAATCAGTCTGACCCTGTGCCTCATGGGAACAGTCCAGCCCGAACTGCCAAGCCATGTCTTCCCTGGACCGGAAACAAGCATCCTAGGACCGGTTTCTGGCATTCCAGCCGTCATCAGCCAGGCTTGCTTGAATCCAGTGGCAAAGTGAGCAAGGGACCCACGTCTGGGCATACCCCGCCAACTTAGGGCGAACAAAGCGATACAAAGGGGATGATGGACGGAACGTTTGAGCCAATCAAACACTCACCCCCAGTCAACTGATCTGGGTTTAATCCATCATCATTCTTTAGCTCACTCCACCACCCCAGTTCAGACATGGCCATATGCAAATCAGTCTGACCCTGTGCCTCATGGGAACAGTCCAGCCCGAACTGCCAAGCCATGTCTTCCCTGGACCGGAAACAAGCATCCTAGGACCGGTTTTTGGCATTCCAGCCGTCATCAGCCAGGCTTGCTTGAATCCAGTGGCAAAGTGAGCAAGCCTGGCTGATGACGGCTGAAATGCCAGAAACCGGTCCTAGGATGCTTGTTTCCGGTCCAGGGAAGACATGGCTTGGCAGTTCGGGCTGGACTGTTCCCTTGAGGCACAGGGTTAGACTGATTTGCATATGGCCATGTCTGAACTGGGGTGGTGGAGTGAGCTAAAGAATGATGATGGATTAAACCCAGATCAGTTGACTGGGGGTGAGTGTTTGATTGGCTCAAACGTTCCGTCCATCATCCCCTTTTGTATCGCTTTGGTCGCCCTAAGTTGGCGGGGTATGCCCAGACGTGGGTCCCTTGCTCACTTTGCCACTGGATTCAAGCAAGCCTGGCTGATGACGGCTGAAATGCCAGAAACCGGTCCTAGGATGCTTGTTTCCGGTCCAGGGAAGACATGGCTTGGTAGTTCGGGCTGGACTGTTCCCATGAGGCACAGGGTCAGACTGATTTGCATATGGCCATGTCTGAACTGGGGTGGTGGAGTGAGCTAAAGAATGATGATGGATTAAACCCAGATCAGTTGACTGGGGGTGAGTGTTTGATTGGCTCAAACGTTCCGTCCATCATCCCCTTTTGTATCGCTTTGGTCGCCCTAAGTTGGCGGGGTATGCCCAGACGTGGGTCCCTTGCTCACTTTGCCACTGGATTCAAGCAAGCCTGGCTGATGACGGTTGAAATGCCAGAAACCGGTCCTAGGATGCTTGTTTCCGGTCCAGGGAAGACATGGCTTGGCAGTTCGGGCTGGACTGTTCCCATGAGGCACAGGGTCAGACTGATTTGCATATGGCCATGTCTGAACTGGGGTGGTGGAGTGAGCTAAAGAATGATGATGGATTAAACCCAGATCAGTTGACTGGGGGTGAGTGTTTGATTGGCTCAAACGTTCCGTCCATCATCCCCTTTTGTATCGCTTTACTTGCTGACACCTTCTGCTCAATTTCCCCAATTCACTCAACTTCTTAACATATCATTAGAGAATTTCCCTTCAGTGGACACTGAAACTTGCTTGATTTGATTATGACAACTTTAAACAGTTTGTCTCTGCATTTGCTGTTTTGAATCATTTGAATTACTCTGACCAAAAATTTGCATGATGATCTATGATTTAGTACTAATTTGAATGATCTGAATGAGCAACTTTGTTAATCTGAATAATAAACCTTCATGGTTTGCAAACTTATTACTTTCTGTTATCCTTGTGGAGCCTAATGTACTTCACTGTCATTGATGGATTGTAAAAAAATTTTTTTATGTTAAACCTCTGTGCAGTATGAAATGTTGATCCGCTCGAGTGCATCATGTACTTGAGTTTGCATCAACAATCTGCATGGTGCAAATTCCATCCCCACTGCAACAAAATGTTGGTACCAGAGGAGGTTTCCTGCTAAGTTTTAGAGAGTTCGAATTTGCCACAAAGTCAGTTAGAATGTGCCCCAGCCGAGTCCACATCCCCAAAGTTCCATGGTCCAGTTTGGAGAACTGGTGGTGTTCTGGCTTTCCAGAAGTGATTGTGGTGTCCTAAGAGTGTGAGTATAAGTAGGATTATGTTTCTTTGAATGTGTGTTGTTGAGAGCTGCTGTGTATGCAATTTTAATAAGGTAGTGTGTTTCACAATGCGGTGTCCATTTGGGTTCCGGAGAGGTTTGTGTTGAAGTTGCAAAGAGTTGAACTTGGGTTATCGGACTCGTCGGAGTCTAAGATCCCAGGATAGAAACTGAGCTATATTAAGGGCCTGATTACGATGTCGGACGGAAAGACTCCGAACGGCATTTTGGATGTTCCTAAACCGTGTCGGAACCTATGTTTAGCGTGACTGGTGACTTTGAACTTTTTTTAGTGCAACAGGCAAGAGCTACCATTTTAGTTTTTGTTTTTAATAATTTGCTGTTGCTTAGATGATCACTCTCGAGAGTTGCTGTGTGGTGCTACGCTTACATCATATGGTGCCACAAGAGTGATGGTCAGTCAGTGAGTGTGCCGCAATGGTAGTCATTACATCAATGAGTGCCGTTCTGTGAGTAGTTGGTTCAGTAATGTCAAGCTGTTATTCAATGTTAGTGCTGTTGCGTATTTCATTGTGATTGGATGAGAATTATCAGTTTTTTCATTTGAAGCCTATTGATTTTGTGTTGCACTGCGTCTAGTATAAAGATGACATTTTTCAAGAAATTAAGGGCTTTGTTTAGTGATGATGTGAAAATATTTGTTCATAAGGGCAAGGAGACACACTCGCACATTACATGATAACTAGGCCTAGGTGGAAAAATTCACCCGCTCTTGGAGTTGGAAGAATTCGGGAACTCCGCACAACGTGTGTAATGCTGAGCTCTCATTAAATTCCGCCATCCTGTACGTGGTGGAACTTTTTTCATTCCGTTGGCGTCCCTGACACTTGTTTTTACCACATACGACGAGACTCGCCAGCTGTTCATGAGCGTGTGCAAGATTTGCTGGTTGCTAGTGCGACTTCCGGTCACACCAGCACTTTCCGGCACTATTGTCGTGGTGCTGGCGAGTGACCGCCGCTGCACCTCAAGCAGATTCTATACTTGAGAAGTAGCTAAATCTACTCAAAAAGACGTTTTGTTTTTAATATTCTACTCCAGCGGACCGTTCAGGTTTCATTTTTTTTGAGAAGCCTTTTTTTTTTCACCTTGTTTTTCAACAACAAGGGAGTGCCCCAGATACTTCAACTTTCTGTTGCTGTCCAACAGGCTCTTCCCAGTGCTTTGTCCATCTCCTGGTCACTTTTTATTTCGATTTCGAGGTGGGAGGATCACTGTCTTTGTCTGCTGCAAATATACCATTGGATTTGAGGACTTTGATTTTGTGATATCACATGTTAGTTCAAAAACTTTTGTATGAAGGTGTTGTATGTTTGATAAAGGCATGCACCAGTATTTATTTGTGCTTTTATTAGATTTTTTAAAAGGTAACGGGTTGCACAGTTCAGTACATTTTCTCCATGTTTGTTAAATTTGCACTATCCATTTATTTGACTATGTGGCCTAGTCTGCTCACGGGCCATCCATTCAAGAGGCTCAGAATTAGTCGTGGGTACATAAAATAACTGTTTCTGTGGTACATATTGTTTTAAACCATCATTTAGGGCAGGGATAGCATTGGATTAAATTAAAAATGTGGGGTTTATTTTTTGTATTTCACGTTTTTTCTGCAAAAAGTGTATTTAGGTGGGGCAATATTTGATACCTTAGGAGGACATTTTTATAGCTCACTTAATTTTCATTTATGGCATTGCTGAATTAATGGTAGTGTTTTCTTCAGAGTTACAATGCCTCCTTTGTCTGGCCAGTATGTGTGTGTGTTTACTATAGGCTACTATTTTTCTTTGTTCTCCATGCCATGTGGCCGGGAGCCATTTTGTGTAGTCAGTGTCCATAGGCCTGCATGTGTTCTTTGTTAGGGCCATGCCTCCTTGCTTGCTGTTGCTGTTGGACCATGTGGTTTGTGGCCATTTTGTGTAGCCAGTCAGTGTGCTTTTGCCATAGGCCTGCATGTGTTCTTTGCTGTGGCCATGCCTCCCTGCTTGCTGTTGTTGTTTGTCCATATGGCCGGTAGCCATTTTGTGTAGCCATCCAGTGTGCTTTTGCCCTAGTCCTGCATGTGTTCTTTGTTGTGGCCATGCCTCCTTGATTGCTGTTGTTGTTGTTTAACTATGTGGCCATTGGCCATTTTGTGCAGTCACCCTTTTTCTAGTTTAGGGAGATTGATAGGAGAGGGTTATGCCTTTTTGTTTTTGTTAATTTTTTTTTACTTTTCCCTGATATCAGCTTAATATTATGCTTGAGGATCATTGTAGTATATGTATATTATGAACAGTGTTTTATATTATATGCATTTTTCCCCTGCACCTCCTTGCCTACCCCACTGAACTTCTCGTAGTCCCCTAGTACACCAGAAATCAATTTGTTTTTGATTTATATTTATTATTTATGTATTTATTTATTTAATTTTTAAAAAAAATATTTGATCACACCAGCATTCATTTTTTTTCTACTATTATTATTCCATTTCCCCCCGGGCCTCCTTCCTGGCATAGATGCACACACACCAGCATTCATTTTATAAGGATTATTCCATTTCCCCCTGGACCCCCTTGCCTGTCATAGGCACACACCAGCATTCATATTCCAAGGATTAATCAATTTTTATCTGCACCTCACCGACTGCCACAAGTGTCTCCCTTAGATGCACATAAAGCAAACAGTTACATTTGTATGTTGTTATCCTGATGGAAAATGAAATATTATGTTATGGTGTTGGTGCGGTTTGACTTTGGAATGGATACACTATTGTCAATTATTTAGGATAATAACTCTAAATTATATTGTCTTTATCTGTACTAATTCAAACTGCAACAATGCCACGTTTCACTAAATGTTTTTCTTGCTTTTTTGCTTTTAGGTGCGCAAGAGAAATCACCCACAGTACTGCCAGAAAGAAGTCCTGTACAAAGTGATGTGGCCACACAACAGATGACATGAGTCCTCCAGTCTCTTCCGCTTGTGCAACTAAGTGCCAATGCCAACTGACAGCTTCAAGATGACCCCCAAAAAAGGGGCTGCCAAGATAGTTGCCAGTGAGGAGAAGAAGCAGATTTCCACCAGTGGTGTGCCGACCAAAACCTTTTTTGGGATATGTGTGCCCGCTGCATCAGCCTCCGGGGAGCATGCTAGGACCACCACTCCCACATCAACAGCACCACCCCAACCTAAGCACAAGCCCAGGTCTCTCAGCGAGGCAGCCACTGCAACTATAGCAGCGCTGACAAGTAGTGACTATAAATTGGATTTGCCTTTTTCGCAAAGTAGCACCCAATCATTGCAAGAAACTGAGCAAAGTGGACAACAAGCACAGCCAGCAATAGTAAATCTTCCTGAAGTAGGAGCAGAACAGGAGGTTGAGCTTCCTGCTGAGCAAGAACCTCCTCTTTTAGAACCATTGGCTTCCAGAAATCCAGCAAGAAAAAGGAAGGGTACAGCACCTTCTTCTCCAACCCACCCTTCTGATGATCTAAACATGAATTGGACCCTGTCTGAGACCGAGACATGCCTGGAGAGGCAAAGAAAAAGGAAAGTTCCTGAAAGTCTTACAAATATGGAAGGGGATGAGGATGATGAGCCAGTCATTGCCATGGAAGCTGGCTCAAAGGACACCGCCATTACCCCTCCTATTAACCTGTTCTGTGGCACTGGTACCACTACCACCACCAGCTTCTATATTTGTAAGGCCCCCACTGAACCTGCATCCACCACTACCACCTCAATTGAAGAACGCACTGCAGAGAGGCAATCATCGACACACCCACCTACCTCCAGTTCTTCGGGCATTTGCAGTGACACCAATGGTCCACTTAAAAAGTTCTCCTCCCCATTTTGGTACTTCTTTATAATTAACAAGCAGGAGGATAACATTGCAACATGCTCCATTTGCTGCACAAGTGTTGGTCAAGGTAAGCCTAGTTCACACTATGGTACTGGAGGCCAAACAACCCATATGAAAAACATCACGCAATCTGGTGGGAGGTGCACCTCAAAAAAATTGCTGCATGTGATGGTGGTGATGGTGGTGATGATGAGAGAGGGAAATCAGCTCCGATCGTGGTGGGAGGTGAAGGTGATGAGGAAAAAAAGAGGGTGACAGCTTTATGCAAAGCAGCCCTGTCCCCAACAGTGCACCAGTATCACCCACCTCAACAACCTCGAAATGGCACAAGGGTCAGATGGTGACACCACCGATTACAGTGACTGCCCCCAAGACGCACATTAAGTCTACCACATCCTAGTTCTCTTGGGAAGTCGCATGCATTAGTGGCACCACAAAAGAAAAAATCCAGGCTTCTATTATGGGCATGTTTTAGCAGGAGGGGCCCTACAAATGCAACCACCCAACAACACTTTTGTACAATAGGAAGCTGGCTAAAATGTTAGCAGTAGACCTCCACCCTTTTTCTTTTGTGGAAGGAGTGGGATTTTTAGAATTTGTGGCTGCCATCTGCCCGAATAGGAAGGTTCCCAACTGGACCTATTTTGCGAGAGTTGCTGTTCCAATGCTCCATCACAACATGCTGCAATCGGTTGGACAAGCTTTGCAGCAGAGTGCTTTTCTCACTTTCCACCTGATGACAGATCTGTGCACCAGTTGTCAAGCCACTGATTACATGTGTATCACTGCACACTGGATCTCTTTTGTGGTGGTTAGGCAACAGAGATCTACAAGTCTTGTGCGGAAGACAATTTTAAGGGCTTTCAGTGGCATGCAACAGTCACTATGTTCATCATGAAGAAATCTCATACAGCTGCAAACATATTGGAAGACTTTAACAGCAAGGCGTTTGAATGGCTGTGACCCAGAGGTCTCAAAATTGGACGTGTAGCCACGGACAATGGCAGTAATATATTTACAGCCATGACAGATGGTGGCTATTTCAGGGTCCTGTGTTTGGGGTATCCCATTAAGCTGATTGTGCAGGACTTTCTAAAAAAAGAAGGCATAGTCAGCAACTTATTGATCACCTGCAGAAGAATCTGCACTCATTTCAGCCATTGTTTCAAAGGCTGAAGCAGTTGAGGATCATTCAGCTTGCTAATAAAGTACCATCATCATATTTCTCTTTATTTCGATTTTCGAGATACCATAAGAGAGATACATAAATAACTTAACATACAGACAGTCAAAGATTAAGACATTCATTAGCTAAAAAGAAGCAAAGTCTAGTTAAAAAACATAATAAAATTGATCATACATTTATTCTCCCTAGCACCAATTAAACAAAAGGCCCAATTATATAGGAATATTACACATTCTTTAAAACCCGGAACTCAATAAAAATCTTGGAAATCCAAAAACCAGAGGGGGCTGGGTTAGTTTCTAAAATTCTAAGGGCCACCTCATGGTTTCTAGTGCCCAGGTTTCTACAAATGGGAACTAACCATTTTGACCTAGGTTTTCTATAACTAGGGCATGAAAAAAACACATGGGGCACTGATTCATTATTGTGCCCACAGCTAGGGTAGCTCTGGTCCTTGGGGCTATCTGCTCCTGACCAGCCTGGTGTGAATGCACGAAGAGGCAATGTCCCAAACGTAAATTGTACATACAGTTTTTTAGCCGTCCTGGGTTCAACAATATGCAAGAATGGTTGTATTAAATACCTATATTTATGCTGTAAAAAAGCAGGATAGAGTGCAATGTGCATTGGTGGCTACAAGATTAGACAGCTTGTAGGACTTGCATTTATTTTTCAGGTCCTGTGCACTTATACATGGGCATGAACCCCCTGGGTCACTCCATAGATCCAGAAGACAGACCCATCCCCTTAAAACTTTCTCCTATATGCTTAATCCAGGGGAATCGAGCAGAGCACGGGTTCTTAAGGATTTCTACTAGACCACTAAACTAACGCAACAGCTCTGGGGTAGCCCAGAGCCTTCTCCAGAATAATAAAGGTCTTAATTCTATTTTGATCTGAAATTGGCCTCAACCCAGTGTCAAGTCTTAGAGGTGTTAATGGCGCACTTTTTGGGAGACTCGCTATTGACCTAAAAAGCGATTTTACTCCAACTCAAGCTCTTTAGTCTTTTTATGTCCCAATATCTCCGGCACATACAGAGCTACCCCCAGTGTTTGGCTGGTATAAATCTGTATTGCTGGGGAGATAACTTTGCTGAAAGACACTTTGTGTAGCTTCAATAGTCCCCTTATCTGGTGGCCTAGTTTTAGTTTTTGTCTAGTGACATGGTGTTCCCAATTCATACTCTCATCAAGAGTCATTCCTAAATATTTAAAAAGATGCACCCTTTATAAGGGGGTACCATTAAGTATGGGACTTTGTTGTGCTGAACGGCAAGGGTTAAATACCATGTATTTGGTTTTATTGATATTAATTTCCAGGCCCCTTTTGATGCAACATTTTGCCAAAAGGAGTGTATCATCGGCAAACATGAGGGCCGAAACCCTCATGTTTGCCAACTTAGGGGCATCATTATCAACTACATTTAAGGGCTCTACCAAGTCATTTATATACAATGTAAACAAAGTGGGAGCCAATACACATCCCTGTTTGACATCCTTTCCCACTGGAAATTGGGGAGTCGTCTCTCCTAACTTTCCACAGCGTACCTGTGCAAAATTGTTTTCATGTAACCTCTTGATGATATTACATAAATATTTGGGAACTCCCATGTTTCTAATCACCAGCCACAACCTATGTCTAAAGTATCAGTTAAAGCCCTCATACAGGAGGTGCCATCACATTGGAACTTGACCTATTACATGTTGCAACATCTGTTTGAGCAGAACAGACAGATCAATGACTATTTAATTCAAAGAGGAGGAGATGCAACTTTCGAAAAGCATGACCATGAGATGGACAAATGGGGCCTAGTCAAATGCTCAGGAAGTCTGCAAGGAGGACAGTATGATGGGCCAAGCTATCCCATTGTTGCATCTGCTACAGGACCAATTACAAAAGGTATCTGAATGGTTTGCAGGTGTGAATGAAAATTCAGAAGCGGATGGCTTGGTTGAGACCTTAATCCTTCGCTTGGCTATTAATATAAGGCTGTAAAGAGACATTGTGTCATCCAAAGAGTACATCTGTGCCACAATACTTGATTCGCGGTACAAAAAAATACTGGCCAGTTTCATTCCTTTTTCGGATGGGATGTTTCACAATACTAGACGTGCGATAAGCAAGCCAGAGACCTGGAAGAAGAATGGCTGGCAATTAGAGACCCACTCCTGGGCAGAGGTTCTGGAGTGCGGCCTTCAACTTCCAGAGAGGGCAAGGCTGTTGTCTCACAGCAGCCAACACCAGCAGCAAGTACACTGGCAACAACCACAACAGGAACAGAAGAATCAGCCCTAGCCCCAGCCTCTGCATTGGTTTGGTTTCATGTGGCAGGGCTTCAGTCCAGTGCAGATGCAAAGGCAAAAAAGGTTGTGCAAGTGGCCTCTCTTGGGTCAACCAGATAGTCCTGGAACATCCTCTGACTAGCATGTTCCAAGACTATCTGGTTGACCCAAGAGAGGTCTATGTGGATCAAAACCCATTGGTGTATGGGCATGGGAAGATGCGCCAATGGCCAGATCATAGCAGGCTGGCACTAAAGTATCTGGCTCGCTTGTCTGGTAGTCAGTATGCCTGCTGAGCATGTGTTCTATGCAGCAAGCACAGTTGTCACAGTGAGAAGGACAAGTCTCTCACCTCAAAACGTGGAGAGATTGACCATGATCAAAATTAACCAACACTTCATACCATACAATTACACTTTCTGAAATACCACAGGAGGAGGATGAGGGTGATTGGTCAGACTCAAGTGTGTTAGCTGACCAACCTATGGGCAAACCACCTGAGTTTGAGGATGAGCTCTACTTCCCTGACTGAGTAGGCCACCTTAGAACTTTTTTATTTATTGTCGAACTGCTTTGCCCAAAAGAAAAAGGATATAGCTTGTGGAACATTGTGTTCATGACTGACCTATGCAGCCCCCACCATTTTTAGGCACATGTATGGCCGGATTGAAGTTGGACCGGTGTGCAGTGAAAAAGTCTCCTCATTCCCTTCAGGACATTGGAGACAATACCTGCCTCCCTCCCAAGCCTATCCTTCTATTTTTCATCACCTAGCAGGGCTTCCCCAGAAGATCATTTGATTTACAAGACTGCCAAATTCTAATGCGTTGCTTGCATCAAGGAGGATATACAATTGTGCACTTACCACCGTGCTTAGATTGGAACAGGAAACTATTGCACCAATGAGTGATATATTATTGAGTGATTGTGAGTGATGATTGATGATTCATGTGATGACAGGCAGTGAGGGAGGGTGTTCAACTGATCTGCAAGCTTGATTTTGATGATTTGCATTGTTTGGAGCCTGATGAGTTACCATTTTTCCTGAAAGTGATTGGCCCTTTCACACTTAGCCAGATTTAATTGCAGGGTCCACTCCTTTTTTCTTGTTCTTTAAAGAACAGACCACAAATCTACACAAAATACTCAAATTCTGTTTCTAATGTTGTTCTTCAACAGCAGTGCACTACAGGTCTATTCCGCTTGGATCGGGACGGAGTTGGACTGATTTGTTACTCGGAGTCAGAAAGAGGATGGAAGGACTCAGGGCGGGACTTCCTCAACAGCCAGTAGAAGGAAATTATTGACTTCAAAGGTAAACCATGATGATGATGATTCTGAGGCCTACTCAGCTCTGTGAACCGGAAATAGGTGTGTTGATTTGGGAAATGATGCTGAGTGTGTGTGCTGCCTCAAATGTGTTACTCTTCTTATGTGGTTGTTGTCGGGGGCCTGTTTCTTGTAACTTGGAGACAAACTTGTGATGCCACATCATCACATCACATTTCCGACCGACCGATTATGATGTCGGATTCCGACAGCCTTTCCGACTCGGTCTGTCCGACACAAAAAGGCTGTCGGAAACCAACTTCATCCAGAGGTCTCCATTTGGGGGCTGTGGGTGTAACCAAGGGACCCCCCCTGCAGAACCATGCACAGTGTGACAGGCACCATGGGGTGCCCACCACAAGGTGCAAGGTTTTCCGAATCCACCCCTTTTGTCAATGGGAGCCTGTTTTGTCAGTTGGAACACAGGCTCCCATTGAAGTCAATGGGAAACTCTCCGAAAGGTATTCAGAAGCATCATAATCGGTCGGTCGGAACCTCCGACCGCCAGTCAGTCGGAACCGTTTCCGACAAGGAGTTGGTCGGAAAGCTTTCCGACCGACATCGTAATCAGGCCCTTTGTGAGTTCCACCCAGGTCTAATGACAATGAAGGTTAGTTTACTCACATGTATCTGACTCAAACAATGGAATGAGATCACCGTGAATGAAGGGTCCTTGCAGTTTCCACTACATGGTACCTTTAATCTGAAAATAATTGAGAATTTGAGGCAAGTGTTGTATGAAATGAAAACCCAACTAAACCAGCTCAATATGAGTCTTTGAATGGATAAGAGTGTGGGGCACATGTAAAGGAGAAGGAGAAATATCAGACTCAAACAGAGAATAAGATCCGTAGTTAGATGGAAGTGAGGTTAGATGCCAAACAGCAATAATTGAGAGACATTGTAACTAGGGGTATAAGGGTGTATCCTGCATTAACAAGAGACACAGCAGAGAGGAGGATAGTATGAAAGGGGGTTGAATTCAGGAAAAGAAAGATGAGATGAGTGATAGTGACTCAAGTGATGTCTTTTTAGATGATTTGTTTACTTTCCAACCACCTCCGAATAATGTTGTACCCCCAGCTAGAGGTAATGAACAGCCCTTATGACCTCTACAGCCAGCAGACACAAGTGCGAGTGTGCCAGCAGATCAGAGTATCCCTGAGGGAGGTATACCTCAATTTGTACCAAGTCCACCATTGGAAGCTCCAACTAGTACCATAATTCTCACGACCCCAGATACATCCATAGTTACAGCAGTTCTTGCTTCATCATGTACTGGTACTACTTTAGATATAGGAGCGAGACCTCAAATGGGAGCAACTCCTATTGTGAGCATGCCCCTTGTAGAGATTAAGGGAAATAACCCCAGAGAAGGATGCCCCTTCAAGGGCACTGGATATTTTGAGACTAAAGGCAGAATTTGAGCATGTTGCCAAGGCAAATCTTGAGTTGGAACTCATAGATGGGTACAATGAAGAGTAACTCCTGTTCCTGTGCAAAAATGCTGCTAAACGTGCTTATTAGACTCATGGAATTTTGGAGGGAATAATCAGAGAGTATGGTGTCAATTTGTCCAAGAGTCAGAGACTGATGAATAAACAGGATATTCATAAATGACGAAATGTTATGTTATATGTTATATGTTAAAAGCATTTGTAGCATGCACAGCTACTCAAAGAGTGTTCTGGCGCGAACCAAGTGAGGAATGAGAAAGAAGGAAGGACTATTTAATTGTAAAAAAAAGTCTTGAGTCTCTTCCTAAAGTTTTTTGGCTCCTGCAGACGGCGTAAAACAAGAGGAAGTTGGTTCCAGGCCATCGCTGCCCTATAAGCGAGGGAGCTGCCACCTACTCTTTTAAGGCGGAACCTTGGGATGCAGGCCATCAGCATTGAGGAAGAGCGAAGCTGTCTGGTTGGCGCATAGAACTGAAAGCGTTTTCTAAAATACACCGGGCCTAGCCCGTGCAGGGCAGCGTGTGCCGTAACCAAGGACTTGAATTTCACCCGTGCTTTCACTGGAAGCCAGTGCAGGTTACGGAAGTGTTGCCTGACGCTGATTCTCTTAGGGAGGTTAAGCAGGGTTCTGGCAGCGCATTTCGAACTACCTGAAGTTTTTCCAAACCATAGTCAGGTAGCCCAGTGTACAGTGCATTGGCATAATCTATACGTGAGGTGATAAGAGCACGTGTGACCGTTTCCCTTGCCGATAGAGGGAGTAAAGGCAAAAAAGTTTTCAGTGATTTCAGAATGCCAAAGCACATTCCAGTCAACTTGGTGATCTGAGAGCAGAAGCTCAGCTTTCCATCGAACCAGATCCCTAAGTTCTTGACAGGTAGACCCTGTGGGATAGGCTGGGGAGACTCATCTGGCCAGAAAGAGTGCCAATACTGAGGAGGAAAATTGCCGAAAAGGAGAATCTCTGTTTTTTTCCTCATTACATTTTAGCTGGGCCGCAGTGAGCCAGTCAAACACTGCAGTCAGACAGGTTTTGAGATGGGAAGAGGATGTCTCATTTTTCTTCCACATAAAAAGAAGCTAAGTGTCATCCGCATAAGTGACGACTTTGGCACCCAAGTCTTCTGCCATCCCAATAAGGGGGGACATATAAATGTTAAACAGTAAAGGGCTCATGACCTACCCCTGCGGGACCCCGGTCAGTAAATTCTGGGGGTTGGCCGTAAAGGGAGGGATCCAGACTTGCTGAGTTCTACCCTCAAGGAAGGATTTCAACCATTCCCATGCAGAACTTGTTATGCTAATATCCTGCAGACGAGACAAGAGCAGGGCGTGAGGCAGGGTGTCAAACGCTGCCGACAGGTCTAAAAGGACCAAAGCTGCCCTGCCCCCTGAGTCTAAAGTTTCGCGTATTGACTCTGAGATTTCCACTAGTGCAGATTTTGTACTATAGGAGGCTCTGAAGCCCGATTGTGCTGGGTTGCAATGGTCATTTCCTTCCACAAAGGCAGACAACTGTTTATTGACCAGTTCTCACAAACCTTGGCCACTGCAGGAAGCAGAGAAATAGGATAATAGTTGGCAGGAATCTTGAGATCAAGAGCGGGGGAAAAACTCTGCTGCACATCGCGAAGCAGAGTTTTCTGGACTCCGCGAGCTCCGCGGAGTGCGGAGTGCAGAAAACTCTGCAAACTCAGTTCACCGCCCCGGCCTATTCAAAAGCAGAAAGCTTAACAAGGGTGGAAGGAGACGACAACCTGGCAGGGACCAAGGCTACTGAACATCTATCCCTGTCGTTGAAGTAGAATTGCAAAGCATGGAACTTGTTAATAAAAAAGCTTGAGAGTTCCTCACACTAGGGAAGAGACGGGGTGAGGCTGCAGGTCTCTGCTTTGGGGGCTACAAAGCTATGAACTATATTAAAAATAGCTTTGACGTTATTGCCTGAATGAGCAATTCACTCCGCAAAGTGTGAGCTTTTTGCTTGAACAATAGCGGCATAGTAAATCTTTTGAGCCTTTTTGAGGGCGGTTCTGGCCATGGGGCAGTTGTTCTGTCTCCATTTCCATTACACCCTTTTGCATTGCTGTTTCTGTAATTTCAAAGGGCTAGAAAACCAAGGCTTTGTGAGGGGGTTCTTAAAACGCCTAGGCGGAGACTCAGGGGCTAGGAGCGCCACCGCCTTCTCAATCCAATTATTGAAATTCTCCAGCGCTATATTCAAATCATCGGTTACCACCGGATGAGTATCAGCTAAAGCGAGACTAAAGACCGCTGGATCGATTCTATGCACAGCTTTACCCTGTTGTTCAGAGAGTGGCCGTAGCGGCAAAGAGTTATTAGGGGTTAGCCATGAGAAGTAAATCAAAAAGTTGTCAGACCATGAAACTGGCAAGGGGGCAGCAACAGCGAGAGGGGTACTAGAGCAAATCAGGTCCAAAATGTGGCCCTCTCAATGCGTGGAAGAGGTAACACATTGTTGGAGTTGAGCCGACTGCAAAGTATTAAGAAGGTCACATGTATACCCCAACTCAGCATTATCCACATGGATATTACAATCTCCAAGGAGTACAAAGTGAGAATAGCGAAGTGCCCAAGTAGTGATCACCTCATCGAGTTTTTTTAGAAAAGGGCCCGCAGGACCAGGAGGTTGATACACCAGTATACCCCCAGAGAATATTGCGGGGAGACTTTGATGCAGAAGTCGAGAGCTTCGACCTCTGGCAGCTCATTGAGTTTGCTCCATTGACACTCCCATTCTTCCCTTACTGCCACCGCGACACCACCCCCATTCCGGAATTTCGATCAACTCTAAAGATTTTGAACCCATCAGGGATGGCTGTCTCGATAACAGGGCTAGAATGCTCCGTGAGCCAGGTTTCGGTAAGAAAAAGCGAATCCAAAAACTCGCCGATAAGTAAATCAAAGATGTTGTAGGCATGTTTAGAGACCGAACGAACATTAATCAAGGCCACCTTTACCGTGTATTCCCTGTGTCTGTTTCTAGGCAGGTTAGGACAAGAGGGGGCCTGGGCGAAAAGCAAAATGTACATATGTTACAGAAACGAACCCCATTTGCCGCGACATCCCACCTGCAAGTTTCTCCACACTTCATACGGTTTAAGAGAAGAAGCTCCTCTCTACTATAGGAAGTGGACAGGGGTTTACCGGTGAAGGTAACCCGGGCATGCAAACGCCTGAACTAAGATTACATCTAAGGGAGTTATCTGTTAACATCCAAAGGTGGAGTGATATTCAAAAGATTAAAGATCGATCGGCACAGAAAGAAAAGTGAAATAAAAGGAAAGATGATACTGGAGGACCAGATGGGCATGGTGTCCAAAGTAACACAAAGATCAAAGCTAGCCCACTGAGAGAGGTGCTTGGGGGTGAAAGTATGCATTTAACTTGGAGTCGTGGATATCATTTTACAATTAAAAATCAATTTCCAAAACTGAGAGAAAATCCGGACATTGGGTACACTCAGTCTGAGAGGTTTGTGAACATTTCAAAGCTGCTTTGGGAGGACTTGAATGCTGTCTTTGAAATTGTCATTCCTAGTGATTTATGGGCCGAGTGCAAGGTATCAGTGCAGTGTCTGACTGATGAACCGGAAAGAGTTGTTCAAAGTATTACACCTTCTCCTTTAGTCATGGAAATGAGCAATCAGGTGATTAACTTTTAAAAAACTCAGGTCCTGCAGAAAGCTGATTGCTTGTAAATATCAAGAACCACTTATGAGTCCAAAGAGTCTATGAATGTCAATTAGGAAAGCCTAATGCCACCAGTGCAGCTTAGTGGTGTTGAAAATCCAAAAGAGGAACTTCAGTTCTCAGCAGAATGTGATTTGTTGGCAGTCAAAGCCTTTCGACGAACTCCTGTGGTATGCAAAGTACTGCTGTGATGATTTGAAACCAAGACAGAAGAGAATCAAAGATAAATTTATGTTCGCCCAAACAAAGTTAGTGCAGAAAGGATTTCAGAATAATCCATATATGGTAAATTCAGTTTAGAATCCTGGTGTTGGTGCTGGAAAGCAGGGAGTTGGAATTCAAAGTGGTTGTCAGATAATGTAGAATAGTATGGTGTCCCACAAGGTTGGAGAAGAGGAATGCCAGTTGATCTGAATTCAGGGATAGACATAGCCAAGTTGATTATTGTAACAAGGTGAGTCACTGAAAATGAAATGTAGGTCGAATCCAAATTGAGGGCAAATTGATGGTCAGATGCGAAATATAAATGAGATGCTTACACAAAATATGTAAATGCAAAGACCTCAAAATGCTAAATAGCCCCAAACCCCGTTGCAACAGGAAAACATGACTGTCCTGAGGTTTAATGCAAACCAATCCCCTGAGTTCAACAAAAGCCTTTCACAAGTTCTGACAGTCTCCAACAGTTGCCGATATTCGACAGTTTCGGAGATCCTTGTTCTGATCAATCACAGTGAGTGGGCCTGACAGGAGAGGCAGATTGTATTCTTGGCCTAGTCTTTGAGGTAGACCAGAGTAGCCATTATGTGGATGGAGAGGTGAATGGCCGCTCTGTGTCATTCTTGATCGACATCTGACTTACCTGCTCTACTGTTTGAACTGTAGAGGTCCCAAACCTACCCTCTCCGAAAAACAAATCCACATTGCAGGTATTTCCCAAAAATAGATTGTGAATCCTTTTTTAATTAAAGTCCCTCTGAAGATCAGTTTGTGATATATGATTCAAGTCCAGTCAATTTATTGGGCAGGGAACTCCTCTGCTAGCTTAATTGTGTGATCAATTGTGCAACAGATGCTGTCAAACTTCAGACATAAGATGAGGATATAGAATTTAAACTGGCCACACCAAGGCCAGCCGTTGGAGTGTTCTCAGTTTTGATAAAGGAGGACTTACCCCCTGACCTATAGGACTCATTGATGGAGAAAGTCTGGGATTTTTATGGCAAAGATATTGGCCTGATCAAAGATGTTAAACCTGTAGGATTAGCAATCAAACAGAATGTCAAATATCCCTAAATTCTCCATTACAACCTCTCTCAAGAGCAGTGGCTTAAATCACCCCCGTAATAGAATCTATGCCAGAATGTGACATCTTGAAAGAGATACTATGGAGTCTTTGCACTTCACGTATAATGGTTGTGCAGAAGGCAAATAGGAAGTGGAAAATTGTGCAGGACCTCGGAAAGGTCAATAATATTGTTGTCCCATGTTGTTGCATGGTACTGAATCCTGCTGTGATGCTGTTCCAGATACCCTGTGATGCTCAGCGGTTCACAGTCATCGACCTGTGCCAAACATTCTTTTCCATTCCTTAGCATAAGGACAGTTACAAAATACATTTCTGGCATGGTGCCACGTTCCACGGAGGTATGCAGAAAGTTCCACGATCTTCAATTGGATCCTGGAAAAGAATCTGGAGACTTTGCAGTTGCCATACAATTCAGTCCTGGGCCAGTACATCAATGACCTATTGGTGGTGTTGATCACACAATATGCATGCAGACAAGACACCATTGACCTGTTCAAGCAATTGGCCAAGACCCAATATAAATTGACCCCCACTAAATTGCAGTATTGTCTGGAAGACGTTCTTTATTTGGGACACTATATTGAGAAAGGAGATAGAAAGGTGTTGCAATAGAGAATCTCTCCAATACTGAGAATGAACCCTCCCACAATGCAAAGAGAAGTCAGAATGCTTTTGCGAATGGTGGGCTACTGTTGACAGTGGATTCTCAACCTTTACCTAGTGGCAAAGACTCTACAGAGGCTTACATGCCAAGATGTGACTGATCAACTACCCTGGGAGAACAACTGCATGAGTGCCTTCTTCAAGCTGAGAGAAAGACTTTGCTGTGCCATAGCTATAGGAATGCCAGATTATATGGATTTTGTTTTGTACTGCAGTGGAAGGGAAGGGTGTGCCCTATTGGTGTTGAGACCCATGGAAATTCTAAATGTCCTGTTGCATACTTTCCTTCCACTCTTGAACCGTGAGCTGCAGCATTACAGGGTTGCCTAAAGGTGGTGGCTGCAATTGGTGTCAGCATTCAGCAATGTGTGGGAATCATTGTGGGCTACCCACTTACAGTCATGGTTCCTCATTCTGTAGATATCTTGCTCACCCACACTCAAACACAATACGAGGCCCATAGTAGGTTGACCCGCTAAGAGCAGGTTATCATTGCAGCAGAGAACATGTTTCTAATGAGGTGCTCCTGTCTCAACCCTGCCACACTGTTGCCTTTGCCTGTGACTAAAAAAAATGAAAACAAGGTTGATCATGACTGTCTTGATGGCACAGAATTATGTGCCAAGTTAAGACCCGACATTTGAGATGTCCCGCTGAAAGAACCCGATTGTATGTTGTGTGTGGACTGCTCGATTTGAGAGATGAATGAGGAATTCGGAAAGCAGACTAGGCTGTTTGCACCTTAAAAGGTGTAGTGGAAGCCTCCCATTTGTACAACGTAACCTCTGCACTGGTGGCTGAACTGATTGCTTTTACTACAGCCTGTTGTGTGTCTAACGATTTGCGAGTCACTATCTATACCAGCAGTCAATATGGGTTTGGCGCTGTGAGGAAATTAGGCGTATTATATGGTTTGGTTGTGCGACCTCACCATGTAATGCACTTACTAAACCCTTTAGGACCAGTGGGTTTTGTTTGTTAACCCCTATAGCTCAACCCTGGGTTGTTGTGGCTCTGAGCAGCAAGACTTACACAAAGAAACACGTGTAAAGCTTTACAAGAGCACCAAAACAATGGAAGAAGAAATACACGAGACACTAAAAAAATCTAACACCAGTTTGTAAATACAGACTGTATTTTTTTTTTGTGTCCTCATTTTGCCAACTCTCTTGTTGGGATTCCTCTTATCCCTCTATACCCAATGTAGAAACCATAAAAGAGAGGAAGAGAAGTACCCCACAAGAATACTGCTGTTTCCACTTCCATCTCCTATACACACACGGGCCATGAAGGAATACTAGAGAGGCCAGGACCGACAGCATATTTGGCTTAATCATTGGACCCACTTGTCTTCTCTCTCCAATCTACCAATAATGTCCAGATCTTATCTTTACTTCTTGGATCGCAGGCCATATCCGATTCACTTGTATAGATGATATTCTTTAAACACTCAGTAAAAGACGGAGGGCTTTCAGATTTCCATAGCCTACAGATCTCGCGTCTTGCCAACACTATCACATAAAATATGAACTTGGAACTAACAGTATTAACCTGATCATCTTCTTGAGTAAGTCCACAAAATATCAAGTGAGGACTTACCTTGATCTGTTTACCAAGTATTTCCCCAAGAAAATTACAAATCGAGATCCAATAAGGCATAATTTTTGGACACTCCATAAACAAGTGCCGGTCATCCGCTGCTGTGACCATACATCTTGGGAAGTTATAGGTGTTACCTGTGACTTTTGATAGCTTCGCTGGAGACCAATAGACTCTGTGGGCAGTAAATAAATGATTACGCTTAAGCGATGCAAGTTTTACCACTGTTTGTAACATACCAAATGAGTCAAACCACAATTTCTTTAAATCTTCATCGCCAAACTCTTTACCCCATAAGTTTGTAATTTCAGTTTCGATCTTATCGTCTGTCCCCAGGAAAGCCCAGTACCAGAAGGAGATTCCCTATTTCCACTTGTCCGTTCTCATCATCTGATCCAACTTTGAATCCTCCTCCTCCTGTGTCCAATCTTGTGTTACCCACCAGGAACATAATTGGTAATACTTAAACCTTGTCAGTCTTCCCATAGTAAGGTTACTTAGCACTTCCCTGCTCACTAGGCTAGAACCCTTTTTAAGGAAAGCCCAATAACATATACTCCCTGATTTTAAGGGCTGACTAAGTTGGTCTCTCAAGCATTCTGGGGTACCCCGAATTCCCAAATCGGTGCCCGTGATCAATAATATGGAACTCCCAGTCTTTTCCGCATATAAATCCAAGTTCTTAAAGCGGACCTTAGGATCTTCAGCCTTACCTTTTTAAAAAACTTTGGGTCACCATATTTAAAGAGAAAATGGTGCTGACCTTGGCAGACATCCCCTAGCATAGCCTCAAACAATAAGCCCATTGATGACCTATCAATCTTGTTTGCAAGCACATGAATATTCTTAAAATGGAAAGCATGGCAGTAAACAAGTAAGTCCGGTAAAACCAATCCTCCGGCCTCTAACCTCCTTCTCAGCTTTTTCCAGGCTATCCGTGGACCCTTTGATGCCCAGATAAAATTGCCTATTTTCTCCTGAAGCTTGGCAATATCCTCCTTCCGAAAGGTTAAAGGAATGGAATTATAAAGAAAAGTAATTTTGGGGAGAATGATCTTTTTTACGAGGTTTACACGACCATAGATATTTAACGATAGGTTCGCCCATTTTGACAGCAGACTCATTGTCTCCTGACTAACTTTCTTCCAGTTCACTTTCGGGATATCCTCTAACTTCAGGGTGCTCAAAACCCCAAGATAACGCATTTGGGTTTTGGCCCCCTGACTCTTCAAACTCTGATTCCACTCCATTATTTCGTTTTTTTCCGTATTGACCTTGTAACCTGAAATTAAACCAAAACTCTCCGCCTTCCTCATTAAATTAGGAATTGCATCTTGCTGATTGGTGGTATAGAGGATCAGATCGTCTGCATATAGAGCCAATTTTGCTTCTAACCCACAGGATCTAAAAGGAAGGAATGTAGGGTCTGCCCTGATCAAATTAGTGAAAGGCTCTATATACAGATTGAAGAGAAGCGGGGACAGGGGGCACACTTGCCTTGTGCCTCTTGTGATACTGAGCCAATTTGATAATTCTCCATTGACCAACACCTTGGCCCTGGGACTCTGATACAAATTATGCACCGCCCTCACCATATTTTGCGGAAAGCCAAAGCTATTTAAGGTCTCCCACAAATATGCCCAGTTCACTTGGTCGAAAGCTTTGGCTGCATCTACCGCCACTATAGTTAAAGGTATATCCCGGGCCTCCGCCATGTCTACGATCCCCATCATCTGAAATGTTAGCTCGTTAAGCGGCCTCCCTGGTATAAAACCTCTTTGGTCAGTGTGGATAACCCCTTTTATAACGTTAGCTACTCGTGATGCCACAATTCCTGAAAAGATCTTATAATTTATGTTTAAAAGGGATATGGGTCTGTAGGAATCCACTTTCTGGGGATCCTCTTCGGTTTTACAATTAACGTAACCGTGGCCTCTGACCAAGAACTAGGGGGGGTTTCCCCATCCATATATATTTCATTGAATAGGATTTTTAAAACTGGTGCTACTTTGTCTATAATACATGTGTAAGCCTCAACTGGAAGACCATCTGCTTCGGCTGCCTTTCCCCTTGCCATTTTTCTACACTGTGCCCTGACCTCTTCTTCTGTGATCTCCACTTCCAAAACGTTCTTCTGTTCATTTGTTAATTGTGGAAGTGTCATCATTTTTAACCAATCCTCTATACCCTCTTGGCCCGGTGATATATCCTCACTATAGAGGTCACTCATAAAGCTTCGGGCTTCTCCGCATATATCTACATTAGCATAGAGCACTTCTCCTGACTCTCTACTAATTAGGCTTCTTATTGTGTTTCTAGCCCTATCTGCTTTCGCCTTCCAGGCCAGCAGCGAACTACATTTCTCTCCATAAGTGAAATGTTGGAGCTTACTCACTCTCCACCTATCAAGTAGTTTTTTTATCTAGCTGCGCCAGGAATTCAGCCTGCAACCTCTCCAATTCTTTACCAAGTACGGGCACATTATCTGAGCCATCCATCGAAGCTTTCTGTAACTCCCCTTGTTCTACCTTGATCTGTCTGACTTTTCTCTCTTCTTCTTGCTTCGCCGCCCGCCTTTTTCCCCCATTATAGACCTTAGTAGCCCCCTTAAATATGCTTTAAAGGCATCCCAGACTTTTTGCTCCTTTGCCGAGCCTATATTAATCTGGAAATACTCGACAGTTCTTTCCCCCAAGTCGCGTACCACTTCATCATCCAATAAAACAGTCCTATCCAGTGTCCACCTCCTCTGCCCCTCTTTTTGATGGAACCACAAGGCCATGGCCACTGCAGAATAATCAGACAAAATTGCTGGAATATGAGTTACCTCCTCTGCATCTGCATATAACTCCTGATCTAGAAGGAAGTAATCTATGCAGGAATGATGCCTGTACTTCTTGCTATAGAAGGTGAAATCTCTAACTTCCCCCATCTTACTACGCCAGATATCCACCAGATTGAATTCCCTTATCATGCTCTTCAATCTGGCTAGTGTTTTTGGAGGACTAATATATTTTGCTTGTGATGTTCGGTCTAATTCCTTATCAGGACTAAATTAAAATCTCCTCCCAATATTATCGGGGCCGTTGTCTCCAGTAAGCAAGATTCAAGCTTTAATAAGGCCTCCGGGTTATCCTCATTTGGCCCATAATAAACTGCACACACTAAAGGACTGTCCTGGATTAATATGGTGGCCACTAACCATCTCCCCGAGAAATAAGACTCATATTTAACTCCCCTTAAGCATTACTTCTTATAATAAGGGCCACTCCCGTAGTACTCCCCCTCTGATCTGAACAAACTACCTCCTGAACCCATCGTAACTTACTAAAACACTGTCTACACTCCTGTTTTTCCAGATGAGTCTCTTGCAGAAATATAATTTGTGCCTCACTGTTGTTTAAAAATTCTATTACCCGGGACGCCTTTTTCCTGCTTCTCAACCCGTTCACGTTCCATGTTAAGAGGTTAACTACTTTTGTCCTACCCATATCCAACTCTTTTTCCGTTACAAAGTTTCATCTCCTTTAGTATGGGGCCCAACTTAAGCCTACCCTTCACCCCTTCAGAAAATAACATCATGAGGACAATTTTTTTTTCTTTTTTCCCTATGCTCCCCACACCCAGTGCTCCCACCCCCCGGAAAACCCCCTTTCTACTCATTGGGCGATACAATCCGCCCTTCGTGACCCCCCATCCCAAGAGAGAAAGAAAGTAAAAGAGAAGACAGCCTAATACTTCATAGTAAATTTATGTGCGATGTCTATATCTTCACTAACAGCACCCCCTTTACTTATACCATAGTCCTGAAACTCATCCCTCCATCTGTACTAGGAAGGTATCCACTTCCTCCGGATTACTGATATTATACATCTTGTTTCGCCACATTACCTTAAGCATTGCTGGGAACTTCATTTGAACCTGGGCTCCCTTACTCCGTAGTTCATTCATTCTAGTTCCCAGCTCCCAGCTCCCACTGCCTCTGAGCCGTCCTTTTTCCTAGATCTGATCTTATTTGGTAGCTGAAGGCTTCGTGCTTTAGAGAACCCTCCTTCAGAGCACGCTCCAGCACCAGCTCCTTCACAGCATATGTAAGGAAATTTATCAGGATTTTCCTAGGCATCTTCCTAGCCGGATTTAGCTTGAATGGGTCCCTGTGAACTCTCTGGATCTCCTTCTCTAGCCTAATGTCCGGTCTATCCTTCAAAATTCCTTCTCTCAGTAGATTACATACAAAAGCCTTAATATCCCCCTTCTCAGACCCTCCCGGTACTTTAAGAACTCTCAAATTGTTGCGTCTGGCCAGCATCTCCAGCCTCTCCATATCTTCCTGCTGGGTTCTGTTCTGTAACTTTAATTTCTCTATATCCTTGGTATTCTCCACCATAGCCTCTGACAGGGCCTTCACCTCTCCTTCTAAAATCCCAGTTCTTTGTGCAATATCGTCCAATTTTTCCTCCAATATCCCACATTTATCTTGAATCCTTTTCTGATTGGTCTCGGATATCTCAAATTTCATAAGGATATCCTGCCTCAAGCTCAAAAACATCTTTTCCACCTGGCTTTCCACTCCTCATGCGAGTTGCAGAATACCACCTCTTTGCTTTAAGCTCTCCGCTACCAAAATTCTACCATTACCTTGAGGCGACCTTGTGCTTAGGGTAGGTGTGAGACTAGCATTTACCTCCACACTCAGGCTTTCCCTCTGCCCTTCACTGTCTTGTGTTCCCCCTACCAACGGGGAGAAACGGTTTTCCAACAGTAGGGGAGCTGACTTCATCTGTGGGGTAACCTTATTTCCTCCCCCCTGAGGTGAAGCAATCTGTTCCATTATTTTAAAGTACAAACTGAGAGACGGAAGGGGCTTTGTAGAAGCGCGTATCTCCTTAGGGCCACAACGTTTAAGTCTCCCTCCAGCTTTTGCCACCTTTCTCTTAGGGGAGACCGGAACCACCTCCCTTACAACCTTCTCTCTGATTCTCCCTCCTCTGCCTCTACCTTTAGCCTCAGGGAGTGACTGTAGCTGATACCTACTCCTGATTTGTGTCTCCTTACTTACAAATGTGTTAACTACAGCACTCCCCCCCTTGTCCGGTGTGTTCAGCCCACTCTGAAGGCTGCTACTTACTTTCGTATTTGCAATTGCGCTTTCTCCTCCGACCTTCCACCGTTCTTTAGCAGGGTGCAATACCTTAGAGGGAGAATCCTTTTCCATCAGCTTCGGAAACCCCTCTACCTGTGCCTGTAGTCCGTTTTCCCTCAAGCTCCAACTCTTTTCCACCCTTCGAGGGTCCTCAACTTGCGTATTCCGACTAATGTTCTGCTCCTCCACACCGCCGCAGCTCACGTCACCTCTCTCCTCCAGCAACCACCGTCCTGTTCTGACTTTGACGCCTCCAACCCAGAACCCTGCCGGCACCGAAGCCGCTCGCGTCTTCTTCCAGAGGTCCGCAGCATGCCGCCAGATCCCTCGCTGTACCTCTGTGTCGAAACCCATGAATTCCGGCCTCGGGTAAGTTTATTTTACTATTTTGGGGGTCTGTATATAATTTGTCCCGTTATTTCATTATTTTAGGCTGCATTCTCATTTGGTTTTCAGTCCACGCACTCTCCTTGTTCCGGGAGCTCCCACGACTGGTGTCAGCCTGCCGCCATGTTCCCCGTCCCTCCAGACTGTATTTTTATGTATTTTCAGACATCACTATGAAAAAGATCCACTGGAGGGCTCTGGAGGTTTAGATTTTACAATGTATCATATATATATGTACTTTTTATCTAACCGCAAACAAGCATTAGCAAATTCAACAAGTTAGGCACTTCAACACTTTTTCACTAACAGGTTTGGGCTAGTTGTATTGCGGTTTGTTAGAGTTATTTTGGGTGACCAACTCTGTTAGAGAGCCGGTCAGGAGGGCCAGCAAGATCCAAAGAAACAGTTACCACAAAGGTGGAAGCCTTCTTCAGTGAGTTCCAGGTACTTTTATCCTTCTCGAATAGGTTGCTATGGAAGTGGTACTGATGCAAGTGCTGAAGATGCTCAAGGATGCTGTGGATGCGATGCAGTCAACACGGGTATTCCTGTGGCTACTCCTCATTCAATGAAGGGTGTGAGGCGGTCTTGGTCACAGGGTCGACGTCCATCGAATTCCTCATGGTCCTGGTAAAAGTCCAGTTGCCACTGGGATCCCAGTCACCCGGTATCATGGTCATGGCAGGATCCTTCCTTGGATAATAACTTGCCTTCTGGGTGACCAAGCTGCACTTCGATGACTCACCCAGGTTCTGATAACTCGGGTGCAACTTTGTTCGTCGAGTCCTTGGTCTCTGCTACTGTATGGCAATGAGGAGCAGCCTCTCTTTGCCGGTTCCACGGTACTGCAGGGCAGTCCTTCTTTGGTTCTTCTTCCATTTCAGATCAGATCTGAGTTCTGGGTGCCAGGGGTGCCCATTTTATGTGCAGAAAGTGCCCTCCGGGTAGATGCTGATGACCACTTCATGGGAAGTGCAGCATCTACCTATCCCAAGTTGCCTCATTTTGCTCACTCCCAAGATGACAGAACCCTTCTCTCAGCGTCCAGAGCTCAATAGCCCAACCCAGAGGTGTTGCAACCAAAGGCAGCTACATGCCCCTGAAAAACCGCCTTGACAACAGGTTTCCCCTTTCATTCCCGGTTACCAGCTAGGCTGCGTAAACAATGGGGTGCCCCTCTCCCAAGTATTCCCCATTTGCTCTTCAAAAGCGGCTTCAGCTTTGTAGCTCGCCTTCTGGGACAACACCCATGTGGCTTCATGCAGGAGGGAGGTAACACCTCTCTCCAGCGCAGACCCCTATTGTCTCCTTTTCTAGGAGTCATTAGCACCTTTCTGTAGGAGGGCAGAAAACTGTTTCAGGTTCAAGCTCCTTTGGTACCCTTAAGGGCATAGGAGAAGGAAAGCACTAAAGTGGTAACTTTGTAAAATTTGCGCACCACAACTTCTTGCATTAATTTCAACTTGAGAATCCAGTCGAGCTGAATACCTTGAAGTATTCACTTTAGTCACACCATTCAGTTATCGCAGCCTACGGGGTAAAAACAACAGTTTGGCATTTTTACCATCAGACATGAAAATTTATGTTCTGGCCATGAAATATGCTGCATCCTGCCTTAGGGTCTGGTAGACCTGCCATGGGGGTGACTTGCACATATTTCAAGGGGAGAAGTGAATTTGCCCTGGTTTTAAAGGGCAAGCAGTTTGAAACTGCTCTACCAGCCTGCAGTGGCAGACTGGGTGACTCTTTTTACCTGTGTCATACCCAGGGTGGAACACTAAGTGCTGCCCTCCTTGGGATGACTTACATGCACTGAATACTTTGAGTACAATATGCTAGGGACTTATAGGTATGAAAGCTTATTCCATTTGGGTATGAGCCAATGTAACATACACATTTAAGGTCAGGGCACTGGCACTGAGGTCAGGTTAGCAGACCTCAGTGCACTATCAGAGTTGAAAAACCAGCAGCATCAGTCCAAAAACTTGGGGGTAACCATATAAAAAGAGGCATTTCCCTGCAGACGTGGTCCATAATTGTGGACAGTTATGGTCCAAGAGGGATTCCAAGACCTCCTCTTGCTCCCCCATCTGCAATGGAAATTATGTCATGGATCTGCTTGATGCCCTACAGCTACCCGCTTAAATAGTGGTGGTGAAGTGTGCAGCACACAAGAGTGGATGTGATTTTGTAACTGCTGCTAACTGCTATGCGGACAAGATGGCCAAATACTGTGCTCTTGGGTCCTGCACATTGAATAGAGACCTTTCAAAGGATTCAAATAATGTTGCTGCAAGCCTTTTGTTGACTGTTGCTGATACATGGGAAGAAATCAAGCATTAGTATGAGTAAGTCCCAGAAAGTGAACAGGAGGGGTGGGTTAGAGCCTGATGTGTGAAGAATCAGGATGAGAGATGGGTAGGCATTTTCATGGCCCAACCTATATAGGGAGAGATACGATGGTGTGCTTGTTTAAGATGCAGTGATTCAACCCCCATATCTGTGTCATTGCTGAGGATCTGCGTCATTGGTGTGTCACCTGGCAGCAGCTAAATCCTGATAGGAGAACCTTGGTGACCATGAGACATATAGGAAGATTAGGTGGTCCTTTCAATCGCATGCAACTTGATTTTGCCAAGATGCCCATGTGCAATGGCCTCTATTAATTCTTAGTAGTAGGGTGTATGTTTTTCCGATGCACAAAAACATATCCAACTAGGAGAAAGGGCAGTCTCACTGTGGCCAAACTGATGTTAGAGAATTGATTCCCAGGTTAGCCTTACGGGTTTCTGTGGAGTCAGATCGTGGAAAACATTTAAAAAATGAGGTGATGAGAATGTTGTGTATTGCCCTGAAGGTGGATTAGAGGTTTATAGTTACATGCCTGAAGCATTAGGTATTGTCGAACAGATCAATGGAACTCTGAAGTCTTATCTGGCCAAAGTCCCTCATGTGGTCTGATGCCTTTGGTGCTGGTGAGTCTCCAAGGCACTCCTGATCAGAAAACAGGAATGTCTCCACACAAAATCCTCATGGGGGAGTCTTGAGACTTCCCACTGTGCCAGGAGTTGTGCTTGTAAACATTACAGATACATAGATAATGCTGATACTCGACTACTGCAAAGTATTGGATGATGTTGTGTGTTTTGTCTCTTATCAGGTAAAGGCAGCAACCCCCCCTTCCGAGACAAGAACTGTGCCATGACTCAAGTCCAAGAGATTGGGTCCTGCTGAAGAAACATGTCATGAAAAGTTGACTGGAGCTCTGCTGGTGTGGCACCTTTCATGTCATCTTTGTAACGAACTCTGCTGGGAAGTGTGGTGGACTCCAGAACTGATTATTTGCTTCTCACACCAGAAGAGTGAGACAAGCTGATGAAGAAGAGGTTAACTAAACCACTGATTTATGGAGTCAAACTCCAGTGCACCCTGAATGATCAGATGGGGGAGAAGAGTGTGCATACTTTCTCAAAATCAACCAGAGACAAATGCCGAGCCTGTAGTAAATGAGCCAAGCGTAGCTACAATGAACTAAGTTGAAGAGACTGTAAACAATAACTTAAAGCTTGAAAGAGGGCCAAGCAGTGCAGCCAGAGGGGGCTGAGAAGAGAAAGGTGGGCGCGAAATGGTGAAAGACTGAGAGTTATTGTGTCAAAGGAGCCCATCCCAGAAACAATCAATGAAGAAACAGTGACAAGTGAACAAAGTGACGGTGAGGATGAACAGCCAGTAATCAGGACCTCAAGGAGAATGAAGGTGCCTAGTCAAAGGTACCCACCTCCTGAATGGACATACTTTTACTGAATATGGGCCTCCCTAGGGAACACATGAGACTGAGGATCAACTGGAAGTGCTTGAAAAACCTCAGTGAAAAGGGCTACCACAATGAAGATTGATTGAGTTTTGATTTTGACTTACTTGATAATTGCTGAAGACAATTGAACCTATATGTGTATATATACACTCATCTTTGAACTAACCAATGTTTTGCTGATTTGCACAAGTAGAAGATGACAAATGGAATTCACTTTGGCTTTTTAATTTTGTTTTCCTTGAACTCTGACTCTAGAGAAACAATGGTCTCTAATACGCCAAACAACCGAGTGATATTAACCATCCTGGCAGTTGTCTTTGTTATTTTTATGATTGGTATATTAGTGTGCTTAAATTCTTCTGTTGAGCACGCTGCCACTATAGCTAAGCCCAATTCATCTCACCGAGATGAACAGTATAGATTTAATATAAAGGTTTTACATAGAGATGGTTCCAAAGGGGATTTTTCTAATAACATTTTCTTTAATATGTTGCATGAATCATGCATGCGCTCGATTGCTACATATGAAAATTTTCCCTGCTTCCACTGCCAAGGGAGTGACCTATTATCACTTACCTCTCATTTATTTCTGGTCTTGTAGTATAATTCTTAGTCGTCTGTATCATCAGTGTTGTTTTGAATTTGATTTAGCCTTTGAACAGTTGCCTCTGTACAAACATTTGAGCCCTCTTTATATTGCTAGATATATGGATACAGTATAGCATTTCTTTAGGTCTCCAACAAAGATTGATATTTTATGTTCTCAGAAAAAAAGAATGACATGTAAGTTGACTAATCGGAATTGGAAGACAGGAGGGAAGAAATTGAGTTAAAGTAAAAGTGAAAAGATAACACTGAGTGGGAAAAGTAAGAAAAGAAACGAAAGATTGCTGGGCGAGAACCAAAGTTGAGTTTCTATTGGGAAAAAAAAGGAAAGCTTTGGCTTATGTGGAGAAAGGAACATATTAGAAACCCTCAGATGTTGAGTTGGAGTGAATGTTAGCAACACAAAACAATGATGGACGGAATGCTGAACATAGTCAAACATTCACCCCCAGTCACAGCTGTTGCTGTAGTTGCCCTAAGTGGGAAGGGTATACCCAGACGTGGACCCCGGGCTCTTTATGCCACTGGATTTAAGCTAGCCTGGCTGATGAGGGGTGATACCCCAAAACCGGTCCCAGGATGCTTCTTTTATGGTCCAGTGAGGACCTGGCAGTTCAGGCTGGACTGTTCCCATGAGGAGTAGGTCAAGACTGATTTGCATATGGCTGGGTACAAACTGGGGGTGGCATGGTGAGCAAAAAAACAATTGATTTAACCCAGATCTGTGACTGGGGGTGAATGTTTGACAATGTTCAGCATTCCATCCATCATCTTTTTGTGATGCTTGGAGTGAATGTTCACAGAGATTTGAAGTTTTAGGAGAGCAAGTCTTTGGTGGAAAAGATCCTGTTATCTCTGCAGGATCCCATTATTTCTGCAGTTCTCCAGTATTTGTAATTCCATGTTTTCAACCGGACTTTTCCCTTCAAAATGCAAAAATACCTCTATTTTTCCTCTCGTAAAGAAACAGAATCTTGACCCAGAGAACCCCTCTAATTATTGCCCCATCTCCAGATTAGCGTTCCCTGCAAAAATTGTAGAGAAAATAATGAATTCACAACTGGCCCAATACCTCCAGGAACAAAATCTTTTACACCCCTCACAGTCTGGGTTCCGACCTGGACACAGCACTGATACTGCTCTGATAAAGGCCACTGAGGTGATAAGGACTGCCCCTGACAAGGGAGGAACCACGGCCCTTATTCTCCTAGATCTATCAGCTGCGTTTGATACAGTCGACCATACGGTTTTGGTCCACTGGCTCCAAGCATTAGGCATAAGAAGGAAGACTCTTGTTCTACTAAACTCATTCCTGAAAGGAAGAGAACACACAGTGATGTTAGACATCTACAGCTCCAAAGCTTTCTCTCTTCCTTGTGGGGTCCGGCAAGGGTCCTCACTTAGCCGCACATTGTTCAACCTTTATGTAATAGAGCTAGCCTCACTGATTCAACCTTATGGATTCTCCCTTATGTCCTACGCAGACAACACCCAAATTGTGTTGTCGGCCCTTAATAATGTTAACACCATACGTTCTCAGCTTCACGATTGTATGCAAGCTATTGGTGAATGTGATGGGCAATCATTGCTTAAAGTTAAACTCAGGCAAAACTGAGGTAATCCTCTTTGGGAATAATCTACAATTCTGGATTCCCTCTAGCTGGCCCTCGTAAATGGGACCTCTCCCAACCCCAATTGCTAAAACTAAAAATGTTGGGGTAGTAATCAATGACAAGCTGAAGTTTGGTAGCCAGATCAATTTTGTAGTCTCTTCCTCATTCAATACCCTGAGGATAATCAAGTAAATCCTTCCAGTTATCCAACCGGACGCAAAAAAAGCAATGATCACAACCCTAGTACTATATCAAAATTGATTACTGCAATGGGTTGTACTTGAATTACAAGAACAATACCGCAATAAATTACAGTTACTGCAAAACGCGTCAGCCAGATTGCCCCTGGGCATTCATAAATATATCAATCATTCACAATGGCAATCAAAGGGCTTCATTGGTTGACTGTAAAAAATCGCATTAAATTCAAGGTGCTTTGTATGACTTACAAAGCCCTACACGATATAGGCCATGAGTACCTAAAACAAGCACTTACATGGTATGAACCCAGCAGGAATCTATGGTCAAGAGGAGCTAAGAAAGTCTACAGCATCAGAGCTGCCCCCTCTCTGTTTGTATTCAGAAAACTCCTAAAAACATGGTTGTTCAATAATTAAATGCAGTAATGGCTTTCTCAGATGTGCACAAGCTGTTGTTAGAGCCAAGACACTCCAGGGTAGAAGCGCACTTTATACATTGTTTAACATGACATAACATTACCATTTATTATGTGTGCGGGAAGAGCGCTTATTTTCAGATGACTGCAAATTGGGTAGGCAGGTGCTATTCAGCTTCAGTGTTCCCTAAAGTGTATCATGAAGCTGATATAGATGATAAGTGAGTAGTGTTCCATGGTAGCACTGAGTGTAGTGCTTCTCAAATGGTTGGTGACATCTTTGACGCTATGATTTCTTCTGTAGGACCAGTTTTGAATGACCAGAAGATTAGAAAGCTATCTACATTGGTTGA
Organism: Calotriton arnoldi; assembly: GCA_963921515.1. NCBI lineage: Eukaryota > Metazoa > Chordata > Amphibia > Caudata > Salamandridae > Calotriton > Calotriton arnoldi. The sequence goes on from CAWUFW010015729.1 coordinate 322,797, forward strand.
TCATCTTGCAAAAACTACAGCTGGTGCCTTGTCTGCTATCAATCCAGACCTTGTGGCAATTAAAGACATGGTTCTACAGAACAGGTTTGCTTTCGATACCTTACTCGCAAAAGAGGGCAGAGTCTGTCACACGTTACGCGTCCAGCAGTGTTGTAGATACGTGCTAAGCAAGAGTGGTGATTAACAAGTTTATTATTAATATTTATGACGGTCCTAAAGATTTGAAGGCATTGGAAGAAACAGGTGCTTGGAAGGCAATTTGGAAAGGATTTTATGCAGTAGGTAGATGGCTTCATGGCACTGGCAATAACATTTTAGGGACTACTTTGACCCACATATTTATCATTACTAGCATGCCTAAATACTTCTTTCTTTTTATCAGGAGAATCAGATGGATAACTGGAAAGAACTGATAAAAGTGTAAGGGAGGAGAATCGGTGACAAAGGGAAAAGGGAGAAAAAGAAAGAGGGAAGAGGTGGAACTTGGGGCGATGCAGAGTCATCTGCATGATGAACTAAGAGATCTAGTAGAGTCTAGACATAAACAGCAGAAGTCAACAACTGGAATTTCAAAATCAGTCACAAGGAGACATATGAATGTAATGTTTGATGTCTCTCCAAGTCACTAGAGGAAGGAATTCTTGACACTCTGTCAATATGTTTTGTACTGCTTGAAATGTATACTAATCTGCAAATCGTATACTCATATATGAAGCATAATTTTCGAATATAGCATGTTGCTACGCATGCTTTCACATCGCGTTCCTTTAAAATGCGGTCGTTACAATGACTGCGTTGTTAGAATGCGATACCTTTACAACGCAAGTCATTAGATTGACTTGCAGTAGGGGGCGCGCTGGACTTAGGAATAGTATAATTTACTATTCCAACTCCAGCCTGTGCAACATTAGGAAAGGTGTTGGAATAGTAAATGATACTATTCCTTATGTTAGAGCGCCCCCTACAGCAAGTCGATATAATGACTTGCGTTGTAAAGGAACTGCGATGTGATGACTGCGTTGTAAACGCTGTCTCCCATAATTTTCACGTTAAGTTAGCCATAGTTAATATAAGGCTTAGTTTAAATGACTCATGCTAACATGAAAAGTGTATTTTTGGGCTGTTGTGTTGTTTCTCTCTTTCTCTCGTTTCAGGAGCTAAGCTGCAGTAGTTTGAGTTAATTAGGTTGTTACAAATGTTTGTTTTCTAGGGGCACTGTTTATCTGTGTGAGTTTCACTGAAAGCTGAATAATGAATCGCTACACCTGTGCTGGGCACGGACCGACCACGATGTATCATCATTTTGCAAGATGTCTTTTGATGGCCTTTCAACTGAAATCTTTCATTGTCTTTTGGCTGGGAAGAAGAATGAAACTTTCCTATCTGGGAACAGTCGATCTTGATTGGTAGCCTCTCCAGAGAATGGAGGAAGTGTCGCAGTTTGTTTGTAATTGTATGTTTTCATTGTACATTGCTGAGATTGTTAGATTCAGATGCCCCTTTCCATCCTCTTGAGATCACATACCTTACTTTTCTCCCGCTCAAAGAGTTTTGCTGATAACAAATTTAAATAGTTTGCCTCTGTATTTGTTGTTTTGAATAACTTTGAGTTACTCTGATCAACAATTTACAAGATGATCTATGATTTATGACAAATTTGAATGATTTTAATTTGTAACTTTGCTAATCTGCTAATAAACCTTCATGGTTTGCAAACTTACTACTCTCTGTCTTCCTTTTGGGGCCTAATGTGCTTCACTGTCATTGGCACATTGTTAAATTGTTGATGTTAAGAGTTCACTGACAGAATATCAACCCTCAAATATCGAGGTAAAAAATATTGTGACCAAAATATCAAGATCAAAAATATCGTCATCCTATACTTATAACAGTAAATACAAAAATATCTAAAAAAATATCAATGTCATTATTATCGTTGTATTAAATATCGTTTTTAAAATGTATATAAAATAATACATATAAAATATATTAAATAGTAATATTAATTAAAAAAATAAAATAGATTTAATATATATTTTAACAAACATAACAAATTAACTTAATTTTAAAAAGCTAAACAGTCATATATGATAATTAATTTATATATATTTACATATATCTACTTAAAAAACAATAATCAAACTAATAGTGCTAATTTATATTATAATTTCGTTTTTTTAAATAATATAAAAACATAACAAATAAATATATACATGTACACATATACCAATAACATACACTTATTCATTACAATGTCGGTCAGACCATAAGCATTGCGGTCCGACTGACATCTGCCCCTGCGGTCCGACCACCACATTACGATGCAGTGGCCGGAGGCAGCAGGCAGAGGGACCAACCGCTGCTGTTCTGACAGGCTGAAGAAGCCCATCGGCCCAGCGGTTGGAATATATTCCCTACATTAAGGGGCTCATCAGGATGTCAGTGGGACCGACACCGACGGCACGTCGGTATCAATCCCACCGACATCTGAGGCAGCGGTCAGACCACCACATTACAATGAGGTTGGTCTGACCACATGGGTGAGGAACCGACCGCTGCGGTTCCGACGGGCTCAAGGAGCCCGTAGGCCCTGCGGTCGGAATGTAATCTCTACAATGAGGTCAGTGCCTGCTCAGGCACTGCCGTAGGGATTGCGATGTCCCTTTCGGTCTTCCTTTCTATGGCGGTCCGACCGCCATGGAAAGGCAGACAGAAACACACTTTGGGGGCCTCCAGCAGGGCCTCATCCCTCCGCATCCTCCACTATGAGCCCTGCATCCCTGCACTGTGTGGTAGGCACTACATGGTGCCTGCTACACGGTGCAGGGATGTTTAAAAAGTGCATGTTTACTATTTCTGCTTGTGCTGCGGCCCGCAGCACAAGTCGCAATAGTAAACATACACTTTATGACTGCCGTGAAGGCGATCGCATCATAATTCGGAATGCAGGACCTCCGACTTCTTGTCGTGCAGTCCTGTTTTGGACACAATGCCAGTTGGACTCTCGTCCGACTGGCATCGTAATGAGGCCCAAAATCTTTAAAAACCAAACCATTCTAGTAAAATTAAAAACTTAAAATTCTTAACATTTTGTAAACATTGTTTTACACATCAAGAACATTAATAATTAAAAATATTATATTTTTAAATAAACAAAAAACATAATAATATAAATGATAGCGTTATAAAATAATATTATAAAATATAAAATTTAATACATATACAATTCCCACTACAATTTATACAAAACTACGCAAACTATTATAGTAAATTTATAAAATACGTACTACTCCCACTTCACGCAATGCAAAAATAATAAAACTGGGTAAAATTTACAAATCTCCCTCCAGTAAATGCAACAGTAATAAAAGTGTTTGATTGTGGATAGGTAATATTTACTATAACCATTCCAGCTAGTACAACAGTAGGGAAACTGAAGGAGTGTGGAGGGTAAAATTTACTATTCCCACAACAATCAGTACAACAGTAGGGAAAGTGTTGAATAGCGAAGGGGTAAGATTTTCTATTCCCACTCTAGTCAGTACAACAGTAGTTTAAGTGTTGGATTGCTGCGGGGTAAAACGTTCTATTCCCACTCCAGTCAGTACAACAGTAGGGAAACTGTTGGATTGCAGAGAAGTAAAATTTACTATTCCCACTCCAGTCAGTTCAAAAATAGGGAAAGTTTTGGATAGCGGAGGGGTAAAATGTTCTATTCCCACTCCAGTCATTGCAACAGAAGGGAAAGTGTTGGACAGTGTAGGGGTAAAATTCACTATTCCCGACTCCAATAAGTGCAACAGTAAGGAAAGTGTTGGAGACCGAAGGTGTAACATTTAGTTTTCCCACTCCAGTCAGTGCAACATTAAAAAAACAAAATATTTTGAACAAAATAAAATTATTTCAAAAACAAAGTAAAAAATAAAAAATATAAATATGTTGTAAAAAAGTACAAATATATTTCATATTAAAAATAAAAAAATAAAAGCATATTACAATGTTAAATACATATCACAAATACCTACAAATATTATTATAAATAAAATACAAAAATATTTTTCCTATAAATAAACATTTTTATTTAGAAATTATTTATTAGCAAAAACATTCATTACATACATTTAGGGGCTCATTAAGATGTCGGGCGGAAATCCTCCTTCTGACAGTCGGAATCTCCTTGACTGCGTCGGAACCCTTTCGACCGACTAGGTCGGCTTACATTCTGACCACCCGATTACGATCTTCGTGGTCGGAATGTAAACCGCGCGGTCATTCCGAATCGGTTCCGAGTGACTCGTTGAGTAGAAGAAGATGAAGAATCAACTTTATTTGATCTAATAAATAGTATGCCTGGGCAATAAATTCCGTTCCGCTCGCGGAATTTGCGGAATTTGGGTAATTTCGCGTTCCGCGGAGAACGCGAAATTACCAAAAATTCCACGATCCGCGACTTCGCGGAATTTTTTGCTTGTTCGCACTTTCAAAATGCATGTTTGCGAGATATTTCTCCCCGAGCACGCAAACAGCGTTCGCGAACAGGAAAAAAGCATCGCGAACGGGCGGAACAAGCAATTCCGCGTGTTCGCGGAACTTTTGCGTGCTCGCGGAGATTTTTTACCGTTTCGCTGAGCTTTGCGTAGCGCGACTACGCAAATTCCGCCCACCCCTAAAATAGACCATAAAAGCACATCAAAAATACATACAGGATAAAAACACTCATTTAATGTCATTGATATTCGTCTATTGCAACATTTAACTCGCCCCCGCTGGATTTTAAATCTGCAGTCAGTGAATATGCAGGAGTGTAAAAACCTCAAATCTGGGTCCGCCATACATTCCTATTCTATTCAATTAAAATGTTTCATGTTAATAAAAATGTTAATAAAATCCATAATTAAAATGTTTGTCATATAAAGAGAGTTAACTAGAAGACATATTTCATTTAGTCACTTATCCGTTGTCACACAAAATTATTCATATCATAATCTAAAGGTTCTTCCTGGCATAAAAAACACTCCATAAAAGCTCGACATTCTCACAGATATCTCAATGGTTGACAATGACTGTAAAAAAAGATACGCCAGATGGCATTGAGTAAATGATAACAGCTTCAAAAGACTTAAAATGTAGCGTTTCCTCCATGTGTTACAAAATTTACAAAAGAGTACAACATGCATTGTACTCTGTATTGAGATGTTATCACAGGGACAATTATATAAGTTTGAAGACCAGTCATTAAGTTCCCGGAAGCTGACCATTCGGTGAAAAGTGTCCATTCTGAAACGAGTCAAGATGAATCTATGCCTATGAATTGGTACAGCTGTCAGATAAAACTGCAAATCATAACTAGTTAAAATAAGCTGATTCCTTAAAACAGTAGGCTTTAGTAGTTCATCTGACAACCTTATATTCTCTAAATGCTTTAAGCATTCTGATTTTAGGTCTTTCCTACTGATTTCTGCTGGGGTTTCAGGTTTGTAGAAATAGTCGGGTTGCCCCAAGTCCAAGACAGAAGCGTTGTACAAAAGTCAGCCATGGCATTCGAGTGTACAGATTTGATTTTAAACAGTCCCCTATTATAGAGCGATTCAAGGCAGTGTGTTCAGATGACCATACTTTGTGTCACAATAAGATAGGTTGAATCCTAAGTAAATCAATAAGAAACGGTATTCCCAACTCAGCGTGGCACACAAACATAGGGGCCTTTTGGGGGTAGCAAGCAAGTATCTCAGAAACTCATTTTCCACGAGTTGAAGTGCCATACAGTTTACATGTCCCCATATATCCGCCCTGTATAGTGCTTTGCTGATACATTTAGCCTTGTAAATGATAAGCATCTCTTGAGGGGGATTTGAGCCTAATCTGGTGGCAAATTTTCGGAGGGCCGTACAGGCGCTTCTAAATAGTAGCACCCTAGTTTTAATAGCACGGTTCCATGTGCCTTCTTTATCAATTAAAATTCCCAGATACGAGAAATTGTTGCTAACTTCTATAGTGGTATCCAGGATTTTAATGGCACGGCAGATACCGGTTTTCGTACCGCATTTCATTATACATTTTTTAGTTTGGTTCACTTGCAAATCAAGATCTGACATGTAACCAAAAAAATCATTGAGTACGTACTGCATCGCCAGGGGGGTACGGGCCAACAAAACAGCGTCATCAGCGTAGAGGGGGCACGAGACGATGGCCCACCTGAGCAAGATCTTTGGTATGTGAGGTCAAAGCGGTGCCTACATTGTTTATGTAAAGCGAAAAGAGAAAAGGTGCTAAAACGCAACCCTGTCTCACCCCTCTCTCTACGCTGAAGGCTGTGTACATTCGCCTCTGGTCCCGTATCTAACCCTTGCTTTCGTACCAGAGTACAGATCCCTCAAAAAGGTGATAATCGCAGGCTCCACTCCCATATCAGTCATGATTGCCCATAACTTGAGATGGTTCACACAATCAAATGTGGAGGACAGATCTACAAAACCAAGGTATAAGTTTCCTCCCTTAATCTTGGTATATTTTCCCACTAACATACTCAGATTAAGGCCCTGTTCTATAGTCCCCACCCCGGTGCGAAACCCATATTGGAGATCAGACAAAATTCCCTTAGATTCAGCCCACTCTTGAAGTCTGTTTAAAATTATTCAACCCGCTATCTTTACTAAAGAGTCAAGCAATGAGATCGACCTGTAACAAGCGTGATTATGTTGGTCTCCCTTTTTATAGATTGGAACAATTATAGATTCTGCCCATGTAGGGAGGAAACCTGAATGACAGGAGGCCCTTAAAACAATGGTTAAAATAGGTCCCCACAAAGCAATGTTGGCTTTGTACAAGTCCACAGGGATAGCGTCGGGACCAGGTGCCTTGCCCCTTTTACTAGCCTTTATTGCGTTGTTGACCTCCTCCAAACTGAACAGTATACCAGTGATAATTTGTCTTGGAGGTAAGTTGTCTTTAAGTTCAGGTGCCTGGACAGGATCTAACATTGGGGTAGATGCGTAATTGCTGGAACAATGTTTAATCCAATCGGCCTCTGGTATCACTACCACGATGAAAAGTTTCAGTGCTCCGTCCATTATCTCCTTGTGTTTGCATCACTACCACGATCCCAGGGCCAGCATCCTCTTTCAGTGGTGCAGAATTGACTACCTTCCAGAAAGCGTTATTATCATTATTAGTGCTTGCTTCAAGTAAAGCGTCCCATGCCTCTTCTCTTAATTTTATTTTCCTTTGTTTCAACGCCTGTTTAGAGGCCGATCTGCAGAACTGGACCTCGGCTCTGTATCTAGGGTTTTTATGTAATGCCTCCTTTAGTCTCTTATTAGCTTTAGTACACAGCAAATCAAACCAACCACTTCTCTCATTTTTGGTTTTCATTGTTGCATGAAGGCTTTCCTTTACAGCCTGCGTGATTGTGTAAAAAACTCGTGGACTATTAGTGTCGGTCGGCACCGCATCGTACACCCTTAAGGACACCATTTCCACCCTCAGGATTACGATCTCGATTTCCAACAGCCTTTCTGCGTAGGCCTGTCCGACACAGAAAGGAATTCAGAAAGATACTTTGGGGTCCCCTGGCAGGGCCCCCTAGCCCCCGCACCTATGGTTGATGGCCGAGGGGGTACCTAAGGGACCCCCCTTTTAAAACCCTGTAGTGTGTGGCAGGCACCACGGTGGGCTGCCACAGGATGCAGGGTTTTCCGCAAACACCCCATTTCCCCATAGGAGCCTGTGATACGGCCGGTTCTCAGGTGGAACACGAGCTCCTATAGGGAACAATGGGACTCGAACCGAACAGTGTTCGGTCGCATCGTAATCTGTCTGTCCTGATTCCGAGTAGGGTTCGGGCGGAGGCTTTCCGCCCGCCATCATATCGAGCCCCTATATGTACTAACTTCCCACCCTATAACGCCACAAAACTCACAGCCTGCACCTTACACCTAACTTTAAGAAAAACTATTTACACTAATAATATTAATATTTATCAACAAACCAATTATCACAAATTAAATATTAATTATTAATGAATTATAATTAATGTACTTTCCACAATATACCCTTACAAAACACACAATACACTCATAAAATGTAACAAATAAGTATTTACACAATTAACATAAATAATTATCAAATTAATCATTAATATTAATTAAAAAAATTATTATTAATTTCTTAAAATTAATTTACTTACCACCCCACACCCAAACAAAACCCACAACCCACATCTAAAATAAAAAAAATCAAATTTCAGCGCACAATTAGCAAAACTAATAAAAAATTCAACAAATATTATTTATTAAAAACAAAAGCCCTGATTATGATGTCCCTGTTGCGGATTGGGAACTGACCGACCTCAGGTCGGCGGTTCTGACCGCATCATTTGGATGCGAACACACACAGTGCGGTTGGAAGCATCCATTTTCCCATGGGAGCCTGTGCGGCGGGCGGAAAACGCGGAAAACGCGGAGGGAGGGGGGCCTGCTAAGGAACACCAATGTCGCTTTCCGACAGCCTTTCCATGTCGGAAAGGCAGACATGGATTGGCTGTCGGAAATTGACTTCTTAATCCCAACAGCGGAAACGCCCTCCTTAAGGGATTATGGTGTCTCTGACTGCTGTCTCCCACTGCACGCATCATAATTCATCGGTCGGACCGCAGCAGGAGATGGCGGTCGGACCGCAACCGATGAGCCGTCTGTTGCAGTCTGTCTGCTATCATAATTAGGCCCATAATTAGGCCCAAAATATTAATTCATTCATCCCACACCTAAAATGAACATAAAAAATGTATTACAAAACTAAAATAATTAATTGTCAATTAAATAATTAATAGTATTTAACAACTAATTATTAATTAATTGAAATTAATTTACTCCCCACCCTTTACCCCTATAAACCCCACAGCCGCACCAAAAAACATTAATTACACATCAATTAATTACTCAATATTAACTTGCAAATAATTATGAGTTCATTCAAAATAAATTACTTGCCACTCTTTACCCCTATAAATCCCACAATCCGCATAGAAAATGTACATAAAAAAATTTATTAGCACAATTAACATAAATAAATGTCAGTCAAATAAATAATATTATATAAAAAATAATCATTAATTTATTATAATTAAATTACTTCCCACGCTATGGGGCCGATTCCGATCTCGGCCGGTAGGGCTCCGAATAGGATTCGGCTTTACCGGATCCGATTCGGAGCCCTGTTTCCCGACCGAACCGTACGCGGGTCCGGCCGAGCGAGTACGATGCGAATTCGCCGACCGACTCGTCCGGGCGACCCGACCGCTCCGACCGACTCGTACCCGGATCGTACCGCTCCGACCGACTCGTACCCGGATCGTACCGCTCCGACCGACTCGGTCGGACACGATTCGCACCGCGCAATGGAGACGTTTTCCGGCCGGGTAAGTACGATGCGCACCTCGACCGCTCCGACCGACTCGCGCCCGTCCGACTCGAACTCGCTGTCGGAGCCGTACTTGGGGGTCCGTGTCGGACCCCCTGTACGCGTACCCGTGCGAGGCGCACACGGGGGACCGCATGGGTCCCCCTACCTGTGCGTGTACGCCGCGAGCGCGCCGCGGCGTACTCGCTGTAGAGGCGCCCTTGTCCGCCTCGCACCCATTGAGGCAATGGGAGCCCGCGTACGCGTTGTACGACCGGCTCCCATTGAGTTCAATGGGAGTCCGACCCGACTCGTGTCCGGTGGCATACGAATGCATCGGACTCGTTCGGTCGGACTGCACGGGTCCGATTCGGTCGGAAATCTCTCCGGGTCCGGCTCGGTCGGAGAGATTTCCGGCCCGAATCGGAATCGACCCCTATATCTCTATAAACCCGCTACGGAACTAAAAAATACAACATTTAATTAAATTAACTTTAATAACTACAAACAATTTAACAAATATATAAAAAAAATTAACAACAATTATTCAAAAAAATAATTTCATATACGTTAAATATACACTAAAATACATAACAATAATTAAAAAACGATATTTTAAACAACTATATTTTTACAAATGAAATTAATAACTTTGATATTTTAAAAATCGATATTACTTACCCTAAATCGATATTCTTTACATCGATATTCTTACTGATGATATTTCCATATCATATTTTAGACTCAATATTTTGGTATGGCGATATTTTATACTCTATATTTTGTCTGAATACCGATGTTAAGCCTCAGTCCGGGATGAAAAGTCCATCCGCTCGAGTGCAGCTTGTACTTGAATTTGCTCCTACGAACTGCACAATGCAAATCCCATCCCCCTATAACATGATCATGTGTTTCTAGGAAGTATGGTGGATTACAAAGAGAATCGATGAGAACATTAAAACTTGATTTTTATTGATGGGTTGCTATTATTTCTACCTCTTTATCTGAAGACATCTTTGTTAAGTATACCAGGCCCAAAGAGCAAATCCAACTCTTTCTTCCTCCATTTCTTCCACCTCCTACCTCTCTCCTATTCTGTAAAGGATAGAGTTGGCATTGAATGCTCCCCTATGTCTTCACAGTGACTTGATCTTTTAGACCAACTGTCATAGTTATGTTTCAAAGCTGTTCTTTAAGGAGTTATTTGTGTCCAAGTGTTAACGTCATAAATTTTAATGATGATTAAGAATTTGAATCTTGTTGTTTCTCTACTTATGTCTTCCGATAAGGACTGGTGTATGAGAAATAGGTTCAGTGAGTAGATTAAAGATTGATATTAATTTTTATTGATGAAGAAATAATATTTTTGACCGTCCTTCAGAAGACACTGTTATTAAGTGTACCAGGCCCCTAGAGCAAATCCAACTATCTCTTTCTCCTATTTTTCATCCTCCCCCCCTTCCCTCCTGTTCTGTAAATGATGGCCCCTCATGGCTTGACTGTGTTTTTTTAACAGAATGTCAAAGTGATGTTTCAAAGCTATTTTGTAAAGAGTCTTGTGTTGTCTAGCGGTCAAGTCCTTAGGCTCTCCTTATGAAGGTTAAGTGTTTGAAACTTGGTTTTTCATTTGTCATGAGTTCCTATGGCTATATGATGCATTACATAGAGGATCAATGAGTAAGCTAAAATTAACCCTGGATGGAGTTCGCAGATTTGCGCTACGCGAAACTCCGCAAAGTGGGAAAAAAACTCAGCCGCGCTACGCGGAGCTCCGCAAGCGGCAGAGTGAGATAGAAAAATGCCATTTGCAGTGATTTTCAGTGCCGGATCCTTGTCCGCACTGTGCAATCATCGCGAACGGCACCATGCACAGCGCAAGCGAGCGCTGCTTTCCTTTCTGCCGCTCGAGTAGATTTTTACTCGAGCAGCAGCTTTCTCAACGTGAACGGGCAGTTTATCAACGCAAGCGGTCGCAAGCATATGCGACCCCTTGCAATGAGAAACCCGAACCCCCCCCCGCGTTGAGAAATCTTGCCGGGAGGTTTATTTTCCACGCTTGCGCTCGCCAACTTGATGTTGACGATTGCGAACGAGGAAAAATCTCGCCGGGAGGTGGATTTTCCTCGCTTGCGCTCGCCATCTTGACGTTGGTGAACGCAAGCGAGGAAAAAAACTCAGTTCCGCTGTGCGAAGCGGAGTTTTTCGGAACTCCACGAGCTCCGCGTAATGCAGAGTGTGGAAAACTCCGCAAACTCCGCGAGCGGAGCGGAGTTCACTGCCCAGGGTTAGCTAAAATTTGATTTTCATTGATGGATAATTATTAATTTTTGCCTCTGTGTCTGAAAACATTTTTCTTAAGTGTACCATGCCCAAAGAGCAAACCCAACCCAACCCTCCCTTTCTTCCTTTCTTCCTCCTCACTCCTTCCTATTCTGTAAATGATAGAGTTGGCAGTGTATACAGAATTTAGACTGAGGGGCATATTTACAAGCTCCTATCGCCACCAGAACATCATTTATTTGATGTTGTTGTTGTGATATGGGCTTTGCCTAATTTACAAGGCAGTGTTAAGCCACTTAATGTGGCTTAAACGCTGCCTAGTAAATAAAGCACTCTTTCACAACCTTGTAATTTCCCCGGCCTCTACCCGGCTCCTAATTCAGCTTGCTCACTATTTTTATGTCCTGAAGATGATCTTGATTTACTGAGATCGAAACTGCCATCGACCCCCTACAACAAGATCTCCTTACACTCTGTATAAAATTCTTGAGGAGTTCTCCTATATGTTGTCAATGCGATGTTTATGTTTTAAAGTCACCGTCACTTTTTCACATCACGCTTTTTGTCACTTACGTATGTGAGCACCTGATTCTTTGAAAAAATCTGTCTAAAAATAAATTACCCACGTTATTCTGATTTTCATGTCCCTGTGCATATTACTTATTGCTCCCTGAGATATTGATTATCAAGTACAACTGCAGTACTTTGTCACCTTAACGGTGACAACCTACCTTGGACCGTGTTGGCCAATTCCGAACCACTGTTTTCTAAAATATTCTGGGGACATTATTTGGCTCAGGGAGGGGGCTGTGTGGCTTCCTCCCTTTTTTCTTTTACAAGTAGCGGCCATAGGGATAGGGTCCCCAGGATCTTTTAAAGGCTGGGTGGCCATGTGGCTGCCACTGGAAAGTTATAGTTAGGTCAGTGTTTCCATAGGAACTGCATTTTTTGTGTTGCTAATAACTTTGGCACCATATGATGGATCTCCACGAATCTTACCAGAAAAGTGCTCTTTTTTGCATAGTTTGTGAATTAAAAGTTTCGGGGTGATCACTCAACTGAGGGCAGAGAAAAAAGGGGGGTCCCAAAACACAAAATTCCCTTGCAGAAGCATTACAACAAAAAAATGCTGGACTATACCAAATTTGGAAAGAAGCTAGGTCTGCAGATTGTGCTTTTTGTGATTTAGTGTAAATTTTTTCAGTTGTTTTTGAGAAATTAAAAGAAATTTAAAAATAGAGCGTTCTGATTGGCCCAGGGAGCTTTTTTTGCCTTGGGCCATCTTGCCACAGGAGCAAGAGCTCTTAGTCCCATGTCCTGAATTTTAACAAAAAATGATAATTTTGGTATACTCTGCCCAGCCAAGGCCCCATGAGGGAGACCAAGAGGGACCCTCTAGGGCCAAAATTGAAAGGAAATCAGCAAATTTTGCAGCCATTCCGCAACACTCCTGTGGGATTACGCAAAAAAATAAATGGTGTCCCGGGGCAGCATTCTTTCATTAAGGGGAGTGGGGTGCGTGGCCCCCCTCTTCAAGCAATTTTTGGCCAAAGGCCGTGCACAGCATGGGGTTGGCTGCATGCAGGGTATTGGTCGCAGGGCTTGGCCTGAGGCTAGACCTTGTGACCAACCCTCCACCACACATGACTGAAGGCCCTGCGTAGTGTGGGTGAGGCTGCCTTCGGTTCGGGTTGGCCTTTTGACCAAGCCCCACCACACACAGCCAAAGCCCGTGTGCAGCATGGGCTAGCTGCAAGAGGAGGGTTGGCAGCAGGTATTGAATTTATGCATGGGAATGAAATTTTACTTTACGTAAAAAAAACTAGAAATTAACTGGAAAAACGAAAGGTTAAAGTAACATTTTAGTTAGGTAAAATGCCCAGTAACAACAAAATGTTTAAAATTCTAAAAACCACCAAAATTTACCAGTTATAGTTATGGTTATCTCAATTAACTATAACTTATGCCCTAAGGTAACTATAACTGGCACCCTCGCTATGCACATATAATTACCCCGCATATTATAACACTCGCATCTTCTATGATATCATTGCTGATATCTCGGTAACATTTGCAATGAAATTATTGACTAGAAAACTGTGCATGGTGGGGCTCGAGTTATAATTACCTTAGGGAATGAGTTATAATTATCTATCTATCTATCTATCGATCTATCTATCTATCTAAAGGTAGTTATAGTTAGGACCGAGTTTCAATAGGAAAAGTGTTTTTTGTTTTGCTAATAACTTTGCCACCATTTGACAAATCTTCACGAAAATTTCAAAATCAGTTTCACACTCACTGTAGCTGCTATCTTAAAAGTTTAGGGTTGATCCATCGGGCTGGAGTCGAGTTAAAGGGGGAGCCCAAAATACATTTTCCCCATGCAATTTCCCATAGGGATCTATCGGCCTACAGTCCAAACCGCTGGATGGAATTACACCAAATTTGCAGAAAGCTAGCTCTTGTCCAAAAACGCGCTTTTTGTGATTTGGTGTAAACCGGTTCAGTAGTTTCAGAGATATTAAAGGAAAAAGAAATATAGATATCTAGGAACGCGGATCCTCCACAAATTGAGAGATCTTGGCCGATTCCCCCCAAAAATTTAAAAATGAAGAAAAGGGGGCAGGGTAGGAATACCCTGACCCCTTAGGCCTGGTGCTGGGGTCTCTTAGGGACACCACCTGATCCAAAAGCATTTTTTTGTTTAATTTTTGCAGGTAAAATCGTGGCCGATCTGGGAAGTCACGCGAAAATTGAAAAAAAAACAAGTGCGGTCTCCCACGCTTGTTTGCATTTCAGCCCCTGCGTGGGCCAGGTCCCGGGGACATATTTAAATATATATTATGGGGAGGGGTCGCAAGCATTACCCCTCCCCACAGCTGATATGGTCCCAGGGGACCGCCACCTCCTCAGGGCCAGGCCAATATGCAATCCTAATGAGGGGGCTTCACGGCCCCCCTCTGTAGGCCCTTTATGACCCCAGGGACCACCACCTCCCTGGGGCCAGGCCAAGTGAAGATAAAGGGAGAGCTGGGCCACACAGCCCCCTCCTGGGTCATTTACAGCCCCTAGGACCACTTCCTCCCCAGGGCTTGGCTATATTTTGAAAGGGGAGGGGGGCCGTGCAGCCCACCTCCCAGGCCATTTCCGGCCCCATGGACCACCACGTGCCTGGGGCAGGCCCTAGTATAACAAAGGAGGGTGTCTGCGTGGCCCCCCTCCTGGAGCTATTAATGACCTGGGGTCAGCCATCCCCCCAGGGCCGGCTCCCTATGTCCCGAGGTGCCCACCCATGGGACATAGATGTTTGTTTTTACTTGGTGCAAGCTTTGACAGTTTCCACCAAGCGAGAGCAAACAGCAAGCCCACTCCCAGCGGGTGGAAGCAGGAAAACTGATCCCACCTGCTGTGAGTTGACTTTTTAGCTGTTTTCCTGCCCACTGTGAAGCAGGCAGGAAAACAGATGAAAGAATTGCTTGGACACGCAGGGAGCAGCATTTTTGCTGCTCCCTGCTGGCAGGAGCAATGCTGGCTCCTGCTGGACACAGGGAGCTGGCAGGGACCGCTGGGGCATTGGGGATCCCCTCGCAGTACATGATCCTAAGTTCCTGGGCTTGGTGAAGACAAAGCAATTGTGTTTTATGAGCAGCTCCACATTAAATAACAATTTGAAATCATTGGCTGAGGTGAATGCATCATTGATGTATCGGAATGAAATCTGTAGTGACTGTAATGAGTGGGTTCTTTCTTGTCCTCTCCTGGTGATAGCAGAGTTCATGGTTCTCCCTTTAAGTCACTATGAGTATGTAAATATACAAAATCACCTGGAAGCTTGCCGATTTGGCCCCGCCTTGTCCACTTTATTAGTATGCAAAGGACTTCCCACCTTTTGCCAGGATGATGGACAGCTTACCAAAAGCCCCCGAGCTTGTTTCCTGACTATTTTAGTCACACATTCTTGATGCCGAGTAATTTGAGGACATCTCCACCAAACAAATAACCATTTGCTTTAACTAGTTAAGATGAAGTACCCTTGTTTGGTGGTGATTCACCTCTTTGTAGTCTCATCATCTTCACTATAGGAGAATTCACGTCATCACCGATTTCTGGAAGAAGACGCTTGAGGAACAATCACATTGCCGAAGTTAAATGCACAGAAGGTCACTGGAGACATTTCATCCTGGTCCATTGTGCAGCTCTAGTGTAGAATATGCACTAAACATTTACCCAATGAGTTAGCACTTTCTAATTAACCTGTAGAAAATACTCCAGTTAGGTACACATTTTGTGCCAAACCCTTGTTGGATAAACGGGAAGGTGAGGTTCTGTTCTGGCCCTGATTCTCATTTCACAAAAATTAAACCTCAACTGGAAGCACATACAAATTTAAACATAGCTGGTGCCCCAGTTGAAACTCTAATGCTGTAAAGGACAAATCCTCCCAACTTTTGAACTGATCCAAGGCATAGCAAGTGTTTTTTCTCTGAAATTCCACGTTGAAAAACATCTGCGTCCAACCCTCACCACGCACGGTCAAAGCTTTGAGTGGCGTGTGGTTGGGTGCTTATGGGGGGTTGGCCGCAGGCCAGGCCCTGTGGCCAACCCCTGCTGTGCACAGCCAAAGGCCATGCATGGCCCACGGTTGGGTGCCTAGGCCTGGCAGACAACCTTCAGCCATGCGCAGCGAAGGTTGGGTTAACGTAAGGTAAATTAATATCTCGCTCCAACTGGTCCACTTATTATGGGTGACTCCTCCTCTCTCTTCTAGTTCACTGGTGCGGAACTGGTGCGGGAAGAAGACCACACCGCTTCTGTATCACACAAATTCCCATTACTCTTTAAAACAGAATATAAAGTCGCACTCACAGTCAAAATGTATTTCTCTACATTTAGTGCATCAAAGCAGGAGTGGCAGACAAGCGCCAGATGAGTTTTGGTCCCCCTGGACCTTGATCACGGGTTACGGCTATAGGCCTGCTTCACTGTTTTTATCCCTATAGACATTTTTTATTCACCCATTGTTCGCTCCCTTTCTGGGTTTAGTAGTCCATAAAATGAACGTGCTCTTTGGTGCAATTAGTCATAAAGAAACTTTAAAAGTCATTATGTTAAAGGTGAATAGCTGATATTAACATGCGTGCAGATTTATTAAAAACCTGCATTTCTTATGTGTTTCGATTACTTATTTCATCATAGTGATCAAGAATCCATCATTAATCTTTTTCTTGTTTCATTTCTTTCCTTCTTCCATATTTTCAATTGCCATTACCATATGTAGATGTTTGTAGACCATTAACGATGTTCAATTGCAATTGTTTTGTATCATGTTACATGTGCCTTTTCAATTACATCCTGCATTGCATGTTAGTTGTTGTATTTTAATTCTCCCATTTCCATGCTTGTTGACATTTCCATGGTTTTCTTTCTTTTCAGATTGTATTATGTTTTACATTTGATGCATCGTCTTTCCATTAAATTTTGCTGTTTGGCTGTAATGCCTTATAAAGCCCATTGTTTTCGCCCTATAATGATATTTCCATTGGCTTTTCACCACTCATTTGTTTCGAAATGTTATATGTGTTTCATTTCTTTAGTTCAAGGGGCCGATTCCGATTCGGGCCGGAAATCTCTCCGACCGAGCCGGACCCGGAGAGATTTCCGACCGAATCGGACTCTAGCAGTCCGACCGAACGAGTACGATGCGCACGTATGCTATCGGACTCGATTCGGTCGGACTCCCATTGAAGTCAATGGGAGCCAGTCGTACGACGCGTACACGGGCTCCCATTGACTCAATGGGCACGACGCGAACAAGGGCACCCCCTACAGCGTGTGCGCGTCGATGCGGGTCGTGCCGTACATGCACGTGTAGGGGGACCCATGTGTTCACCCTGTGTGCGACTCGCGCGGCTACGCGTACAGGGGGGTCCGACACGGACCCCCAAAGTATGGCTCTGACTGCTCTTTCGAGCCGGAGTGCGCGGCTCGGTCGGACTGCTCGCGGCACGCATCGTACTTACCCGGCCGGGAAGCGTCTCCATTGCGCGGTGCGAGTCGGAGTCCGAACGAGGTCGGTCGGTGCGATTCGACCCGGGAACGAGTCGGTCGGAGCGGTCGGGACGCCCGGACGAGTCGGTCGGGCGATTTCGCATCGTACTCGCTCGCCCGGACGCGCGTACGAATCGGTCGGGAAATAGGGCTCCGAATCGGATCCGGTTAAGCCGAATCCGATTCGGAGCCCTACCGGCCGAGATCGGAATCGGCCCCCAAGTCTTTACCATCCCCTGGTGGGCTCAATTAACTTTAATTATCATTAGATCCTCCGGTGGGTGTTTCGCTATTTGGTGTTATGTCCATTGTTTCTTTTTCTGGGATTTGTGCATTTTTAGTCCCCTAATGGATTTAGTTCCTTATTGAGTATCTTAAAATCCTATAGTTGGTGACCAATGGTGTTTATGGTTTCCATAATACATCTATTTATTCTACTTGTTTCTATGTTTTTATTTATTTTAGAAGTTTCAACTTTAGTCTCTAACATTTATGTGCCCTCTGGTGGGCTGTTGTTTTGAGGGGACTTGTTGCTGTCATTATTTTACCCGTTACTGGCATCACCAAGTAGTTGTTCTAGTCCAACCATCTGAGCATTCTATATGTTTGTCATTCTATTAATTTCTATGTATAACATCTCTTTCAGTTTTTCAATTTGGCTTATAATTTTATTGATCCATTAATATTTGTTTTTAAACACAATGGGTTATTAGGGCTTGTAACTTGTGATCTTTGTTGTTCTGTTCATTGCGATTGTTATATTGCACTTGAACATATAATTGTTCATCTTGATCTAATCCTTTTGGACTGAGTATGCTTAGCAAGATAATAAATCGTGATTGCTTTTGTCTAAGGATCCTTTCTCTGTCATCCCCTTGTACAGATTTCTCTACTTGATCAATGGCATAAAATTGACATTTTCCCCAGTTTATTATTTCACAAATGTGCTGCCAATATATTTAATCCACATTGGCATTTAATTGCATAAATAACGTATCTGCTTTTGCAAGTGATGTTTTGTTTGATTTTCCATTTTGTTTGTTAGCTGTAAGAAAATATTATTTGTTGGCTGCAATTCTGCAAGCCTTGCATTGACGACACTTTCAGAATACTGGATGTGTCATCCAACTTTATTTATCTCGCAAATTTCGTGCTCTTTTGAAGGTAATTTTGGGGTGATTATATTGGTGACCATTGGTTCCAATTTCACCAGACCCCCAGTATTTCCTTAAAGTTTGTCCTAGTTTGTTTGATTCCGCTGAGAAGGTAGTTATCAACCTAATTTCACCTGGTTTGTCATTTCTTCTCCCTTACTTTTAGTGGGTACTTTCTTCCTTTGGATTGTTTCTTAGTTTCCATGCTGTGTTTCTCTAATTCCATTTCTTTGAACAATTTTTTTTAATCCGCAGGAATTCCCCTTGGGAGATTCTTCATTTTAGGCAAGGCTGATGAAAGCTCTCAGCATGTAGCACCGAGTTCGTGGCTGTTACTTTTCTGTGTAGCGTCATGCGGATCATATCTCCACATATAAAGACCTCTCTTTCTAAGAATGTGACTTTTGAATTGCTTATTTCATATGTCAGTTTAAGATTTGCTGCATTGTTGTTCAGGATGGTATAATATCTTTCAAAATCTCGTGTACTTTCATCCCAGATAATTAACAGGTCATCTATATACCGCATCCACATCACAATCTTGCACACATATTCATCATTTTCCAGGGCCCATGCAACCTTTTGTTCCCACCAGGCCATTGTTAAGTTCAAGTAACTTGGGTAAAAGAAAAATCCCATGGCAGTCCCTTTTGTTTATTTATGTATTTCTTTGTTAAACAAAAATATGTTATTCTCTAAACACATTTTTACATGTCCAACAACATTTGGTAGTGTTGGTATAAGTAAATAATTCTCTTTTTTCAGAAAGTTATCACATGCCTGGATTCCTATGTTGTTTTCTATACTTGTGTATAGCGATGTCACATGCATTGTGATTAATTTGTATGTTTCCTGCCATGGTGTCTCCTGTAGATGTTGCAATAGGTCACCTGTGTCTTGCAAATAGGAGCTCAGATCTTTTACTAATGGAGAAAGGAAATGATCGATGTAATTTGAAACAGACTCCAATAATGATCCCTTCACTGAGATTATTGGTCTTCCTGGTAGGTCCCTCTGATTTTTATGGATTTTCAATAGAAAATATGTTGAAGGTGTTATAGGATTTTCTATCGTCATGTACTTTTTATCTGCTAGTTGGCTGTTTGCTTCCTTATCAGCGGGCTTAATTTTGATGGTTTCATCTTGAAGTAGTGCCTTTAGGACTTCTCTTTCGCTTTTAGTGAGGTTGTATTTAGGATTACTTTTCTGTAGCTTGTACAGCTCATGCACTATAGCCTCATGGAAGAGATCGATTTTGTTACCTGGTGGTAAGTTCAGATAGACATATGATTTAGGTTTTTTGCCACTTAGGCAGGTTTAGCTTGTAATCTGGCAGGCGGCCCGACCACAGGTTTGGCAGTGCGGCGGTGGGACAAACCCGCCGCCGCATCGTTAAACTTGTAATCAGGCCCTAAATGTTGAAAAGTAATGGGGACAGTACTGAGCTTTGTGAACCTCTGCATGTTATGAAGTTATTCTCCGAAAGACAACTATCAAATTGAATAAAGGATCTATAAATTAGAAAACTGTGTAACCAAGCCTACGCTGTTCCACTAAGGCCAACATCAGATAAGCGTCTTAGTAATATGATATGATCCATGGTATAGAACTCCACTGACAAATCTAAGGACACCAAGGCCAACCACATGATCTGCACTAGACCACAGCTCCTCCAATGCTGATGTCACCACCGTCTTGTGATTACAGCTGTGTCTGCAGCCTGCCTGGAAGGGGTCCAGTAGAATATTTATATCTATATATATTGACATGTGGTTAAAGACTATGGGGCCGATTCCGATCTCGGTCGGAGGCGCACCCAATACCATTCGGTCGGGAAAAAAGCCATGCCAATGCCTGTTTCCCGACCGATCCGTACATCATTCCGAACGAGTAAGTACGATGCGCACAACAGCATAGAATCCGGCCGAGTCGTACTCACCCAATCCAGGTCCGGTTCTCCGACCGAGGCGAATCCGGAAACGCCGAATCGAGTCGCACGGAAGGGAAAATGCAGCCCCGTCCGGCCGGACAAGTACGATGCGCTTTCCGTACGCGCCGAACCCGTCGCTACGTCCGGCACGTCAAAGCTTCCGGGAGAGGCGCACATAAGCTCCGATTCGCGCCACAACACCATCCACGGCTACGAGGCGAACACGCCAGCGACGAGGACGACGCGAAGCAACGAGAAAGACGAACGACACGAACCAACCATGAATCCCTTCATTCCGATCCTACCAATATTCTACATTTACTACCGGAACAGGCACGGACGCGTACGGCGCAGAAGGTAAGTCAGACACCAACCACAAAAACATACAACACGTACACGACACATCACACACACACAGAGGGATGCAGAATTTACTTACACCAGCAACAGCAGCACCATAGGGCGGGATGCCCATCACCAATGCCACATATGCACACAGGGGCCTGGATGCGCACCACTACTACCACCCTTAGCCAGGGGGTGCCAGATGCCCACCACCACTACCACCCTTACCCAGGGGGGCTGGATGCCTACCACTACTACCACCCTTAGCCAGGGGCTGGATGCCTACCACTACTACCACCCTTAGCCAGGGGGCTGGATGCCTACCACAACTACCACCCTTACCCAGGGGGGCTGGATGCCTACCACTACTACCACCCTTAGCCATGGGGGTGCCAGATGCCTACCACTACTACCACCCTTACCCAGGGGGGCTGGATGCCTACCACTACTACCACCCTTAGCCATGGGGGTGCCAGATGCCTACCACTACTACCACCCTTACCCAGGGGGCTGGATGCCTACCACTACTACCACCCTTAGCCATGGGGGTGCCAGATGCCCACCACTACTACCACCCTTACCCAGGGGGCTGGATGCCTACCACTACTACCACCCTTAGCCATGGGGGTGCCAGATGCCCACCACTACTACCACCCTTACCCAGGGGGGGCTGGATGCCTACCACTAATACCACCCTTAGCCTGTGGGGCTGGATGCCTACCACTACTACCACCCTTTCCCAGGGGGGGCTGGATGCCTACCACTACTACCACCCTTAGCCATGGGGGTGCCAGATGCCCACCACTACTACCACCCTTACCCAGGGGGGCTGGATGCCTACCACTACTACCACCCTTAGCCATGGGGGTGCCAGATGCCCACCACTACTACCACCCTTACCCAGGGGGGGCTGGATGCCTACCACTACTACCACCCTTAGCCTGTGGGGCTGGATGCCTACCACTACTACCACCCTTACCCAGGGGGGGCTGGATGCCTACCACTACTACCACCCTTAGCCATGGGGGTGCCAGATGCCTACCACTACTACCACCTCTACCCATGGGGGGCTGGATGCCTACCACTACTACCACCCTTAGCCATGGGGGTGCCAGATGCCCACCACTACTACCACCCTTACCCAGGGGGGGCTGGATGCCTACCACTACTACCACCCTTAGCCATGGGGGTGCCAGATGCCCACCACTACTACCACCCTTACCCAGGGGGGGCTGGATGCCTACCACTACTACCACCCTTAGCCATGGGGGTGCAGATGCCCACCACTACTACCACCCTTACCCAGGGGGGGCTGGATGCCTACCACTACTACCACCCTTAGCCTGTGGGGCTGGATGCCTACCACTACTACCACCCTTACCCAGGGGGGGCTGGATGCCTACCACTACTACCACCCTTAGCCATGGGGGTGCCAGATGCCCACCACTACTACCACCCTTACCCAGGGGGCTGGATGCCTACCACTACTACCACCCTTAGCCATGGGGGTGCCAGATGCCCACCACTACTACCACCCTTACCCAGGGGGGCTGGATGCCTACCACTACTACCACCCTTAGCCTGTGGGGCTGGATGCCTACCACTACTACCACCCTTACCCAGGGGGCTGGATGCCTACCACTACTACCACCCTTAGCCATGGGGGTGCCAGATGCCTACCACTACTACCACCCTTACCCAGGGGGCTGGATGCCTACCACTACTACCACCCTTAGCCATGGGGGTGCCAGATGCCCACCACTACTACCACCCTTACCCAGGGGGCTGGATGCCTACCACTACTACCACCCTTAGCCATGGGGGTGCCAGATGCCCACCACTACTACCACCCTTACCCAGGGGGGCTGGATGCCTACCACTACTACCACCCTTAGCCATGGGGGTGCCAGATGCCCACCACTACTACCACCCTTACCCAGGGGGGGCTGGATGCCTACCACTACTACCACCCTTAGCCTGTGGGGCTGGATGCCTACCACTACTACCACCCTTACCCAGGGGGCTGGATGCCTACCACTACTACCACCCTTAGCCATGGGGGTGTCAGATGCCCACCACTACTACCACCCTTGCCCAGGGGGCTGGATGCCTACCACTACTACCACCCTTAGCCTGTGGGGCTGGATGCCTACCACTACTACCACCCTTACCCAGGGGGGGCTGGATGCCTACCACTACTACCACCCTTAGCCATGGGGGTGCCAGATGCCTACCACTACTACCACCCTTACCCAGGGGGGCTGGATGCCTACCACTACTACCA